>JAKSXM010000077.1:0-442893 GCA_022575985.1 Anagrus nilaparvatae | reverse complement strand
TCTCAAGATTAAAAAAAAAGAAAAATAAAAAAAAAACTGCAATATTTTTTTTTTGTTGGTATAATACCTTATTTAATTCTATGAAAGTACTAGTATCTGAAAATATTGTAACTAGTGATATTTCAAAACCATTATCGAATTAGGACCTAATTTTTTTTCCAATAATTTTTTTATCAAAAAAATCTCAAACCCCCTTTTTTTTTTTTTAATTTGGATGTAATACCTCATTCATTTCCATGAAAGTACTTATACTTGAAAGTATGGTTTTTACTTGATATCTCCAATCTGATACTTAATTTTTTGAAAATTTTTTTTCTAAAATTTTTTTCACAAAAAAATACAAAAAATACAATTTTTTTTTTTATTTTTGGACGTAGTACCTAATTTATTTCCATGGAAGTACTAGTTTTAAGAACCTCATTTATAGTAATTTTTTGGATCTGATACTTAGTTTTTTCAAAATTTTTTTCTCAAGATTAAAAAAAAAAGAAAAATAAAAAAAACTGCAATATTTTTTTTTTTTTTTATGTAATACCTTATTTAATTCTATGAAAGTACAATATTTTAAAATATTGTAACCAGTGATATTTCAAAACAATTATCGAATGAATACCTAACTTTTTTTTCCAAAAATTTGTTTATTAAAAAAATCTCAAAATACTTTTTTTTTTTAATTTATATGTAATACCTCATTCATTTCCATGAAATTACTTATATTTGAAATGATGATTTTTACTCGATATCTTGAATCTGATAATTAATTTTTTGAAAAAATTTTTTTCTCCAAAATCTTTGTCACAGAAAAATACATAAAACACCAAATTTATTTTTCGTTTTGGACATATCTAATTTATTTTAATGAGAGTACAGATTTTAGAAATTTAGTTTATAGTAATTTTTTGTATCCGATCACAATTTTTTTTTTATTTTGATATAAATTATAACACACAAAAAAGAGTGATGGAAATCTTGCCTCTTTTTGACTTCCTTGAATTATTTTGCTCGTTGCTATGTTTATTTATGTATGCAGCTTAATGAAATTATAAACAATAATAAACAGCCTAAAAATATTAAATGGTTATGTTTGCATTTTAAAATTAAGATTTAAAAGTTATATTGGCATTTTTTAAAGAATCAAACAATTTATAGAATTAAATAATTTATTATTTTGTGATTAATTGAAATAATATAAATAATGTTAAAGTAATATAATATAAAATAAAATAAAATATAATTAAAATATAATTAAAATTATTATTTTAATATAATTAAAATCTTGAAGCAATTAATGTGGTTATTTTTTTTATTACAAAATATTATTATTATTATTATTATTATTATTATTATTGTTGCGGAAGATTGGTCAAATGCAAGAAGTACACTGAGAAAATAAATTATAAGAAATTATTATAAATTCTGGTAAAAACTCCTATCTTTTTATAATAATTGAGCGAATATTTGTAATTTTCGCATCGTTACCAACCATTTCTTTTACAAAACAAAAAAATCATGTTACCCAATATTTTAATTATTAAGGGATAATTATATATTCAAATAAAATAAAATTTTATAAAAAAAAATAAAATTAGCTTTTTTTATATTTGTCTCTTTTTAATTATGCAAAAATGATTTAAAATCCATTAACGCCGGCGCGACCAATCCATGGACGCTAGAATTTTCACTTTAATAACAAAATGATCTTAATAATCTACTTTATCAGCTACTAAAAACGAAATGTATGTATAATTGCATGGTTGTAATTAATAATATTTGTTGTAAATTAAGATTACAGCCCATTGTTTGAGGAACCTCAGTGCCAGCTAGTTGGCAGGGTATTTTTTTTATGTTAAAGGAGCGAAATTTTAAATTGAAAGATTATTTTAATTCAAAAGAATGTTTTTATTTTTTAAATAATACTAAATTATTCTAAATTAATCAGATAATTCTTTATCATTTGGCTGTTTTAACATAAACGTTTTGAAAACATAAAAAGATATATCCTTCCCGCGAAATTTTCGGTCAGATTTTTGATTGGTCACCGGACTTGCTGAGAAATTTGAAATTCGTAAAAAATGATCTTTTGAAAGCAGATATTTTTTATCTAGATCTCCCAATAAGCAGTGTCCTATCGAAATTTTTTTTAGCCAAAAAATATAAGGTTTAAGAAAAATTTTTAACCTGGTTAGAAGCTTTTTAACTAAAAGGCATTTGAGAAATCGACTTTTGAAAGAAAACAGCCTATCTTAGCAATTCCTCGCGCATGCGCTACTCAAAAAAAAATTTTTGACTCCGGAATCGAATAGCCAGGAAAATTTCCTATCCGGACCTCAAAAGAAAAAATTTTTCATGCTAATTTTAAGTTTTTTACAGCAATAATAAAATATATTTATTCATGAAATTTCAAATAATTTAATAATTATATTTACAAGTAATCAAATATTTCAACAAATCAAATTAGTTTAATAAAAATTTTACATTCTTGTAAAAGTAGTTATTAACTGTATTAAAAAAAAAAAAAAAATCACAAAGAATTATAAAAAAGCTAAGGCTTTTATATTTCAGACACGATCACATATTTATTGAGTATTTTCTCTTTAATAACCTTGATGGGATCCACACCTTCATAAATGGAAAACTATTATTTATTGTTACATGTTATTCAAAGTATATTCATAAATAATTATTCGAAAATTTTTCTTTAACCCAAATTTGCATAAAAATATTTAAAATTTATAAAGAAAATTTTTTTATCTGCATTAATTAATATAAATAATAGAGTTTAGATTATTCGTATTTATTTTTCACCTAACAAGATCGTTTGCTGAATATTAGTAGTATAATAGTCACTATGGGACAACAGACAAAAAACCTTGGAAAAAAAAACCTTGTATTTAATTAAATTACGGCGTCCGATAGGACGCGCGACTAAGTTAAGTTCAAACTTAGAAGCCCTAATATACAGGAATTTTAAGTTTCTCTCTCTAATTTAGCTTTCTCTCTCTAATTTGACATCGAATATTTATCGAATATGTCGAATTTCGATGTTTTTATCGAATTACGATTTTTTTATCGAATTTCGATCTTTTTGATCGAATTTCGATTTTTTTGTCGAAGATCGGCGTGTTTATTTTTTACGCATATAATAAAAATTTACATTACACATACACATATAATAAAAATAAAGCGTCTGCTCTCGCCCGGTACAAGATATATTCAGATATAATTAAAAAAAATAAATGGTCAACTGGAGAAGAAACAAAGCGTGTTTATAGCTTTTCTATTCTATCTATCTATTATTTAAAAAAAAATAGCTGTTACAAAAAAACAGTGTATATATATTAGAAAAAAAGAGTGTATATTAGAATTTATCCACTTATAAAAAAAAAAAAACTGTATAAACTACATGGCTAAAAAGAATTTTGTTTTTAATTAAAGTTTAGTAAGAGAAATGCAAAACGAGAGCAAGTTTTATAAAATGTACCATATTAGCAGAATAACCTAATTGTAATGCGGTGTTTCGCATTAAGTAGCAAAATATATTTTTAATTAAAATATATTTGCCAATGCAACAACCAAATCTACAGCCAAATATCCAGGCAGGTTGGACCACAGGTCCTCAAGATTACTCAAGAGCGGCTCCTAGTTATGGAGCAGGGCCTACTTACCCCGACTATAGCCATTTTCAATACCCAGGGTACGCGCAATATCCATGGCCACAGGCCCACACTATTTCGAACAATCAGTATAGTTTCAACACAAGTAGGACAAGGGACTTGGGTGAAATTTTTCGGAGGTGAGGGGTTACCTTTTGCGGTGATAAGACAGCAAGTGTGGAAGATTTTCTGGTAGACATAGAAAGAAGAGCCCGTTTAGCTCTCTTAACGCCAGAAGAACTATTATTAGCTATACCTGAAGCATTAAAAGGTGTAGCAAAAACATGGTATACAGCCTTAGCTTCGACCAGCACAACATGGGGAGAATTTTGTGCTTTGGCGAGAAAACATTTTGGAGCAGGTTCAGATTTCCAGCAAAAATTGGAGTTCGAGATCCTGAGCCGTACACAAGGTGCCAAGGAGCCTGTAAAAGAATATATATGGAACATTTTAGCTATAGCACAGATATTCTCGCCCCCAATGACTGAAGATAAAAAGATGGAGTACCTGTATAGGAATTTTAGGCCCGATATAAAGCAAAGGATGCGTACTAATAAATTTTTTAGCATGGAAGGCTTAATTGAACAAGCTACCGATGCAGAGACGCTCCTTCATGCTATGGAAATGTACAGGGAACCTCCAGCTCCAGATAAGTCACTATTACCGAAGTACGCAAGCAAGTTGTCAAAAAGTAAGAGCAAACTCAGTGTAGACGAAATTGAGCACATTGCTACACAAGTTTTGGCAATTATGCAAGAAAACATCTTGAGTATGCGAGAAATCAGGACTAGCAAAGATGCTCGCAGAAGCAGAAATTCATCTGATTCAGAAGGTTCAAATGCAAGCCACTCTAGCAGAAGGAAGAAAAGTTATAAGAAGAAAAGCTTTCAAAATAAAGCAGTGACCTCTGAATCAGGTAGGACCAATTACGCTGGTAAGAGTGATGGTAATTCTGGCCAAAAAATTCAAAATTTCAGCCAGAATACCAATGAACAATATAATGGTCAATCTCGTGGAGGAGGCCAATACCGTGGTAATGCCCGGGGAAGAGGTGCTCCAAGAGGCCGAGGGGGTTTTAACACCCCACCTCCAAGCTGTTTGAATTGTAAGAAACAGGGCCATCTCAGGACTAATTGTCCAGAACCAATCACATTAAAATGTGACGATTGTGGTCGGGCAGGGGTAACCAAGCATCAGTGCCCAGACTGCAATAAACAAGCTCAAAACCAGCAACAACCAAAAAACTAAATAAAGAGGAAGTAGAGGTCCTTATTTCCTCAGAAAATAAAAAACGGACCATGGATTCCAAATCCCCCCAGAGTGAAGTTGCCGATTGTGCGGAGACGTCCAATCAAAATACTCGGAACTCCTCTAGGTGGTGGGTAAAAATGGATATTCAGGGCCGAAAAATCAGTTGTCTTTTGGACAGTGGCTCAGGAAGAACTATCATGGGACCAGTGGCTTATGGAATAGCAGAAGAAAATAACACTGAAAAAATGTATTGGGCAAGGCGTCCGAGTAGCTAACGGAAACTTTGCTCCAATATTTAATACAGCAGAATTTGATTTCACACTGGGCACCTGTACCAAAAAGGCTGATGTTTTGATAATGCCTACTCTCACCAATATGTGTATATTGGGAGGTGAGCTCATGAGAGAGTTTAAAATTGTTTTGCACTCTCATGAAAACTGCATTGAAGCAGAAGGGTTGTCAGGCAAAACACCCATTGATGTAGGCAGCATTGAAGTTCAGGGAGAGCAAGTAGGCCTATCATGCCCTCCGATGAACAAATAGAGCAACTAAATGAGTTGCTAGATAAGCTGATCCCCATAGGATCAGATGAATTGGGTTGCACAAAAATTTGTGAGCACGTAATAGATGTGCAAGGCGCCACACCCATTCGTCAAAAATGTTATCCGGTCTCCAAAAGACTGGAAGCAGTAATGCACCGTCAAGTCGATGACTTGTTAACAAAAGGTGTAATTGTGCCCTCAAATAGTGAGTGGGCCAGCCCAATAGTCTTAGTGCGCACAGACTTTTTTGATAAAAATACGAGCGAAACAAGGACAAAATATAGGATGTGTATTGACTATCGTCAGGTCAATAAGGTGTCAAAAGGGGATGCTCACCCCCTCCCCAATATGGAGCAGATGTTAAATAGGCTCCAGAAGGCACGGTACTTGAGTACTTTGGACCTTTCAGTGGCTTATCATCAGATTCTTATGGCCAAACATTGTCAACACATCACAGCATTTGCAGTTCCGGGTAAAGGTCTATTTGAATGGACCAGAATGCCGTTTGGCTTAAAAGGAGCAAGTTCTACCTTTCAAAGGGCCATCCAAAAACTCATTACTCTGGATATGGCTCCATTTGTAATGGTTTACATAGATGACGTCATCATTGCCACTGAAACCTGGGAACTACATAATTACTGGTTAGAAATAACTATTGTAAAAATCACTGAAGCCGGTTTTACAATAAATCGAGAAAAGAGTGTCTTTGGGAGAAGTGAAGTAAAATTTTTAGGATTTTTGGTTAATACCGAAGGAACGGGCTTAGATCCAGATAAAGTCAAGCCAATAGTTGAATTTCCTGTCCCAAAGAACCTCAAACAAGTAAGAAGATTTTTAGGTATGGCTTCTTGGTTTAGAAAATTCATTCCAAACTTCGCGATTATCTCAGAACCATTGGTTAATCTTACCCGCAACGTACCATTCGTTTGGGACGACTCATGCCAGGAGGCGTTTGAAACTTTAAAAGAGAAACTCACGTCGGCTCCAATACTCGGAAGGCCTGATTTCGAAGAACAATTTATAATTGAAACAGATGCATCTCTGACGGGAATGGCAGCAGTATTAATGCAGAAAATCAAAGGTGTTTGCGAGAAAACAGGGATATTTGTTGAATTCACCACGCTTTCTGTATATGAAAATATTAGTAATTTTTATATTATATTTTGTCATTGTTGTTTGAATTTATAATACAGAAAGAGTGGGGATTTTGATAATTTATGTTTGTGTATATGTATGTGCACGCACGGACCCGAAAACGTGCGCCTTTTTTCAGAGCTCCTTCTTCTCTTGCGACCGCCGGCATGCAAAGTACACGTTTATATTGTTCCTTATAAAATTAAGTATCTTTACAATAAATCATTTATCTTTTTAAAAGTGGAATCAATAAGTGTTTTTATTCAGTCTAATCTTTCCTTTTATTAAAATCTTATTCCTTTAAATCTTTATTCAGTCTAATATCCCTTTTCTATAAAATCATTAATAAAATACAAAACATTTTGGTGCCGAAACACCCGCTTATAAGGCAGTGGTTGAATCGGAAGAACGTTATTTTAAAAAATCGTCGTAGGAAAATTATCATAAAAATTCTTTTCGTAAAAATTTCGGAGAAAATAATAAAGAAGTGAAAATTAAAAGTTAAAAAAAATAGTAAAAAGTTAAAAAATTAAACGATAAAGTGAAGATAAAATTAAAAAATGAAAACTAGTGCAGTGACGCCATGTGCTCCTTTTTTCTTTTATGAATTTTTGGTCGCGACAAGACTTGAATTTTAGGTTATGGTGTTTTAAATTTATTATTTAAAAATTCATAAAATTCATGGACGTTCTGTCGCATCGCAGGACCTAAAATTCAATTTATAAAAATAAAAAAAAGTGGAAATCGTTTGGAGTCGCCATTTTCCTGTTCATACAAGAATTTCTTTTTCGTCAAAAATCTGAAAAAGCAGGAAATCACGTGGTCAGGAAGGTTGGATTGGCAGCACCACTGGTAACATACATTGTATCGTTCTATATTTACTTGTGTACATAATAGGTTATGCGAAAGAGTGAGAAAGATATATTCAAAACTTTCTGAAAGAGTGAGAAAGATGTATTCAAATTTCTCTTCTTTACGCTAACCTTTATTCGTCAAAAATTTTCATTTCTTATGCGTGCCGGCGCTCTTAAAATTTATGAAATTTAAAATCTTTTTTATTTATTCATAAGTATATGTATTTTTAAATTAAAAATAAATAAACATTAATACAATTCTTTAAGCAAAAAAAAAATAAGTTGTATTATTAAAAAAAAGAAAAAAGTTGTATTATAAAAAAAAAGAAAAATTTCTTTTACTATTTATATTAAATCAAATAGCGTTATTCTTATTTTCATGAAAAATCTCTTACGCTGGTTTATCTTTGGTGGAGCTGACCCGAGAGAAAATTGAACAAGGTGGACTCATTACACGCTTCATGACCAACGTTGAAAAAACAGCCAAAGCTAAAGAAACATTGGAATTCTTTATATAAAGAAAATCTTTATTGGATAAATATTTTGAAGAATCTCTTTTTTTGTTGTTTCTGGAGGAATACGTTGGAAGTTAAAATCGAAACTTTAGCACCGCAAAAACCTGTTTATGAAAATCACGGGGCTCATCATAACAAAACCAGAACACCTCAATTTCATTTACCAAAATTCATTATTAGATATCTTTTTAAGTAAACTGTTTGTATAATAACATGTCGATAAATTATAACTTTAATTTATCTTGTTGTTATGAATCTTTATTAAATTCTTTTTTATATTTTCATGAAAAAAATTGATGCGGTACGTGGAGCTTGCTTCTATCTGCATTTTTCTAAATTTACTGGACTCGATGGATGTAACTTGCCTCTTGGACTTTCTAAAAATTTGGTATACTTCTGATTTTACGCTTATTTTTGGACTAGTATCCAGATTTAATCTTTTATTCTCTTTCAAATACGGTATGATCTTCATCCAGAGGTAATGTAAAAGCTTTTATATTACTTTTTATTCATCAACTATTACCAAATTTTTATAAATCCAAATTCTTCAAATTCTTTACCATTTTTATTGAATTCTGATTTTTTTATTTTGGTTCTTTAACCAAACGACTTTGAAAAATGTAGAACAAGCTCCTCGCTTTCCTTTTAATCAAAACTTCGCTAAGTAAAATTCACTTATATTGTTTTGTCTAATTGTATTTAGTCTAATCTTGTGACGTGAAAAACCTTACTTAAAAATATCATACATATTAAAAATTTATATTTAAAATAAAGCTCTTAACTAAAATTTATCTTTCATGACAATTCTGCATCTAGAACTTAATTGAATAAACTTTGAAAGATTTTCTTCAAATTTTAGTCTCTCGCTTTCATAACAATTCTATTTCAAAATAGGATTGAAAAAACCTTGAAAGTTTTCTACTTTTTTAATTCATCTAATGAATTAAACTTTATCTTATTTCAATTCAAGCATGAACTTTGATCAAACTTTCTAATAAGTTAAAGTTCTGAAGATTTGTAATTTGATTTCTTATTGAAACTTAAAATTCTTAAAAAAAAAAAAAAACTTTTTGAAAAATCTGAAAAACTTGAAAAATCTTAATTAATACATTGAAAGCTTTATTACGTCAAAAATCTTTGCATTTTTTTTTGTCTCTGGAGGACTTCCATGAGTAAGGTTGCTTCTAACTGTTAAAAATTCTTTATATCATATCGTTTGTCTGATTACTTATTTATTTTAAACCAAATAAATTATTTCTTTAAATTCTTTATTAAAAATCTAAAAATCTATAAAATCGTTTAATAAATTGCAGAAAAATAAAACTCGTGTTTGTCAAAATCTGTTTTGTCAAATTCTTTGTGTAATGTTTTATAATTTTAATAAATTTAATCCTGAACTTGAATTCATTTATGCTTAGCTGATACAAATGGATTGACTCGTTATCAAATCTGGTTTAAATCAACATCAGAACGTATCCTGATCAAACAATGCTTATTGTTCACTTTCAAAGGTCCAAGATCAATGGAATATCAATGTGGGACTCGTTTAATACAACGATCAATTCGTATCAATCATCGTGCACATCAAGTCGCAAAAAAGAAGTTAAGCATCATTTGAACATTCGTAACAAAAAATCTTTTATAATTTTTTATTTAATAAATTAATTCTTTTATATGTGTAATCGTTATGTATGTAATTTAATTTATTTGTATTTCGTAATCATAAATGTTCAACTAAAAAAATCATTTAATGCTTTAAAAAAATTGTACATAGACTTTAAATCTTAAACAAAAAATTAGTCATTTTAACTTTTTCTAAATCAAAGCAAATAAAAATATAAAATCATTACTATTTTTAATCATTATTATTATTTTTTCAAAAACATTGTAAATTAGTTTAAAATCTAGTCATAAAAAATTGTAAAAATTTAAATTCTTTTAAGCAAATTATGTTTAATATCAATTTCTTAAATAATTGATATAATTAGTTTTCTATAAACTAATTAACTTAACAGAATGATAATTCTTTTTCAAAAAACGTAACTTTTTTAAATTAAAATCTAGAAGCTCAAGTTTCAAATCAATTAAATAATCTTTTTTAAAATTTCATTCTCGCTTTTAAGATTTTAAACTTGAATTTTGTTCTTTTAATTTATTAAACTAAACATCATCTTAAAAATATGTTAGCTTTAACTTCATTAAAAATTATTTGTTAAATTATCATTCTGACTTTTCCACTTATATTTACTTGTAAAAAATGTAAAATTACAGAATGCATGAATGAATGTTCGACAATTAATTTAATTAATTTTAAATTAAAACAACTCTTTAAAATCAAAAATTTGATTTCTTAAATCTTAAAATAAAATAAATTTAATTTGTAATTTAGATTCATTAGCTTCATCGAAAATTTTGTAAACCGCGAAATAATTATTTCTTTAAAAATTCATACGTTTTATCAATTCAAAAATAAATTCAAATTAATTCTATTTTTGCTTTTGTTAGTCGCATTTGCGACGGCGGGGAGTATGTTTGCGAGAAAACAGGGATATTTGTTGAATTCACCACGCTTTCTGTATATGAAAATATTAGTAATTTTTATATTTTATTTTGTCATTGTTGTTTGAATTTATAATACAGAAAGAGTGGGGATTTTGATAATTTATGTTTGTGTGTATGTATGTGCACGCACGGACCCGAAAACGTGCGCCTTTTTTCAGAGCTCCTTCTTCTCTTGCGACCGCCGGCATGCAAAGTACACGTTTATATTGTTCCTTAAAAAATTAAGTATCTTTACAATAAATCATTTATCTTTTTAAAAGTGGAATCAATAAGTGTTTTTATTCAGTCTAATCTTTCCTTTTATTAAAATCTTATTCCTTTAAATCTTTATTCAGTCTAATATCCCTTTTCTATAAAATCATTAATAAAATACAAAACAAAAGGAATAGATAGAGTTATTGCGTACGCCAGCAAAATACTGTCTGCCGCCCAAAGAAATTACTCTGTAACAGAAGTCGAGTGTCTAGCCATATTATTTGGAATTCGGAAGTATAGATGTTATGTTGAAGGCGAACATTTTAAGGTTGTAACTGATCACCACTCCTTGAAATGGTTAATGAATCTCCGTAATCCAGCAGGACGCCTTGCGCGTTGGACACTCGAAATTCAACAATATGACTTCGAAGTTATACATCGAAAAGGTACAGAACACGTAGTACCTGATTGCCTATCAAGAGCATATGAAGACGACGAGGTTCAGGTCTCAGCGGTAGAGTTTTTGCAAGAAACCAATGACAAGTGGTACATCGAGAAATTCAAGAATGTTTATGAAAAACCTAAAGAAAATAGAGACTGGAAGATTGTAGACGGGCTATTATATGTCTACAGACCAGATCCTACGCTTGCAGCCATAAGAGATGATGACTATGACTGGAAATTGGTTATTCCTGCAGAGAAGAGAAAAGCTGTTTTAGAAGAATGTCATAATAGCGCCCAAGGTGGACATATGGGTCAGAAAAAGACATATAGAGTTACATCTCTATATTATTGGCCAAAAGTACATAGAGATGTAATTAAATATGTCAGGGGTTGCTATATATGTCAACAAGTCAAACCAGTTCATAGAAAGCCAGCAAGATTAATGGGCAAGCGTAGTATACCAGAACCAGGGTCTATAGTCACTAGTGATTGCATGGGACCTTATCCCAGATCAAAAAATGGGTATACTCACATTCTCATATTTGAGGATTTATTTACAAAATGGGCCGAAGTTATACCCATTAAAAATAAAAATGCAAAGACCATAGCCCATTATTTTGAAAGGGCAGTTCTTTTTCGACAGGGGACTCCAAGTTATTTGATTACTGACAGGGGGAGTGAATACGTGAATCAAAAAATGATTAAGATTTGCGAAAAACATAAAATTAAACTCACCAGGACTCCTCCTGCGCATGCGCAAGCCGACCCTGTTGAAAGAATTAAACAGACCCTTAAAACCATGATTAGAGCTTACATAACCCCTGATCACCGCACTTGGGATGTTGATTTAGCACAACGCGTTTGGACATACAATACCAATGATCCATGAAAGTACTGGTTACTCACCTTTCTTTTTGTGTAATGGAAGACACCCTACGCTCTCACCTACAGTAAGAAGAGACGCAGAAAGTGAAGTTATCCAAAAAAGATGTGAAGACATTGAAAATTTAAAAAGGGTGAGACAAATAGCGAGGGAGAACCAGAAAGATAGTACAGATAGGCAAGCAAAATACTACAATCAACGACGAAGACCACATGATTTTCAAGTAGGAGATATGGTATTGGTCAAAAATATTGTATTGTCCAAAAAGGCGAGTAATATAGTAGGAGGCTTAGCTCCCAAGCGTCGCGGGGATTACGTTATTGTAAGACAATTTAGGGGATAATATGTTCGAGGTCGCTGACTGCAACGGGGAAGTAGTAGGAGAATTTCAATCTAGTCAACTAGAGCATTTGGTACCCGAATATACAGGTTTTGAGGGGGGAGAGTCGTCAACTTCACAGTTGCCAAGTAAAGAAGGAGTAGGAGTGACGACTAACTCTCCCGGAAAATATGTAAAAATAAATAAAAAGAAGAAAAAACAGGGACCAAAACGTAAGACTATCTTAGCCCCAGCAGCAGCTCCAAGATTTCAAGAAGATGACATCAGCAACGATCAGTCAGTCGACCCTCAACATATTACCCCAACCGAAACGCGAACTAGGGGACGCCCTAAGGGTAGTAAAAACGCGAAGCGGGAAATACCGGGCGAAGCCAGTCACGTTACGGATAGTAGGTTGACCCGGGGCCTGATTCCGTATTTACATCTATCTATCGCTGCGATAAATATAACGCGCGAAAATTACGATAGGATTATATCAAATTGAAATAGTTCAAAAGCTACTAACTTTGCCAAAAACATTATGGTCTTTTATCAGTGCTACCAATTTTTGTAACTTAAACATTTTTTTTTTAATTGCATGTGTAGTTATATAGTTTTGTTTTGATCTACCTTGATTTAAAAAAGTTCTTTGTAAACCCCCTCGAGGTCTATATGGAGAAATCAAGTTTTAAACTTCAAAATTAATATACATTAAATTAATATAAATCAAAATGCATGTAAAAACCAAACTAAAAAATATTATTATGCAGGCCTAACCTAATGTAAACTGAAATACGCTGCCAACTAGCTGGCACTAAGGTTCCTCAAACAATGAGCTTTGAGATTTTTTGATGAAAAAAATGAGGTCTTAATTCCATAATGGTTGTGAAATATCGCCGGTTACAATATTTTTAGATATTCGTATTTTCATGGAATTAAATGAGGTATTAAACACAAAAAAAAGAAAATATTGCAGTTTTTTTAATTTTTTTAATTTTGAGAAAAAAGTTTTGAAAAAATTCAGTATCAGATCCAAAAAATTACTATAAACGAACTTTCTAAAATTAGTAATCTCATAGAAATAAATTAGGTACTACGTCCAAAAAGAAAAAAAAATTTGGTGTTTTTTTTTTTTTTTTAATTTTGGGGAAATAATTTTCAAAAAATTAATTATCAGATTAGAGATATCGAGTGAAAATCATACTTTCAAATATAAGTACTTTCATGGAAATAAATGAGGTATTACATCCAAATTAAAAGTAAAAAAAAAGTAGTTTGAGATATTTGGATAAAAAAATTTTTGAAAAAAAAATTAGGTCTTAATTCATTTGTCGTCATTCTGAAAATAAAATGACTTAATGAGTCAACCGAAAAATTTTAACTCTGATAAAAGTATAATTATTACTGCGCCATTTATGGCGCCGTTTCTAAGTTAAGTTAGAAACACACTAATATACAGGAAAATACTCTTTCTCTCTCATTGATAATCGCAATTTGATCGAAAATTACTCGAAAGTCGAAATTCTCTCGAAAGTCGGAATTCTCTCGAATAGTCGAAATTCTCTCGAATATATATTCGAAAGAATAAGTCAAAGTGCGAGTGTTTATTTTTATTAATTTAAAATAAAAATAGAGCAAATAGCGTCTGCTCTCCAATATTCTATATTAATGAAAAAAAAAATTCTATATTAATGAAAAAAAAAATGAATTATAATTAAATATTATTAAGTGTATGTGGGTAATTATTTATATATAATATACTTTTTATAGTAAATACTATTATTATAAAGTGGTTAGTAAATAAATGAAACTTTTACAAATTTTTAACTTGTTTTAATTGAGATTTCAAAATTTATTTGTAAATAAAAAAAAAAGTGTGCATTAATATATTTATTTACATACATAAACAAAATTTTTTTTTTGAATTTAAATTGATTTGTTAGTTTTCTTTTGCATTTATCACTTAAATTTGGATGATAATAAAAAATATTTAGTTTAGTAATATGGAGCTTCATTTTGTCCTTGTTCATCGATCCATAGTAATCCTTCTTTAACCATCTGATCGCATTTTCTCTAATATTTATTTTCTGTAAGACAGATGTTTGATCCATACTCAATTTTTTTTCTTGCTGGTATAAGCATACAAAAGTAATGTACATGGGAGTCAAGCTAGTCCATAAAGTGCCTTCAAAATCATCTAATACGTTCATAAAATCTTTGTTACTAACCATTGGAAATGGCACACTTAAGCTAGTAGCGGCAGGTTTTTTATAATTGACTCATCTGCACAAAGATTACACTAAAAGTGCAGCATTAGCACCTGCAGATTCTGAAGAGCTGGCATATAAAATTTTATTGAAATACACTAAAGTGCAGCATTAGCACCTGCAGATTCTGAAGAGCTGGCATTAGCTATTAGTAGCAGATCATAGTAATTCTTTTGCAAAAAAACTACCCCAGGTTTAATTTGCCCCAAGTCTATTTCGACAATTGAGTTTTGAAAATATTTCTATTTTAAATAGAATATTTGCTAACTTGGTTTTTAAGTAAGTTATTTTATTTTTGATGTTTTTTTTTCTTTTTTGCAAAAAATGTTGTTTTGTAGTTTGCTTTCAATTTCTTTAAAACTTAAGTTAAATCAAAAATATTCTAATTTCTTCTGTCGAAGTTTGACTTGTAAAATTAAATTAAATTTGTAAATTTATTTTTGGGTGAAAAAAAACAAACAAAAATGAAAATCTAAGCCTTATTTTAAATTTACTGTTTAAATACCCATAATTAGAATATAATAAAAAATTTGTGTTTGAATTGATTGATTATAAAATCTGTTATTATCATCAAAAAAAGATTAAGTTAAAAAAATTTTTTACAGTTATACTCAGCAAAAATTACAGATTTACAAATAGATGGAACACGAGCAAATGATATTGATGCTTGTGGCAATTATGGCAATATACATGGTAAAATAAATGTTTATTTTTATTTTATTTTATAATTTTTCAATATAATTTTTTCATACATACAACTTAGAAATTAATAAAGAAATCTTTAGCAAAATTAAAATTGTTTTTTTTAAATACATTATTTATTTTTGAATTCCTCAATAAATCTTTTTTTAGATATAGTTAAATAATTAATAGCAATAAATGTAATAGCAAAAATACAGTATATTTATTTAAAATTTTTAGTCCGATATTAGTAAACGTAGAGAATAAATTTGCTTAACGATATGATTTCTGGTATCTTGCTCTTACACCAGGACCTCCAAACTTCTTTGGCTCGCATCACCTTGGGTCTGCAACTAAGAGCGTTCTGTCATATTGAATTAAAATATCTTTATTTTCTTTTTTACTTGCTTAATCAACATCTGAAAATTTAAATTAAAATATATTATTTTCTTAGGCTTCATTTTTATAAATAATTAATAGCAATAAATGTAATAGCAAAAAATACAGTATATTTATTTAGAAATTTTTAATCAGATAGTTAGTAAACGAAGAGAATAAATTTTAATTAATAGCAATAAATGTAATAGCAAAAAATACAGTATATTTATTTAGAAATTTTTAATCAGATAGTTAGTAAATGTAGAGAATAAATTTGCTTAACGATATGATTTCTGGTATCTTGCTCTTGCACCAGGACCTCCAAACTTCTTTGGCTTGCATCGCCTTCTTGGGTCTGCAACTAAGAGCGTTCTGTCATATTGAATTAAAATATCTTTATTTTCTTTTTTACTTGCTTAATCAACATCTAAAAATTCAAATTAAAATATATTATTTTCTTAGGCTTCATTTTTATAAAAGTAAACTTACATAACAAAAGCACAAAGCTTGTTAAAGATCATTTAAAACACTGATGTATTATAAAATTATAACGAATGCATATTTTCTGTCAATACTGTTGAATAAGCACTCCAGAATTTCATCTCATACATTTTCATTTATGGTCAGTAAATCTAAAAATTTTCAAATATTACACTTAACCTATAAAAGAAAAATTTTTAATTACATATATTATCATTAACTATTTACCTTATGGAAAATAAAATATACAAAAATTATTCACTTCATGAAGAAGCTGTTAACAAAATATTTTTAAAACTTATAAACTTATTCTGAGTTAAAATAATTATTTTTTACATAAATGAAAAACTTTTTATGCTTAGAAAATGAAAAAACACAAATCGTTTCCAAACAATCCAAACATTTCCACATATTTTATTAATTTTAATTTTTTAACTAGATGTCAGTTTACCATGCGATAATGTTTCACGTATTTTCATTATTCAACAAACGGTAAAAGACTAAACTACGTGAAACATTCTTGTCCGGGTAGGAGCATCTTAAAAATTATAGTCTGGTTGGGCTAGATCAGGCTAGATCAAACCTAAATGTATTTTTATAAACAAAAAAAAAATTTTGTTGCTTAATAATTTTTTTTTACATTGATTGCTAATATTTTTTATCTCGCTGACATGCAGATTTCTCCACCATGGATAAAACAGTAGTAATTATTATTTAATAAATATTTTATTTTGTAAAGTCATGTGTCTAAATATTTTTTAGCAACAAAAAGATTCTAATGGAGTTTTTACAAATAGCATACACAAATTTTTAACCACACTTGTTTCTCAAGATAGTGTAATTAAAGATTCAGGTGTAGTTTGTCGAGGAAAATACTGTGCATACAGTCATGTAAAGATGCGAGGTTCTAGATTTGGGTTTCCTAGCAACAGCACTAAACAGAAACATTTATTGCAAAATCCATTTCAGCAAAAAAAATAGATACTACTTGGTTATAAACATATATATATATTAAATAAATAATATTTATCTTTTATTTAAGGTGATAATAAAATTTAGATTTAAAATTTTCTGACAAAAAAACACATTTTTATTTATTTATTAAATTATAAATTAAACTTAATTTACATTTCCTCCTCTTCCTCTTCCTCTTCCTCTTCCTTGCCCACCACGCCTAGGACCACCACCATTACCATCGTTATAGCCTAACGAAGCTTGACACATAATATATAAAGAATCAAAGAATCTTCTTTGATCCCTCCTCTGCCGCTGTTGTTGAATTCTCCAGCCTGCTCGGTTACCTCTGTTTCTTCTATATGGACGCCCATTTTCAATTGCGTTAGGTGCAACAGCTGGAAATCCTGAAATATAAAAAACATATAATTACAAAATATAATAAATTAGATAATTTTTTTAGTGCACCAGGGCTTTCATTTAAAAAAATGCTGAATTAAAAAACAAAATGCTTACCATTTGCTGCAATAACTGGTACAACAGCTCCTTCAGCATCAATATAATGTGCATTTTCACCTGCTAAAAACATATTTGAATGAATATTTAAATTGAATAATTTTATATCTATAAATTTAAATTATCAATTTAAAAACTTACCATTTTCTTGAGGTGCGTCAGCTCCATGCTGAGCAAGAGAACCATTTCTTTGCACCAGGGCTTTAATTAATTTAAATAATTAATGACTTCATATAATTAAAACTAAAATGCTCGATAAAATACTTACCATTTGCTGGTATAACATCTTCTTCAGCATCAACATTTGGTGCATTTTCACCTGCAACAACTCCTTCAGCATCAATATTTGCTGCATTTTCACCTCCTAAAAACATTTAAATGAATATTTAAATTGAATAATTTTATATTTATAAATTTAATTTATCAATTATTAAAAAACTTACCATTTCCTTCAAGCTCGTCATCTCCATGATGAGCAACAGGACCAATTGGTTCAATATATTGCTGCGCCAAGGCTTTAATTTATAGAAATAAGTATTTACTTTAAAAAATAAAGACAAAAAATGCTCGACAATACTCACCATTTGCTGCAGCTACTGCTGCAACAGCTCCTTGAGCTTCAACAGGTCCATTATTATTACCATTTGCTGCAACTAATGCTGCAACAGCTCCTTGAGCTTCAACAGGTCCATTATTATTACATAAATAAAAATCTAACATACATTATATAAAAAAAATGAATTACCTATTACATTTTCAGGAGTTGTCATAATAGGTATAACTTCTCGCATTCTTTCTGCTTCATTTTCTAAAATGATAAATTAATTAATAATACCATAATATTAAACAAACAAAAAATGCATCAATATATATATATCATATATATACATTAATAATATTAAAAGATAAAAAAAATAGAAACTTTACCAATATTTGAATTTATTATCGGGATACATGTCAAATTCTAAACAAATTTTTTTGTTAATTATACTACATAAATATTTTATTTAATAATTATTAATAATTTATACAAATTACCTGGTTAACAGCCATTTTTATAATTTCTTACTTAAATGAAATTATACTAAATTAAATTAATAAACAAAATTTTATATTCTCGCAAAGCCGTTAAATTTACTATAAATTTTATTTGACAAAGGTTACCAACCCACTATAACTTTTAGTAACAAGTTTTCTAGAAATTTTTGTTTTTTTTTTTTCTTATATGACTATAAAAAATCTGGTTATTTTATTTTCATATTTTTATGCAAGTTACTAGTACTTATATATGTACTTTCGTTTGACATTTGTAATTTGCTAAATATATAAAGTGAAAAGGTATTGTTTTTCTGTTTTTTTGATTATTAAATAAGGTGTTAAGATAAAGATAATTGTAATCATACATTTTTAGAGCTTCTAGGCCAAGTGAAAAAGTATTTTGTGTTATTATACAAGATTTGCTTAAATAACAGTGTTTTCTTAATATAATATACTTCTGCTGCTTGTAGGCTAATAGAGGTATGATTAATTTCCACTTTATAATATTATTATATTGCAAAATGAAGGGATAAACGCTAAAGCATACAAAACACTGCCAAAATATCAGCGTTATTAAAAAACAAAGCTCTACCTCATAGCGTGAAAATATTGACTCCTTGAGGACATACGATATCTTAATAGTATACATTTTTATATCCTAGGTCGTAAAAGTAAATTATGCCTTAGATTGCAAGTAAATTATGTCCGAAGCATATTAAACTGTGATGTAGGGCATTTTTTTTGGCCAAGAGAAAAATATTATTTTTCTTCGTCAGTGGAAAAAATGCACGTATTTTCGAATAGTGGACTGGCTAGGAAATACGTGCTTTCTAGACGCTGAAAAAAAAGGGAATCATTTTAACCTTAAATTTATCGTCACATTTCTATAAAGACATGTTTTATTTGTATACGTTTTACAAAAATTTTCCCTCAAGTAAGAATCCTGGATAAACAAATTAGGCATGACGCCCAAAATGAGAAAAAAACGCTGCCAAATTTTTGCAACGGTTTCTCAAGCAAAAACTTAATTCTTTGAAATAAATTTAGTATTACATAAAAACAAAAAAAAAAAAAAAATTTTGTTAGGCAAAAAATTGGACAGATACAATAATTATACAAAAATTTTTATTAATAATCTAATCGGAAATACCGTATAGGAGCCGGTTTTCGATCAGAAGTCACTTTCTTATACCTAGCTGTATCTTTATTTGTTGAAAAATATACTTTAAAATTAATATTTGGAGTTAAATATTGTTGCATTTGATAAGGGAAATCCTATATTTTATTATGCTAATTAAAAAAATATCAAATTTATTGATGGGTAATTAATAATTTACATTT
The DNA here is from genome assembly GCA_022575985.1 of Anagrus nilaparvatae. Lineage (NCBI taxonomy): Eukaryota > Metazoa > Arthropoda > Insecta > Hymenoptera > Mymaridae > Anagrus > Anagrus nilaparvatae. The sequence continues at coordinate 422,886 of JAKSXM010000077.1, read as the reverse complement.
ATTACAAGTGTGCAAGGTAAGGTAATTTCGATAATGCAAATTCTATTTTTGATAATAGTATCATTTTGATCGAATTAATTTTCGATAATTTGAAAATAGCTAAAACTAAGTTAAAATCATGCGCGTTTTAATAGAATTCTTATAGGTATAACTATACCTATTTCTTAACTCCCTTTTCACTTCTTTTTTCTTGTTTTTTTAATATAAAATACCTATAATAAGAATAAATTATAATAAACAACAGATGAACTACACACTTGTATAATCATGTATTTTAAACATTTATTTATTAAAATTTGCTTTTTAATTTTAATTAACGAAAGATAATAGTTGATATGATGTTTTTAAAACTCAAGGAAACAAAAAAGGCGCCTTATGTAAGCAACCCGCTGTAAATGTTCATTTACCTGTTTAATTATTTCTGTATTTAAAAGTATTAGGGGTCGTTTACCTGTTTAATTATTTCTGTATTTAAAAGTAAAAACGACACAAATTTTATGAAAAAAGTGTTGGAATATAGTTTTTATATATTTATAATATTAAAATAAAGGTTTTTTTTCATTTCAAAGCGTGTATACGTAATTTTCATTAAAATTAAAGCATTTACGAACTTTTTTTGTGTTATAAACAAAGTGATACATAAGTATATAAGTACTTTAAATTGTGTTTATGTGTGTTATTTTATTAAATATTCTATTAATTATTATAAAATATAGTATAAATAATGTAATTATGACAAATTTTGTGTAGTATTATTAAATAAATATCGTTTAAATTAAATAAAGTGTAATTAAATTGAAAATATCGAAAATACCCATACGTGTAAAAAATTTCGGATTCGATTATCGATATACCTATTTAAAATAAATTTGCAATAAATATGTGAATATAACCCTTTCCCTTCATTTATCAAAGCATCAAAACGTAATTAAAAGCATTTTTAGTATTCGGCATAGAGTAGGTATCTCTAAAACTCGATTTTAATAACACACGAGATTTGGTGAAAACAATGAGAAAAATCTCCTAAGGTTATACAAGAGAACATTTTTCTTATTTTTTTTATTAATTTAAATTTTTTTTTAATATCGGTAAGGTAGAAATTAGTTCCTTAGGGTTTGTAGTTTCATAAGAAAATTCGGTTTTAGATAAATGATGCATACTTTTTTATATACAATCTAATTTGTATGTATTTGATCGAAAGCCAATACGTTCGAAAACTGGCTCCTATACGGTACAGTGATACCAAAATAAAACTACCTTTTTTACCTTTTTCAAATATTTTTTAGTTTTATGTTTTTGAAAGTCCAAATAACCTAAAATTTTCGATCGTACTGCTACAAACGTAAACATAAATTTTACGTGTTATATTCTTCTACTTTTATTTATACGGACGTTTTTGGCATGGACATTTTTTACATTTGGATACTAATATTTAAATAGTTCTTTATTGAATCCAAAATATTTTCTCATACTTTGGGTGATTTCCTGGGCGAGAAACGTTTCACGCAAATCGATTGTTCTTAACCGTATTTTACATTTTGCTAATTTATTTTTATCAGAAGTCATTTTTTACAAAACAAAAAGTATAATTTTAATAGTCACTATTTGTTTATCCACATGCTGCATAATATAAAGACATTTTAACAATTAGTTTTTGAGATAAATTAAAATATCTAAAACTTTGAAATAAAATCAATTTTCTCAAAAACTAATTGTTAAAATGTTTTTATATTATGCATGTAGATAAAACAAATAGTGACGATTAAAATTGTATTTTTAGTTTAAAAAAAAAAAAAATTCTAATAAAAGATAAATAAACAAACTGCAAAATACTTTTAACTACGATCGATTTGCGTGAAATGTTTCTCGACAGGGTTATTTTTTCATCAAAACACGTTACTGAACAAGATAAATATTGCATAAACTTTGAGACAACGACCTGGACGTTTTTGACATTTTTATTTTGTTTGAGTATTTTACAAATTTTAAATTTTCGTTGATAAACCTTTTATTTGTAAATGTTTAAGTAGCACAAAATTACGAACGAGCTTTCAAGTGCATATACATATAGACTGCGCACTATTATAATGGTGGGAAGCTTTAAAATAGCTAAAACCGAGATTCATACTTTAATACGGCGATATTCTAAGGCCCTTTCTACACTAGAAGATATAATTTTATATTATGTTCAAATGCATAGAAATGTTATTTAAAAAAAAGATAATTTTGTCTGGTGTAGAGACGGCCTAAGAGACGGCATAAAAATTTGTTTCGTTGAAAACAATGAATTTTCAGGACCTAAATACGTTTTATACACCCAACAGAAAAATTGTCATTCTAATTTTAAGCTGCATGTTGATATTCTAAGTTTATAGTTGAGCAAAAGGACAGCGGACGTTTTTTACATTTTGAACACATGAAAATTTTTTCGTTAACTCACCTATATAGGCGCAGTTGATTTGGACTTTGAATTAATCTTTTTTATTAACTTTTTAAAATAAAACAAAGTGCGCAAAAGAGCTTTTGTTTCGGATATAATTGGGAGGGACACTATTATACTATTCCTGTAAAAATAAATACATTAACGAATAAATTTTTTTAATACAAAAATTTTTACAATTTTTAATTAAAATCTTATTTGAATTTAACTTAAAGTCAGTTATAAATTATAATACATTTCTTACAACTAGATCTCCTGTGTAAAAAAATAGGTAGGTTCAAAGATGGGGTGGTGGACCTATATGCGGTTATATAACACCTAGTGTTATTTTACTAAATAAATAAGATTCTAATAAGTTAAAAGATATATTATTTTTAAAAAATATTCTTTAAACGATTACTTCTTAGCTATCTAGTTGTTTTGGGAAATAATCATTAAACCCTGAATTATTAAAATATACTACTTGATATGGTTTCCTTTTTTAAAAAAAATACTAAGGCAAGCTTTATTAGGGCAGGGCCCCGTAATTCTGCGGACTTCTGACTCGTTCCTCGATATTTACTTACGAAATTGTTTTAAACGAAATACTTTTTTTAAAAATTTATCCGTTGAACCCTTGGCTACAAATAAAGTGAATAAATTTTTTAATATTTTTACGCATTTACGTGTTATTAAACAAAACAAAAGGCCTCTAAAAACCGCATAATTAAACAGCAAAGTTCATAATTCTTTGCATATTTTAAATATTGAATTCTATTATTAACTACGGAATAACATTTGTTTTAAAAAAATATTAATGGTAATCAATAAAACTATTCATATTTACTGTTTATTGAACGTTTTGCGTTAATTTACGTATATAGATGCTTGTAAAATTGCTGAAATTTATAGTTTATGTTTCCAATCCTGAACTAAATCACGGTGCGCAGATTTAGAATTCAAATGTAAGTGTTATTATTCAATTTTTTGATAAAATTTATATATTAATTAATAAAAAAATTAAAAACTTCAACTAACCTTCGCTTCAGTTAAAAATTACCTAATATAGTTATTTAGGAAATATTTAATATTTTATAGCTTACAATATACGCTGAATCTAATGGTACGAAAATATCTTACACGTGATTAGGGTTATGTTATATAAAAATAAATTAATTTTAACCAAATTTAATTAAATTACGAGGTAATGCATGCATGTGCTTCTTGCAATTTGCATTTTATACATTTTTATATAATTTTTTATACAATTATTGAAGATTACAGGCACGAACTTTCTTAGTGGCATTAAATCTAGCCTAAAATATGAACTTCAGATATTACTGCAAAACAAGCTAAAATTTAATTTATTTTATAATTAGCAAAAAAATACCGTCTAATTGAAAACTTTTTTCTACATTACTTGCAATTATTACAATAATGAAGTTTTTAATCTTTATAAAGAATTATTATGAATTAACTATTAAGGGTGCGCAAATTTAGGAACCGCGCAGAATTACCGGACCATCCACTATTGCATTTTTTGAGAAAATTGCAATATTTTTATTGTTAAAGTTATTAAAATAATAACTAAATAAAATAAAAAAATAATACTTTTATCTAATATTTATCTTTTAAAGGTTTTAAATGTGTGAAATATACTTGTACTTGAGAAAAATGTGCTAAAATTGAATTTATCGTATTAAACAATAAAATAATATTTTCAGATTTTTTTTTTAATTAATAACTTTTCATAATTGTGCAAAAGAGCGTAGAACCGCGAAGACACGGGACTATTGCGTTTGTTTTTATATAAAAATACAAATGAATAAAATCTTTTGTAACACGTCTATATATTTTTTTTTTTACCTATAGCTTAACAATAAAAAACTTAATAGAATACATTTCAAGATTTTTATTACAAAAACATTTAATAACCTATTTTGGTAAAAATTATAAAATATAGTATAAAATATAGTTACATTGAGGAAACAGAAGGTTACGTGACTGTCTGATAATTTTTTTATTTTATACTATCGTTACCAACATAAATTATTATAGAAGTTTCAGCATTACTTACAAGCATATTACTAATAGTAAAATACTAGTACTAGAGTAATTTTAAAACATCTGAATTACTTTCAAGGATTTACGTTTTTTTTAGATTAAATTTTCCAACTTCAATAGGTTTCTTGATTATTAAGAACGCGCGCCTACCACTTTTTCATTACTTCTAGCGGCGATCGATGTAACTTTATACCCAAGCGGTTTAAATTTCAAAATTAGTAAAAATTAAGATAGTATTTTAAAAATAATTTTTTACTTTTATTTGTTTACATTAATTTATTAAAAAAGATAAAATAATTTAAAAAAATAATTAGATTATTTTTTTTAATTCTTTAAACTCTGCGCGCTTGGGTATAAGGTTACAGCGATCGCCGCTAAAAGTACGAAAAAGAGGAAGGCGCGCGTTCTCAATACAATTGTAACTGGTTTGTGTAAAAACAATCAATGTGCATGGAAAATGTTTAGGTATAATAGAAATTTTAAACGTTAAAGATTAATTTAAATAAATATAAATTATTTTACTTCCATAAACTCGGATTATTCTTAGTTCTAGAATTTGTTTCATTTGAAATTTGAGATTTGCCGACTTAAGAGCTTACATAAGTAATATTGTAAGCGATATGGTCGAAAAACTTCCTTAAAATTTTAATTTCTATTATTCTTTGTTACAATCCATATACTTTGGTCTTATTAACTTTTGAGTTGTATTTTAAAGATTCGTGCTTCTCATAATATTTTAATTTTACATTTTTTAATAACTAAAATAAAACAAAAGTTCAGGTCTTTTTGAAAGTCAAACTAGACCATACAGAGTCGTTCGATTACTGTTATTAGACTCGATGACCCTCGAATAACACTCCATAAATTTTATCTTTTATGTATAAATTTCAGGTTCTCAAGTTTGGGTCAGAAGTCAGGTACGTAAGTATATTTTTAATTATATTATTACTTTTTTTTTATGAAAAAGATCAGAGCCCTTTTAATATAGAGCTAGATCTATCGAAGAGCGCTCCTTATTTTATTTTTCAATAGATAGCGCTTTTCTTTGTGGTTTCAAGCTTCTTAAGGAGCTTAACCTATTTATTCTAGCTTTTTAGCTTGATTTCTTTTTATTTTTATATACATTTATAACTTCTATATTTGCTATATTTATTTTTTGAAATGAAGAAACATACAAGTTGTTCCAATGTTCAAAAGCATTTATTTTCTCAAAGTAATAATTCTGATGAACAAAAAAAAATTTCTGTTCACACATTGCAACCTCTTGAAAAAGGAAAATATCGATTTCAGCATATTTTACAGGATAATTATGAATTCTATAAGGTATCAAAATCTTTTGATCAAACACTATCATCGCCTACAGATATTAAGTGTTCTTTCAACCAAGACGAATCTGATGAACAAAAAAAATTTCATGTTCACACTTTGCAACCTCTTGAAAAACTAAAAAATCGATTTGAGCATATTTTACCTGATACTTCTGAATTTTGTAAGGTATCAAAATCTTTTGATCAAACACTATCAACGCCAACAGATATTAACTGTTCTTTTAACCAAGATGAATCTGATGAACAAAAAAAATTTTATGTTCACACTTTGCAACCTCATGAAAAACGAAAAAATCGATTTGAGCATATTTAACCTGATACTTCTGAATTTTGTAAGCTATCCAAATCTTTTGTTGCAACACTTTCGTCGCCTACAGATATCTACAGCTCTTTCAAGCAGACTAAAACATGTTATACTAAGAGCATACATAATCATGAGATTACAATGGAAATAAATGAGACAAAACAAAATGTTAATGAAAGTTCACCTTTTCTAAATTCTACAATTAATGTGCAAAAAAATATTATTACTTCTCGAAAAAAAATACAAAGTCCTACAATTTTATCTAATGTTGCTGATGATAACGATGTGATTTCCGTTGATAAAGAGGTTCCTAAAATTTTATCTAATGTTGCTGACGATGAGGATGTAATTTTCGTTAAAGGAGAGGCTACGAAAATTGTATCTACTGTTGCTAATAATGACGAACCTATTTTTGTTAAAGAAAAACGTGTATCGGCATCACAGGCTTCAAGGTTACTTGTACCTAGAAACGGCGTATTAAATCTCAGTAACTTTTCGCTTACTAATGATCAAATCCAGTGGGTATTAGTTCATGGCGCATGGCTGAACAATGACCACATTGATAAATTTCATAGCCTACTATTTAATTCTTCTTCATATAGGCCTCAGCCTTCTCATTGGCTTCAATGTCCGTATAGAATTCAACCCATACCATATGATCAAAAACACATCCAACTTTTGTTCTCTATTAACCACTGGATTTGTGCTTATTACGATACTAGCTCAATTTACATTTATGATTCTTTAAATAAAAATAAATTGGAAAATTCACAAAAAATATATTTATCTATACTCTTTCCTGGTTATGAAAATAATGGGATACAAATACATTTCCCAAAGGTACAGCATCAGAGAAATGGAACTGATTGTGGCGTTTTTGCTATTGCATTTGCTACAACTATTTACTTCAATAAAAAACCAGAGGATATGTACTATGATCAATCAAGAATGCGTCCTCATTTGGTACAAATATTTAAATCAAGCATTATAACACACTTTCCTACCACTGAAAATAATTTAATACAAAATATTTCTCGTGCGAACAATCATATAAACAATGAAAATTATGAACCTCCACGTAAAAAAATATTATTATCCAGTAAATCTACAATAAACACCAATACGGTTTTGTATACAAGTGAACAAGATATAAAAGGCTTTTCCCAAGAATTTTACAATAATTCAGTAAAAAACGTTAATAATAATATAATTCAAAACAATAAATCATTTAAAATTATAAATAAAAGGTCAAAGCAACAAATAAAAAATGCTACTTTAAAAGCTAATTGCGCAAAAAAAATCATAATTAAGTACAAAAAAATTAGAACTTATTTAAGTACTGTAAAATTAATTCAAAACAAGGAATGGTATATTCAAAAATTGATGAATAAAATGAATGGCTTATCTCCAATTTCATGTAGAATATTATAAATATTTGCATCTATGAAAGACGTAATTTTATTAGACAAATACATGGTACATTAAAAGATATTCAAAAAAAAATTAATGCTCATTTTTATCAATATGAATGTGAACGTAAGCGATATGAGCTTAACAATGAAACTTTCGCTGTTCGCAAACGTTATCAATGCTTATGTGGACAATCAAAACATTGTCCTTCAAGCGAACGCTTTTATTCAGTTAGTACGTATAAGAACAATTATTTGCAATCTTTATTTATACATTCTTTACAAGACATCGAAAATTATTCTTTAAATAAAACTGAATCTGATAGTAAAGAAGACATAGTCAATGATGAACAAACAAATTCTTCAAAAAATATATTAACTTTACGAGTAAATAATCAAAGTACGCATATACATTCTGCTGGAAACAATCATATTTCTCAAAGTGCACAAAATGAAAATATGGTTACACAAAGGGATAATATAAATTTACAAACCAATAATATTATTGTCGAAAACAACGTTATCTTGGCAGAAAAAATTTTAGATATTGACAAGCAAAACTTTATATGCCCTATTAACCAATTACCAAAACCAATAGGCCCTATTAACAAAGATAATACATGGGATTGCACGGAAAATTGCAATTTAGATGATTTAGATCTTTTTAATCAACTTAAATCATTATTTGAGGATTTTGATATGTGTACTCTTCCATATTTAGACAAATTTTTACAAAATTTTAACGTATGTTCTAACCAAAGCCGCGATAAGTTACTAAAGGGTCATCCAATAAAATGCTATGAGAAACCATTATTGTGTAATTCTAAATTCTTAAAGCTTCAAATTGTGGTTCCTCATTTCCCAAATATGAGAACTTTGCAGCGTCAAATTTATGAATTGATTTCTATGAATAAAGAGCTAAATGATAGAAACGACGCTTTAATATTTGCTGACAAAATAAAATTGCAAGATGTATATGAAAAAAGTGAAATTAGGAAATTGCAATTAGAAAATGCAAAAAACGGCGATATAAATGAAAGATCGATTAGGGAAAAATTTAAAATAGCTTTCAAATGCTATTACGAAAGAATGGAAGAATTACCAACTAATCATTGCGTTTCTTGTGAAAAATTAGAGCCTAAACGTAGACTCAGGTTATTTTCAAATTTTAAGGATAAAATCGACAATCCTCTTTGGACTAAACTACTTGATAAATACGAAAAAGATGAAAATAATGAGGAATATATATGTGAGTATTGTTTGAAAAAATTTAAAGAGAATAAAATGCCCAGCTGGTGTTTTTTAAACAGACTAAAGGTTAAAGCAGTACCAGAATGTTTAAGCAATCTAAATATGTTTGAAAAGATTCTAATTCAACGGTATAAAGCATTTCAGGTCGTGCACAAATTTGAAACGAAGTTAGACAAACATTTACCATCTAGATGTAAATTAGATGCTGTAAAAGGGCAGACTTTCCATCTTCCTGTTCCTTTGCAAGAAACTTTGAACAAAGTTGCTTTAAAAACTGAACCAGTTAATAATGACCATGAATTGTATATATTAGTTCGAGGTATTCCAAATAAAGCAAATGTTGTTTGGGAAAATTTAGTGGATTTAAAAAAAGTATGGGAAGCTTTAGATTTTTTAAAAAAAAATAATCCACTGTATGAAGACATAATACTTCCAGAATTTCAGTTTCGCAAAAATCTCCTTTCTAATCTTAAAGATACAGAGTATCAAATAATAGATGATAAAAATACGAAATCAGATGTTGAGAAAAATCCACCATCAAATAACCCAACTGAAAGTGTTATTCCACCAGAATCAGATATGACTAATCAAAATCAGCTTGAAAAGCCTGCTATTTTAACAGCAAAATCTCCTACGGATCCTTTTTATGATCAATTGTCTGTATATCCTTTGCACAATCAAACGAAAAATGAAGATTGTTCAACTTTGTTCCAAATGTTAAAGGTATATGATGAAGCTCTGCATTCAAAAACTAAAAATTTAGATGTTAAATGCTTTCCTTGCTTATTTCCTTATGGTAAATATGGTATGGACGATGAAAAAAGAAAATTAAATGAAAAAAATAAATACGCAAAATTAAATAATAGTGATTTTATTAAATCGAGACTGCTTTCTAAACATTCTAATTTTAGATCAGATATTCAATATTTATTTTTTTTATTACACAACGATACCATGCGAAAATTAAATGCAGGGATTTTTCAAACCATGAATGTCGTTAATCCTAGGTTTAAGCACACTGCAAAGGATTTTTTACAAAAATTATCCGATAAAGATCTAGAACGTAATTTGAATACGGTTTTTTCAAGGTTGCCAAATACTGAGCAATATTGGAAACAACCAAGAAATAATCTTAATTGTATGGTTGATCACTATGGTCCTGCTCACGTTTTTTTGACCATAAGCCCGGGAGAATGGAATTGGACTGAATTAGGAGAATACTTAAAAACATCGCGGTAAAAGTACTACTGAGCTTGTAGTACTAGAACCTGTCTTAGCAGCTGTTTTTATTGAAACAAAGTTTAAGGCGACTTTAGAATTTATTTTGTCACCCGATAATCCGTTGGGGAAAGTTACTCATTATTTTTGGCGCAGAGAATACCAAGGTAGAGGTATGGATCATTTTCATTTAGTACTTTGGATTGAAGATGGACCTGTCTTAGAGCAGAGTCCTGAAGAAACCATAAGATCTTACATTCTACAGCATATAACATGTAGAATACCGGATCCCAAAATATCACCAGAATTGCATAGAAAAGTGAAATATCAAGAACATAGATGTAATGGCTACTGTTTAAGAAGAATAAGGACCAAAACAGGTTTTAGGACTGTTTGTAGGTTTAGTTTTCCTCGTAAGCAAAGGAATTCTTTGCATGTGTACAAAACAACGACAGCAATAGCTAATCGACGAAAATTAAAAAAACACTCTAGATTGTATGATTTACCACGAAAAGCAAACGAGCTTTTTATTAATGATTATAATCCAGCGATACAGTTAGTTTGGGAAGGTAACACAGATATTCAGTTTATTGCTGATGAATTTCAAATAATCATCGAATACATTACGAAATATGTTACAAAAATGGAAAAAAGTCATATTGATTATGAAAGTTTAAAGACCTGTGACTCTTTACTTTCAGCCATTTGGTCTTTTGCAGTTAAAGCAACAAATAATAGAGAAATTGGTTCTCTCGAAGCCGCTGATACCCTATTAGGCCATTCACTTTATGGAGTGGATAAAGAAACTATGATAAAATGGCTAGATATTAGACAGATTAGAAATAGAAAATTAAAAACTTTTGAAGATATAAAGCAATTAAATGAAAATTCCACAGATATATTTTGTAAAAGTCATATTGATAGCGATTATCCAAACAGACCGGATAAGTTAGAAACAACATCTTTGTACGATTTTTCAAAACATTATGATGTCATTGATTATAAACCTAAAGATCCGAAAAAAATTACATTTTATCCCATGAAAGAAGGTAAATTTTATGCCAGGAAACGTAATAAAAATCCTTACTTAATTAATCACTGGAAAAATAATCCATCTACTGAACCAGAAAATTATTACTACGCATTGTTATTAATGTTTAAGCCATGGAGACACGATACCTCAGACTTTAAGGGTGAACACGCGACATACGCGGAGGCATTTAATGCAATTGCTCATGAACTTCCTAACGCCATGGAGTATCATTTGAAGTATACAGACAAATTACAAGTTCAAGAACTTTTTAATAAGCATGTAGAAAAGGCAATGGAAGAGGAAAATAATGAAACTCAACAAAATTTATCTGATAATATCCCAGATGGTTGTGTGCCAGCAGGAGTTGAATTGGCTGCTAAAGAATTTGAAGATTTAGCTAATCTAGTTGACACAGAATGTAAAACTGATACCGAAATAACTCTTAATGAAGATCAAGTTCGAATATTTGAAAACTGGAAACATTCTTTATCTAATGGAATTCTGATAAGAGATATAATAAGTGGATATGCTGGAACGGGAAAGAGTGAAATTATTAAAAGAATCGTAAAATACAATAAGGATGTACGAGGGAAAGACACCATTACGCTAGGACCTACTGGATTGTCTGCTCATAATGTTGGTGGAATGACCCTTCATAAATTTTGTACGATACCGGTCGATAAAGAAAATAATACCCCGGAGTATAATGAACTTTCTGCTCCTTCTTTGAAACGAATAAGAACGGCTTTGAAAAATGTAGATTTGTTAATAATCGATGAAATTTCGATGGTTTCTAACTATCACTTAGCCTTTTTTAATCAGAGATTAGTAGAAATTTTTGATACATCAAACGACAAGGACGGCTGGTTCGGGAAAATTAACATTATATTGTTAGGAGATTTATTGCAACTTCGCCCAGTTAAAGCTGATTTTGTTTTTGATGATTTGAATCCCTCAAATTTTAAAGAAAACATAAAGGGCATGTTTGCCCATAATCTTTGGAAAGAATTATTTCGTTATGATGAATTAACAATTAATATGAGACAACAAGGTGATAAAACTTATTCCGATATATTGCTTAGAATACGTTTAGGGATAGTTACGAAGGAAGACATCAACGTACTCGAAAAGCGACTTTTGAAGTTTGAAAGTATGAATCCACAAAACAGACTTGAAGAGATATGTGCCTATTTTAAAAAATTACCTAGCAACACCGTCTGTCTATTGCCTACAGTTCTTATGTGTAAAACTCTAAATAAAGCCATGCTAGACAAAATCCAATCTGAAGAAATAAAACTTATAGCCGAAGACAAATATCGTTGTGATAAAAGTTTACACAAAAATATCGAAAAAGATTTAAATGATCCTACTGAAAAAAAAACAGCTGGCACTTCAAAAGAAATTGTAATAAAAATTGGATGTCGAGTAATGATAACAAGAAATATCGATTTAACGCTTGGACTTGTTAATGGAACGATTACAACTGTGTGCTCTATCCAAAAAAATGCATCTAATTATATAGACAAAATTGAAATAGAAGTACAGAATAAAGAAAAGACAAAGGTTTTCATGGACAGACAAGAGTACTTTTTTCCAATACGGAAGGGCATTATTGTTACAAGGAAACGATTTCCTTTTTTATTATGCTATGGAATAACAATACATAAATGCCAAGGCCTTAGCTTAGAAAGTGCTATCATCGATATTGGCAATTCAATTTTTGAACCCGGACAAGCGTATGTTGCATTGTCTAGAGTTACTAAATTGGAAGGTTTACATTTGATCAATTTAAGTCCTGCTAAGATAACAGCTAATGTAGATGCATTGAATGAATATAACCGACTAAGGAAAAAATTTAAACCGTCATTAGAACCATTAAATGAAAAGCCTGCTACTAGTAAAATTTATACTACTGAAAGAGTTTGGGCAATTTCTGATAAAATTATGGATGCTCAAGATACATTTGATACATTTGATACTTATGAGCTCTACCACTTTCAAAATGTTGATACTTTTTCGACATACGTGTATTCATTAGTACAATCTTTGTTTTATTTTTCACGTATTAGGTATCAATTTCATGCATCAGACATCAATTTCATTAAACAGTTATATGATGCTTATATCCTCAAGATAAGAATTAATTTATTCGATTTCAAAAATTCTGTTAATTCACAATTTTCCTCTGAATCTGTGCATGATGTTGCTACTTTTTTTAAAGCTTTGTGTCCTTTATCTTCAAATATTTCTAATGCATTCAAATTTAAAATTCATAAGATAATAAGATGTAATGAATGTGATTCAAGACTTGAATATTCGAAGGTTAAATGTTTATTAAAACTCTATTTACCTGATGATTATAAGAAAAAATCTTTTTCCTTGCAAGAAATAATAGATTATAATTTAAATTGGAAATCAATCCCTGTTTCGTATCACAAGAAAACTGTTGTTATCAATGAAACATCAACAAATCAAAATAATACTGTTCAAGCTACGTGCTGCGGAAAAGATCTGTCACACAAAATTGAAGATTTAGTTACTAATTCAATACTTGTTCTCAAACTTGATTTGTTTCATTCTGATGAAAAAACAGACAGTATAAAAAAAATTAGTAATTTCAAAATCAAACAACTTCCGCAAGCTAAAATAAAAATATCTAATCAAACATTTATTGTCAAATGTGTAATATTTCATTATCGGGATGTCTCAAATAATGTAGAATATTCAGCTTTTCTGCGAAGGTCAGATTCAAAATGGAATAAAATTAATAAAAAAGAATTGTCTGTATCATCCTGGGTTAGAAATTCAACAAATGCTTACGTATTTTTTTTGGAAAGTGTTAATAAGGATTCGCGACCATTGATTCCAAATAATAATTTCATTTCATCTGGAAATTCACAAAAAATAATTCAAGATAATATCGTGAATAATATAAACAAACATACTAAAAAAACAGGTACTGATGTTTCAATCGCGAATATTCCATTATCGCCAAAAAATGTTCAATTACCTACTACTGATCATACATTTAATACAACTTTTATACATAATGGGGTAAATAATGAATTAATAAATGATAGACAAGATGAAGTTTCCAATTTTTCTTATACTTTGCGTGGGCTTCCTAACAATGATGGAGTCTCCTGTTATGCTAACTCTGTCTTACAAACTATATTTCACTTTAAATCAATAAGAGACGCTGCCGAAACTAATCCATGGGATATATTAAGTATTAATCTACATGCATATAATAATACAAATGAAATATTTGATATCTTCAATATTAGAAGATTAATATCAACAACTACTTCAGATTTCTCAGTTCGTCGACAACAGTGTGTAGGAGAATTTTTAAATCAAATTGACAAATATTCTAAGATTTTGTATGATTCTATAAAATTCAAAATGACCATTAACGCGGTATGTAATAATATAAATTGTGGAAAATTATATTCCCAAGAAAATCCAATGACCATTTTATTGCTTCCGGTATCAGCAACCAATACTTCCACATTACAAAGTATTATAGATTCTTATTTTAGTTTCGTAACACCAGTACCAGACGCGGTATGTACCGATGGTTGCCTTTCAAAAGGAAGAAGTAGTACTGTGAATGCTGATTTTGGTGAATCAATTATAGTTTTGCAGTTAATACTTTTTGAACCAGCTTTAGATGAAAATGGACAAAATAAATATGTTATCTATGATGATGATGTAAGAGAGATGGTTTATAATAAAATAAAAATTCATACTAAAAATAAATAAAATTGTCGGAATCAAAACATTCATCCCTCCCGAAGCCTTGATTTAACAAATTTTTTAAATATTTGTTTATAAGTTTCGTAGTATAAACTGGATATTTTTTGAAAATTCAAATGACTTAATTTGGAAATTTTAATCTTTTATAAGTTTTGTCAAAAATTTATTACTCCTAAAGTCACTTTTCAAAATTCGCCTCTGGCTCAGCATTAATACAAATAAATTTCAGCACTACAGTTCGTATTTTCCGCCGATAAGCTTACTGGTTAGGGGCCTGGCAAGTTAAGCATTTTGTGAAAATAATAAATGTTTATAATAATTATGTAAGCAAATTATATTTATGGAAGACCCTGGGTGACGAACAGGTCCCAGGGGTTCCATTAAAAGAAATTAATTATTTATATCAAAATTTTAGGTTAACTAGAATGCTTACTTAACTTAGGGCCAAAAAAATTGATCTCACAACCTTTATGGCCCAAAAGTGTAGGCAATAATCTCAAAAGTTTTATTGTTCTATCCTCTTTTAGTGTCTCTAGGCCCAGATCGCATGTAAATGCCAAAAAATCCATACTTAACTTCGACGTAATTATACTTTAATTTATTAAAGTCTTTCATCCATTTAAAATAAGTTTTCAGTTATTAAAATAATTATATAAAAAAACTGTACTCATAAAAGTGTTTCAGAAATGATAATTTATAATTTGTAAATTATTTACATCAAAATTTTAGGTTAACTAGAATGCTTACTTAACTTAGGGCCAAAAAAATTGATCTCACAACCTTTACGGCCCGAAAGTGTATGCAAAAATCTCAAAAGTTTTATTGTTCAATCCTCTTTTAGTGTCTCTGGGCCCAGATCGCATGTAAATGACACTGACCAAAAAAAACCTACTTAACTTAGACGAAATTATATTTTAATTTATTAAAGTCTTATCTTATATATATTTATTTATATTAAAATTTTAGGTTAACTAGAATGCTTTTTTAACTTAGGGCCAAAAAGATTGATCTCACAACCTTAACGGCCCGAAAGTGTATAGGCAATAATCTTAAAAGTTTTATTGTTCTATCCTTTTTTAGTGTCTCTGGGCTCAGATCGCATGTAAATGCCAAAAAACCCATACTTAACTTAGACGTAATTATACTTTAATTTATTAAAGTCTTACATCTATTTAAAATTAGTTTTCAGTTATAAGTTTAAAAGAAGATTGTCCATTATGTAATAAAAATGATTAATTTATAATAAAATCTGCATCAATAAAGTAATAATAAATTTGTAGTAAATATAAGATGAATTATACAAAATATATCTTATATATATAGTATCGAAAAGTCATTTAACTTTCGAGAAAATTTTTTTGTTTATTTATTAATTTTATTTTATTTTAAATAATATCTTATATATATAATATCAAAAAGACATTTCACTTTCGAGAAAATTTTTTTGTTTCTTTATTTAATATAACTTGGGATTAGGAAACAACAGGACTTAACTTAGTTTTAATTATACTTTAATTTATTAAAGTTTAAAAAAAATTATTAATTTAATCAGTATCAATATTTTGAAATAAACTTTTACTTAAATTTAATTTTTATTTAGTTTAGGCCATAAAATGTCATCAGACAACATTAATGGGCCGAAAGTTTAATTATAAAATAAAAGTAGATTCATTATTAGGAATCTATTTATATCAAAATTTCAGGTTAACTATAATTCTTAATTAACTGAGGGCCAATATATTTTATTTATATCAAAATTTTAGGTTAACTAGAATGTTACTTAACTTAGGGCCAAAAAAATTGATCTCACAACCTTTACGGCCCGAAAGTGTATAGGCAATAATCTTAAAAGTTTTATTGTTCTATCCTTTTTTAGTGTCTCTGAGCTCAGATCGCATGTAAATGCCAAAAAACCCATACTTAACTTAGACGTAATTATACTTTAATTTATTAAAGTCTTACATCTATTTAAAATTAGTTTTCAGTTATTAAAAAAATTATATAAAAAAACTGTGCTCATTAAAGAGTTTCAGAAATGATAATTTATTATTTGTAAATTTTATTTATAATCATTAACTAGAAAAATTACCTAATAAAATTTATATTCCTAAAAACTTTTAAAAGGAAATGAATGTAAAAAATTTTATAATTAAATATAGCTTTATTATTAATTTGTATAAAAATAATAAAAAATATTTTATTATTAAATTTTTATTATTTATATTTATCGTTCATATTTTTCAAATATTTAAATTAAAAAAATATTTTGTTTGTACTTTATAAAAGCGATTATTTAAAAGCTGAAATTATTTATTAATAGATACCCAGTTATTTAGTAAAAAATTTACATATATTTTTGCTTACTAAAGAGTAAATTTTTAAATTATTTTACTAATCAATTATATGAATCTTTATCAAAATTAAGTTAATATACAATTATAATAGTAACGAGTATAATAATAACATACAGAATATTAATTATTGTAGATTTTATCCTATTATTGATAATTAATTTGATAATTACAATTATATTCTCATAATTATGTTAAAATAATGAACAATCATTTGTGCAGGTTTATATTATATACCTACACTTTTTTACTGAAAGATTTGTTTCATTTTCTATACTATGAGAAATATACAAACTTTTTTTTACAACTAAATTTTAATTAAATAATCAACTTTATACTATTTTTTTTTTAAATACAAAAGAGAAAGAAAAACTAAATGTTTGACATTGATGTTTTCAAAACATTTAAATTTGATAATTATTTAGTAATAAGTAAAAACAAAAAAATAATTAAATAATCTCCTTAAGATTTTTTTTAAATATTATTGAAAACGAAGTTAATTAAAACAATGAAAAAAGAATAATTATAAAATGATAGTAAAGTATAAGCTACAATTATTTTTCTCTTGCTTTTTATAGCTAGCATCTAGCAGTTAAATAATTATATGACCAGATTATTTAAATATTATAATTTTAAGTAAATAAATTTTAATCTTAAAAATGGATATTTTTGTAGCAATACTTAAAGTAAAAGGTATTAATATTAAAAGTTATATTTATAGAAAATTACCAACAATTTTGTCACAATTTATTAATACACTCGTTAATAGATTTTGTTTATCGGCTGAGCATCAGATGTAAGTTTAACAAATATTAAGAAGCACATGTCTCAGGCAACGAGTATACTTAATTTTAAATTATTTAAACAATAAAATGTGAAAAAATTTTACTTAAATCTACTAAATAAAATAAAACTGTTATTATGCTAAATTATTTTTTAACATTATTTTTTATTTAAATCTTATTAGCTCCTTTCTTAGATATTTCTTTGACCTCTTCGATAATATGCATTTAAAATTAATTCTCTCTCTGCAACTCCTTCTGCTTGAGCTCTTCGATCATTAAATTCTTGATTATTATTCTCGAAGAAATTGTTTACAAAATCTTCTTCGTCTTGTATTCTATTCATGTAAATATTTAAGTGCGTATTAAAATATTTATTTCTTTTATTTAAAGAATATTAAATTTTTACCCATTCATTTTTCTGAAGTTATGAAATATGCATGCTGCTTCTATTATGTAAGCCACTTTTGTTGGTGAATACAATAAAGTTCGCTGTCTTGAAATGCAACGGCAAACATTAGAGAGTATTCCAAATAACCTTTCAACAAGGCATCGAGTCCTTACAATTTCCCTTGTGTAAACGTACTCTGGTGAATTAATAGGTGGCTGAATAATAGGTGTCAATAATGAAGCTTCAGGATTGTAACCACTATCGCCTAAAATTTTTGTATCTTAAAAAAAGAATAAATAATGTAAATATTAATTTAAATAAAATTTTCTAACCGATTAAATAGTATTTCCCTTCTTCATGGAGAATATCATTATCCTGTCTTATGTATTTCATATAGTCTCTGGCCCTACTATAATTCCAGATAAATTTATCTGTATTACTACCAGGACAAATTCTTAGATTTCTTATGATAAATTGATCATCACAAATCTAAACAATATTAATATTTCTATTATAAAATGCATTGAAAAGTAAATTTAACTATGTGTAACAAATGTAATACTTACTACTTGTACGTTCATTGAATGCTTGTGTAAGTGATGAAAATAATTTTCTTCGTTTTCGGTTGGTCTTTTATGTTTAACCACAAAGCAATCTATTAATCCAATAATTCCTGGTATTCTAATGGTTCTGTGGAATCTGAAAATTATAATATCGTAATAAATTATTGACAAGTGTATGTTAATTTTATTGAAATACAATATACCGACTGTTTTAAAACATTTTATATATTTTTACAAATTAAGAGCATTCTTGTTTTTTGAAGGATTTATATGCATTAATAATTATAATATATATATCCTATATATATATAAATCTTTAATTATGTGTGTGTGTGTGTGTCCGAACGCGATAAACGAGAACACGATAAAAGCTACAGACATGGGGTTTACGGCAAAAGACGGCAAAAATTACGGGTCAAAACATAGGCTAGGTTTTATTTCGATTGATAAAGACAAAAAATTTTTATGTTGAAAAAACTGAATTTCCAAGAAAAAAATTTTTATCAAATTTTTAAAAAAAACCAAAAAAAACGGAAAACCGAGGAAAAATTTTACTATAGAAAAGAATTTTATTCGATTTGGGCATATTTTTTACGTATCCACTTAAATTTTCAAGTTAATCGGCTCGATCTGTCAAAAGTTACATTCATTTTTCAAAAATTATAAAAGTTTAGGACTAATCCTATCCTATATATATATAAATCTTTAATTATGTGTGTGTGTGTGTGTGTCCGAACGCGATAAACGAGAACACGATAAAAGCTACAGACATGGGGTTTACGGCAAAAGACGGCAAAAATTACGGGTCAAAACATAGGCTAGGTTTTATTTCGATTGATAAAGACAAAAAATTTTTATGTTGAAAAAACTGAATTTCCAAGAAAAAAATTTTTATCAAATTTTTAAAAAAAACCAAAAAAACGGAAAACCGAGGAAAAATTTTACTATAGAAAAGAATTTTATTCGATTTGGGCATATTTTTTACGTATCCACTTAAATTTTCAAGTTAATCGGCTCGATCTGTCAAAAGTTACATTCATTTTTCAAAAATTATAAAAGTTTAGGACTAATCCTATCCTATCCTATCCTATCCTATATATATATAAATCTTTAATTATGTGTGTGTGTGTGTGTGTCCGAACGCGATAAACGAGAACACGATAAAAGCTACAGACATGGGGTTTACGGCAAAAGACGGCAAAAATTACGGGTCAAAACATAGGCTAGGTTTTATTTCGATTGATAAAGACAAAAAATTTTTATGTTGAAAAAACTGAATTTCCAAGAAAAAAATTTTTATCAAATTTTTAAAAAAAACCAAAAAAACGGAAAACCGAGGAAAAATTTTACTATAGAAAAGAATTTTATTCGATTTGGGCATATTTTTTACGTATCCACTTAAATTTTCAAGTTAATCGGCTCGATCTGTCAAAAGTTACATTCATTTTTCAAAAATTATAAAAGTTTAGGACTAATCCTATCCTATCCTATCCTATCCTATCCTATATATATATAAATCTTTAATTATGTGTGTGTGTGTGTGTGTCCGAACGCGATAAACGAGAACACGATAAAAGCTACAGACATGGGGTTTACGGCAAAAGACGGCAAAAATTACGGGTCAAAACATAGGCTAGGTTTTATTTCGATTGATAAAGACAAAAAATTTTTATGTTGAAAAAACTGAATTTCCAAGAAAAAAATTTTTATCAAATTTTTAAAAAAAACCAAAAAAACGGAAAACCGAGGAAAAATTTTACTATAGAAAAGAATTTTATTCGATTTGGGCATATTTTTTACGTATCCACTTAAATTTTCAAGTTAATCGGCTCGATCTGTCAAAAGTTACATTCATTTTTCAAAAATTATAAAAGTTTAGGACTAATATTATATATATTCGTAATTCTTACCGGTTACTAATTTAGTAGCTCAATAGAGTAACTAAAAGAAACTTGTACAGGTATTATCAGGGTGAATCCTAGAATTGGTAGTTGAGGGAAGCAACTGCCACTTGCGGATCCTAGGGAAGGGTAATCAAGCTTTGTATCGCTGATCACTAATTATCCGCCTGAGTTCCAACGTCCGTAATTTTTATGATTCAGTAAATTTTAGATAATAATTCGGGTAAAAAAAGGTTGTTATACAAAATATTGAGTAACCTAAAACAACATATCTTTGGAAAAATCAAGTTGCAGGGGTCCAGGGGGGCGCAGCCCCCTTGGCGGTTGCCGAGGTGAGCGAAGCGAGCCGGAGGCAGCTAGTATATATATATATCAATTACAATTGTGAATCTTTCGAATTAGGAGAAAAATTAATACAAATATGTATCTGAATAAAATAAAATACCTTAAGCTTAACTCTTGTCGTTCATCACGTGTTGTGGGAAATCTTATGAAAGAGTCTCTGAAATTTCTTATCGCTCTTAAGACATTAGAAATGCATCGACTCACTGTAGTCTGACTCACAGGGTGTTCCATGAAATGGGCAAGATCCCATTGATAACAACCAGCAGCCAAAAACCTTATAGTAATTAAAACTTGTAAGTGAACTGGAATCATTGTTTCTCGTAAACCTTGCAAGCTATCAAAGAGTAATTCCACCAGATTCACAGCTAGTTGTGGAGGAATCCTATAACGTATATATTTTATGTTTAAACCTATATATTATTGATTAGTTTCATTTAATAAATATCTATGCTTTTTTGAGTTTAATTCAAGAAGAATTTTCCAATACTGAAAATGAGAAAAAAATATGTTTATAAAAATGTATATAGTTACCTGTAAGTCCTTCTAAAATATTCAGGATCAAGTAAAAATGGGTTCCTAAAATCTCGTAAAATTTGCCTGTCAACTCGCATTTGCCGGATAATGTGTCGTCTTTCTTCTTCTTCTTCATCAATGAAAGCTAAGATTTCTAAAATGCGCCTAGCCATTTTTGTTTAACCTGTCAAAAAATTGTTATAAAAATTATATACACATAGCTCATTGATCAATCATAATTAAGTATGCATGATATTCATGAAAAAAGAATAATAAAAAAAACATTTCATTTTTATTACGTACCCTTTAATAATGTTAAACTTCTCAATTAGAACACAAAAATAAACACGAAAATGTATAATAAGCAAATATATATTATTAAGAACGAATGTTTATTTACTATTTTTTAAAACATAACCTCTAAATTAAAATGCGGCCTGCGGAGCATAAAATAAAGCAGCAGAGATAACATATTCTAGTATGAAATTTACATTGTGTTACTATAAATTTTCTAGTAACACAATCTAGAAACTTTCTTACTAAGATTTCAACTCTCTCGACTATAAAGCACTGCGAAAGATGCACTGTGCAAACCAAGCAAAAACTCAAACATTTTTCTCAGTTTTGACTTTTGCTCTTTGTGCTTTTTTTATTCCCTTGGTTTTTTCTCGCACTAACCCGTTGTGGCAGTTAAATTTGACGTTTTTTGTTATACAAAAAGGATTCATTGAGCAATAATTTGGAGAAAAGTCGGTTTTTAAAAATTATTTTAAAAAATATATTTACTATTCTGCGCTGGATACGAAAATTTGTATTTAATATTCTTATAAATAATAAATTATGGAAGAAAATCTAAGAAGTTCAGCAGCGCAAATCGAACACTTAGTTTCATATATGGAAAGCCATCCGTTATTCTGTCGCGGTCAAATTATGAGCTTAGGTCCTAAAGGAAAAGATAACTATAACATTATGTGGTTAATTCTAGCAATTGAATTAAACTTTATCGGACCAGCTATAAAAAATGTTCAGCAGTGGTTTGCTGTAAGTACACACATATTTATTATATTTTTTTCCTGAACCTTTCTTATTATATTGTAATTTTAATTCTTTTCTTCTTTTCTTCTTTTATTGTTTTATTTTTTTTTTCTCGAAGCAAATTATACGTTTTAAATTCTTCAATTTTAGAGTTAGGATCGATTGAGACTTAAAGCAAAAAAAAACAAAGCTGGTTACATTCACCAGCTCAACAAAACTGGGAATGTTATACCAGATATCCAGCTTAGTGATATTGATTGGAGAATCACAAGAATTTCAGGAAAATCGGGTTGTGGTTTACCAGTAATTAGAGAAGCTGGATTTGATCATGTTGTTAAGGAAGACAAATTTTCCCGAAGGTAATAACTGAATAAACTTGCTAATATATACACATATATATAAGATCTATCAATGCTCAAATAATATTTAATTGTTCTACTTATTACATGCATTAATTAATGTATAATATAGTTAATTAAAATTAGCATTTCATCTTAATATAAAAAATTGTATTTATTTATAAAATTTATAAATTTTAAAAAAAAAGCGCTTAAAACTTCTATCTAATGTAAACCATCATTGGGTAAGTTTGTAAGATTAATCCCCTCCCTACACCCATATTTTACTCTCTTGTGCAGTGTGCTGGGTCGCACTGCTGTCACCGTTCTTTTACTTTCAAGTCATTGTTGAAGACGGACAAAAAAATCAAAAAAATGGCGTGAGTGATCAAATTTAAAATAATTTTAATTAAATAAATAATGTAAATACACTTTAGGTTTGTGAATTTTTTGAATGTATTAATTTATTTAAATTCGTTTTTTGATAATATATTTACTTTTTTATTATTATATTTAATTATACTTTGCTTCTTTCCTGCATTTGCAATAGTAAATAATTTATTAAAATTTTAGGATATAAAATATCTGCTAATTAATTATCAATTTTTCGTGATATATTCTTTTTATTTGAGTTTATAGGGTTTATGGGGCGTCAGATAATTCTTGAAAATTTTTTATCAAAATTTTATTTTTTAATTAATTGATTATAATTAAACTTCGTCATTTAATACAGTTATTAAAGTTAGTAATTGATAGAGAAAAATTATGTTGATAATTGCAACGAATATTCAAACGTAAGGTGTATATTAAAACAAAAAAAAAATGACAAAATAAGCAATCAAAAATTTTCAAACATAAAAAATATTTTTGCATACAATAAATAAAATTACATTTTTATTCACATGAAATAAATTTGATTTCCCAGAATTTGTCCTAGCATGTTAGCCAACATAGTTTTAAAACGTTAGATATATTTCTTTAAACGCGAAACGCGATATATATGAATATCCTATTTTTTCCACCTCTCTCTTTCTTGTATATCGTTTGAGCAGGCTTGGTCACTCATAAGAAGATACATACTATAGTAAAGAAGATACATACTATAGTACGTAGTAACAGTGAGGTTAATTAGATACTAATTTTAATAATTTATATTAAATATTTGTATTATTATAATTTTATATTGAATATATGCAAGAAAAAAATATTCTTACAGTATTTTTTCACTGCCAAAGCAGACGAAAATTTCAATATTTCTTTAAAAAATACTTTTATTTTACTAGAGGCAAGAGTAAGTCTACAATTAAAAGGAGAAAGCCAACTGACGAGCAGATGAAACAGTTATTTCATTTGATGGAGTGTAACCAGGGTTTAGCTAACAACAAGATTGAAGATACTGAAATCTGTGAAGGGCTATGGAAATCGGTAGCTACAAACATTGATGCAATGGAGCCAAATAAGGCAGCAAGAGGATTTGTCGCTTGGAGACGAGTAATTTATTTTTAATATTACTATAAATGTTTTATTTAATTTAATAAATGTATTCCTATATTTTACAGACTTGGAACGATCAAAGAAAAAACGCAGAGTTTACTCTAGATTTGTTCTTGAATGATACATTACTAGCTCCATTGACTAATTCAACAATCAGAATATTGAATATCATTGGAAAAGGTAATAATACTATAAATAATGATCTTGCTACTGCTGGACCTTCTCATCCTACCATTAGCAATGAAGCAGGTTTTCCTCGAATACCTTCAGTAGATCAAGCTGCAGATCAAAATAAACTTTCTCAAAACATTGATAATAATCCAAATATTGCTGGAGCTTCTCAAGGTCTCAGCAGTAATGATGATTCCCTTCGAATCTCATTAAATCAACAGGCAATGCGTATTGAATCTTATAAAAATATAGACAGCAATATACAATCTCCAAGATCTGCTTATCGTCCTAGTAATTACAACACAAGTTCTCTTCAAAACGCTGAAGATCAGTTTTTATCACAACTTAATCTACAAGGCTCTACCATAAACAATGATCAAAGTAGACCATATTTATGCAACAGAGTTGCTTTTCAACCACTTGCAAATGAGATTCAACAACCCAGTGAATTAAGTCTCCAAAAAAGTGACAATGAAATAAACAACATGCAACTATCATACCTTAATTCAAATAATTGTTTATCTTCTCAATGTAATCCTGTTCAACAAACTCTTCTCACGAAGCTCTCTAATT
Source organism: Anagrus nilaparvatae (assembly GCA_022575985.1). Taxonomy (NCBI): domain Eukaryota; kingdom Metazoa; phylum Arthropoda; class Insecta; order Hymenoptera; family Mymaridae; genus Anagrus; species Anagrus nilaparvatae. The sequence goes on along the minus strand of JAKSXM010000077.1, from coordinate 397,644 downwards.
ATATGAAATTTAGTAGCTCTCCAACACCGACAAATACTAATATTACAAATATGGGAAATTCAAGTGTATCAAATTTCCATCAATCATTGTTGAATCATAAAATCTCTAATAATTTAGTAAGAAAATATGATGATACAATGATGTCAGATGCTTGTAGTAGCTCAGCTACTTCGTCTTCAAAAAAAGATTATTTAGTTCAGCAGGATGGATCCTTAACAGAAATGAATACAAATAATATAAAACTAAATTTAAAAAAAGAATTTGTAGATTTGACACATGATGAAGATTATCAACCCCCTAAAAAAAGATTCAGCTTGAATGTTTTAAAAAATGAGGAAAGAAAAAGTCAAGGTATTTATGGAAAAAATTACTTATTTAAAAATTTTAAAGAAAATAAAAGATTTTTATTTTTACAATAGTTGAAAAGGTAATGGACATAACAAAACATCAGGATGATATGTTGTCTTTCGTTACAACCCAAGTTATTTCCTTGCTTGAAAGTCTTAGCTCGAGTATTACTGATGGTTTTACTTCAGTCACAAACTCAATGGTAGATACGCAAATACTGTTTCATGAACTTTTGGATATAATGAGAAGGAATGATGGAATTCCATCAACCTCTGTATCTACAATATATTCATCGACTCCCCAAAACCAACAACCAACAACATCAGTTACTTCCAACGCAGCTGTTCCAGCTCCAATTATAAGTTTAAACAGCCAAGAAGTTGGTGAAAATAAAGAAGCAGATTTAGCACTTGTTAACCATTTGCTTAAAAGGGTAAGAAAATTATTATTATTTGTTGCATGAAAACTTCTTTAAGAATGTTAATATAATGCAATTTTTTATTAAAATTTTAGGACCTTGATTCAGAAAGTGAAAATGATGAAGAAACAACATAGTCGTATAGATGTATTTTTTACTTGCTTATGCATATGTAATCGTTAATTTTAATTACTTTTTTTTAAAAATATTTTTATATGTATTTTTACTTGCTTTTTTAATACTCTAATTCTTTTTTTTAAGTAACAAGTTTTTCTTCTTTTTTTTTTATTTAACTATAATAATTACGCTATGAATAGTGTATAAATAAAATGTCTGCTTGCAATATTCTTCTTCAAAACAACCTAATAATTTTCAAAAAGTTGCTTAAAAATTTTTCACGTTTGCTTTTGTTACAAAATTTAAAATAAACAATTTTTATATTTTCTTAACATAGAAATTTTTTTATTTTTATACTCCAACAAGCAAAAAGAGCTTGTTTATTAAGATTTGTGTAGCTTTAAGTGCTATAGAAAAAATGGAATCAAGAGTTTTAATTAGTTTTCAAGAATAAGAAATAATTTATATAATTTTATTGTATCTAATCCTTTTATATAAGAGTAAATAAATGATGTTTTTTCAATAGATTTACAAATGTTTTTTTTATAGTCTTTGTGGATGTAAAATTTGTAGTAGTCATGATGGTTTAGGTTAAGAACTTTTTTGTGGCCAATTAAGTCTACTGATCAACTAAGACCGGAAAAAAAAGTTCCTGGCTACTACTGGAAAAAAAATAAATAAATCAGACACCAATCGGTTTGCAAAATATTTTTTGATGTTATCAGTTTCTTTTATTTTTTTAATAAAAAAAAAAAAAAATTTATAAATATTACAACCCGTAGGGAATTAATTAGAAAACTAAGCTCTACGTTTAATTTTTATACACTGCGATAAATAACTGTATTTAGGAAATTCTTAAAAAGGGTTTTCCCTATAAATATTAGCTGCTATTGTAAATAAATCATTTTCAAATATGTAAATAAAAATTAAAAATTTAAATTATTATAATTTTTTTAAATAATTTATGAAAAAGTTTTGTTGTTCAACGCTTTCAAATAAATATATTTATATCTGTATAAATTACTGAATAAAATAAGTAATTAGCAAATAAACTTGCTACATTTGCAGAAAATATTAAAATAGAATAGTTCCATGTAGTGTTTCGTATAATTTTCCTTTTTTGCTTTATTAGTAATTTCCAAAATACGGCTCCACGATAATGATGAAAATTAAAAAACATAAAGCCCTGTGTTTCTAGATCCCATAAGGCCCATTATTTAAGATCATGCTAGCAAAAAATTTTTTTTCATACAAATTCTATTATTTAATTATTCGCAATGAAAATCGCAAGATAGATTATAAAAATGAACATATCTGTTGGTAATTACTCTAAACATAAAATCATTTTTATTTGGATAAAATAAGTTTTTTATTAGTATCTAAAGCTGAGCATACTTGAAAAAAAATAAATAACAATATTATAGGTGTGCATAACTTCAGGGGGCAAAAAAATTTTTATTAAACAAACAAATGTATTAATTTATTTTTTGTTATTATGAAAAGAGTATTTATTACCTAATACCAATACATTTTATTTTTAAATGATAATAAAATTACTGGATAAAATTTATGGCTATTTCAAAAAAAAACTTATACCTATTTCTTTTTAATTAACAATTGTTTACAAAAAAATCCGGATACTTGCCAATTTAAATTATGGAATTATTTTTTTTCTAAAACAGATATCATATACTAAAAATTACATAATTTATTGTAATTTTATAATCATTGGTTTCCATTTGGAATCTTTAAGGTTACTTAAAGAGTGAAAATTTTAAAGAAATTTAAAAATTTTTATAATTTAATAATACTTTAAAACAGAATCTTATTAATGTCATACAATAAATATTTATCATATGTTTTTTAATTTTATTTTCTTTGCTTCGAATCCCATAGCGATAATTTTTAAAAATTGTATCACTTAAAAACTTAGTATGGGATAAAAATTGACTACTAACTTTTTAAGTGATACGACGAAAATTCGAGCTGTATCCAAAACTTATTCCTATTTCAAATGATTTCACAATGATATAAACTAAATTTATCAAAAAGTGTACTCTCTTTTCTAAAAACATTAGGCTGGCGCATGCGCATCGTAGAATTATTTTACGATACGCTATTATATCGACTTGATACAAATAGAGAATCAGCCCCCCGGGCTCAAGCAAAGACCCGCGGTATCAAAGTAACATAAAAATAATAAAATACCTTATATAAATATAAATAAATGTATATATTAAAGGAAAATATATAAGTGTATCTATAAAAAAAAAAATAACAGATCGAAACGTTTTCAGATGGCTGATCCAAGGCTCGTCATCAGGGTCGAATCAAGTGCACCTACTGCCACTTTCATTAGTTTTGAACCTGCTGAGGAAGATCAAGTCTTACCAGACGGAAGGGTTGCGTTCGTTATTCCTATTTTTGTCACGGTCCATTTGGAAGAGCTTAATTCTATGGAAGCTGGAGCAGTGATGAGAATGACTCGAGCTCAAACAGATCTACCACTTCCAATAATAGGTAACGAACGAGCCCAACTAGAAGAGTTTGTAGAGCAAGAATACGATCTCTCTTCAACAAAGTCAGGGATAGAAAGAGAAGATACAACCTCAGTGGTATCCTCAGTAGAAGAATTAACTATAAACTTGAAAGAGGTCAATTTCCAAGAAGAAATTATCGACCATCGGGGACGTAAAGATCTAGAAGAGATGCAGAAAGCTACAGCTCCCTCTGTACCCATGCCTACGCCTCACAGTGGGGAAAAATAAAAGAAAAGGGGACAAAAAAAAGATCAGTCCGTGGTTACATCTAAAATAAAATCTGTTTTAGTAGAAATTTGTCAAAATATGTAATCTTCAAATAAAATGGTAGCAGAAATATTAAAAAAAATTTCTTAAAAAAGTTCAAAATTATTAAAAATATATATATTCCTTTCGTTTTCTGGGAACTTATACATCTTTTTTATTGCTGTCTTGGACTCAACAAACTTTAGCTAAATCTGATATGTAATTTCAATATAGGCTATTTTATTCAAGAAGTTATACTTACATTGGCCCTATTTTTTGTAGAAATTTTCTGTCAGACCCAAAATTATATTTTAGAATGAAGACTTTTATAGAAATAACCACTTACTAGATAATTATAATGAAATAGAATAATATTGATCTTCTACTAAAACTACAAAGTAATAATGAACCGTTACTTAATAATCCAATGAAATGAATAGGTAATTCAAGAAAATTATGTAATTCAGATGCAGATTTATTTATTTATTTATTTATTTTTTTATTTATCTTAATCGTAATGTGCATTACAAAAATAGTAAAACCTGGTTATCGTGACAGTGACCAGTAAATATAGATTTAATTAAAAATTAATCCTATAGTTTGCTGAACATAAATAATATTTTACCTAGCCTCTGAATAGTCGAAATATAAAAAAATGGCTGTGATCCAGCCTTTTTATGGTTCAATGCAAAGCTTCTCGTATAATGTACTTTTTTCGAGCTTAGAATACACTTTGTAAAATATTTAGCTTAGAATATTTGATAAATAAAATTGACAACCTGATTACAGTGAGATTCACAAATAACCAAAATTAATGACTTGGAAAAAGTATTTGGTTTAAGATATTAAATCTATTAAAAATTTATTTTTTCCTTTTGTTTTCTGGGAATTTATACATTTTTTTTAATACTTTCTTGGACTCAACAAACATCAGCTAAATCTGAGATGTACTTTCAATAAGGGATATTTTATTCAAGAAGATACGCTTATATTTGCTCAATTTTATTGTAGAAATTTTATGTTAAACCCAAACTAGTATTTTAGAATGAAAATTTTAAATAAGTACTTACATCATTAACAAGATAATTATAGCGAAATAGGATAATTTTGATATTTTGGTGAAACTAGAAATGAATAATTATATTTTACTTTGTAATCCATAGAAATTAAACAGATAATTTAAAAAAATTATGTTAGTCTGGTGTGGAAATACCCTAGATTTAGTGTGTATTACAAAAATATTAAAACCTGGTTATCGATACAGAGATAAGTAAATAAAGATTAAATTAGAAATTAATGCCGTAGTTTAATGAACATAAATAAAATTTCATCGTATCTATATTTTTCGTTTTCTGGGATTTCATACATCTTTTTTAATGCTTTCTTGGACTTAACAAACTTCAGCTAAATCTAACATGTACTCTCAATAAGGGTTATTTTTTTTCAAATATGCTTATATTTGCTCAATTTTTTTGTAGAACTTAAAACTTTGTTATCGTGACCGTGACCAGAAAATAAAAGTTTTTATTAAAATTTAATGCCGGAATATGTTGAACATAAATAATATTTTACTTAGCCTCTAAATAGTTTAAATCTAAAAAAAATAGCTGTAATTTAGTCTTTTTATGGTTCAATTCTATTCTTCTTTATAATGTACTTTTTTCTAAGAAAGAACACACTTCGTTAAAATATTTAACTCAGAATATTTCATAAATTAAAAAGACAACCCGTTTACAGGGACAATCACAAATAACAAAAATTAAAGACTTCAGCCAAAATTTTGGTTCAAGATTATAAAATTATTAAAAATATATATTTTTTTCGTTTTCTGGGAACGTATTCATCTTTTTTATTGCTGTCTTGGAGTCAACAAGCTGTAGCTAAATCTGTTATGTAATTTCAAAATCGGCTATTTTTTTCAAGAAAATCTGCTTATATTTGCTCTATTTTTTGTAGAAATTTTCTGTTATACCCAAACTAATATTTTGGAATGAAGAATTTAATATAAATAATCACTTACTAGAGAATTATAGCGAAATAGGATAATTTTGGTCTTCTGCTGAAACTTCAAATTAATAATTAACCTCTACTTAATAATTCAATGAAATTAAAAAGATAATTCAAGGAAATTATGTAACTCTGATGAAAAATTTTTGTACTTGAAGCAAGAAACATAAAACAAAAAATATATTAGGGGTCTTTGTATTTGTATTTATCAAATTTACGTCACTGAAATTTTTTTTGCAGGCATTAATGACTCTGGATTGAAATGCGAAAAGTTATAATTTTGGATCTTGGACTTGGGAGTGCAGAATAAGTAAATGAATTCAATTCTTTAGCCAATAATCTGTTAATAATATTTTAATGTCCAAAAAATCATATATATTGACTTAGGAAAGCACCTAAAAATTATGTAAACGTTTGTGGGCATTAATAAAAACTCACTAGTATTGTTTCAGGTTATGACTAGAAACCTATTCCGAATATTTAAGAGAAGTCCAAGAAACATCGAATAATTTCCTTTGTAGTCCCAGAATCATAGAGAATAGTTTTCTGGTAAGTCCCAGAATAATTACGAATAGTTTTCTGGGAATTCCCAGATTCATTGCGAATAGTTTTATGGGAAGTCCTAGAATCATTGCGAATAGTTTTCTGGGAAGTCCCAGAATCATTGCCAATAGTTTTATGGGAAGTCCCAGAATCATTGCCAATAGTTTTCTGGGAAGTACCAGAACATGGCGTTAGAGATATATTTTTTCTAGGAAGTACCAGAAACTTGCTAAATTCCCAGAACCAAACATTATAAATATAAAAGTTCCCAGAACATGGCATTGTAGATATATATCCATATATACGTGAGTACATATACATATATAACATATGAATATAACATTGGGCACCACGGTGTTGACTCCCGTGTGTACTCACATACATGCACTCATACAAACTTAAAAATAACGTGATTTTAATATTACAGAATTTTAAATGAAAATTTAAAGAACGCGTTGAGCTCAATTATTATTTATGTGCACAATACCTTTTTCTAATTTAAATTGAAGCGATGGAAAAGAAATCTAACTTATAAAATATATAATTCTTTAGATCCCTTCTTTGTGGTTAGAGACTACCTTGCTTTTCTTGGAGCTGGATTTAAATTCTCATATAACTTGGCACTCAAAAAATTTTTATCACCTTACAATTTAAGACAATATTGAAAACTAAGTTTCATGAAATACAATGAAAACTTAAGATAAAAATAGAAAATTAATAACTGAAAAAGAGAGCTATTTTGGAGCACTAACTTTCATGCTTTCTCTAGCAGAAGAATAATCTTCCCTCGCAAATATTCTCCACCCGTACCGTTCATTTATTTTTCATGACGAGTTCTTGCTCGTACATTGACGGTACGTAGCGGGGGATTTCAAAAAAACAAAATAGAAAAAATAAAATATTCAATAAAAAAATATATTTTGCTACTTAATGCGAATCACCGCATTACAGCCCTCCCTTTAAACTTCGCTTACTTATGTGTAGGAAGAGGGGGAAGTTTGTAATATTTTTCTAGAAATGGTGGAAATTCTTGCCTGAACTTTCGCACCATCTCATCTAATTTTTCCCATAAGTGATCTACTTTATCCTTTGCAGAATCTAACTTCTTGAAGAGCGTTCTTCGGGCTTTACGTCCCAATTCTTTTATATTGGTTCGCCTGAGCTCCTCCTCCCATGCTCTAGCCTCCCTGTAGTTGGTGACTTCATTTTTGAATTCCAGTATTTCTAATATACATCTATCTTGTTGACAGATACGATTATATACAAAATCTTCTTTTGGAGAGTGTTGAACCTCACTTCTTACTACTAAGTTAGGCGCACAGTGGGGAAAAATAAAAGAAAAGGGGACAAAAAAAAGATCAGTCCGTGGTTACATCTAAAATAAAATCTGTTTTAGTAGAAATTTGTCAAAATATGTAATCTTCAAATAAAATGGTAGCAGAAATATTAAAAAAAATTTCTTAAAAAAGTTCACCGTTCTGGTACGGTGGCTCCGAGTTCAAAAAAATTAAAAATCATTAAAATCAAAAAATATATATATATAAATAAGTTTATATGATTAAAAAAACGTTATTTAAAGTATTTTTTATGTTTGATAAGGTTTTTGAAAATCTACACACACATATATACTAGCAGTACATGCATATGAGCAATTTGCAAATTTCTGTCACTAAATATGAATTATATAGATTTTTATACTACAATTGTTTTATTTTATGTTACTTAAGTGATGAAAATCAAATTTCAGTATATTTTTACACATATGCATGCGTGTGAGTGTGTGTACGTGTATATATGTACAAGAAATCTTATTTATGATTAAATAAATCAATAAAACTAAAAGATATTATTTTCAAAACTAAACACAAACACACACACACAGACACACACACACACACACACACACTCACACGCATGCATATGTGTAAAAATATACTGAATTTTGATTTTTATCACTTAATTAACATAAAATAAAATAATTGTTGTATAAAAATCTATATAATTCATATTTAGTGACAGAAATTTGCAAATTGCTCATATGCATGTACTGCTAGTATATATGTGTATGTAGATTTTCAGAAACCTTAGCAAACATAAAAAATACTTTAAATAATGTTTTTTTAATCATATAAACTTATTTATATATATATATTTTTTAATTTTAATGATTTTTGATTTTTTTGAAATTCGGAGCCACCGTACCAGAACGGTGAACTTTTTTAAGAAATTTTTTTTAATACTTCTGCTACCATTTTATTTGAAGATTACATATTTTGACAAATTTCTACTAAAACAGATTTTATTTTAGATGTAACCACGGACTGATCTTTTTTTTGTCCCCTTTTCTTTTATTTTTCCCCACTGTGCGCCTAACTTAGTAGTAAGAAGTGAGGTTCAACACTCTCCAAAAGAAGATTTTGTATATAATCGTATCTGTCAACAAGATAGATGTATATTAGAAATACTGGAATTCAAAAATGAAGTCACCAACTACAGGGAGGCTAGAGCATGGGAGGAGGAGCTCAGGCGAACCAATATAAAAGAATTGGGACGTAAAGCCCGAAGAACGCTCTTCAAGAAGTTAGATTCTGCAAAGGATAAAGTAGATCACTTATGGGAAAAATTAGATGAGATGGTGCGAAAGTTCAGGCAAGAATTTCCACCATTTCTAGAAAAATATTACAAACTTCCCCCTCTTCCTACACATAAGTAAGCGAAGTTTAAAGGGAGGGCTGTAATGCGGTGATTCGCATTAAGTAGCAAAATATATTTTTTTATTGAATATTTTATTTTTTCTATTTTGTTTTTTTGAAATCCCCCGCTACGTACCGTCAATGTACGAGCAAGAACTCGTCATGAAAAATAAATGAACGGTACGGGTGGAGAATATTTGCGAGGGAAGATTATTCTTCTGCTAGAGAAAGCATGAAAGTTAGTGCTCCAAAATAGCTCTCTTTTTCAGTTATTAATTTTCTATTTTTATCTTAAGTTTTCATTGTATTTCATGAAACTTAGTTTTCAATATTGTCTTAAATTGTAAGGTGATAAAAATTTTTTGAGTGCCAAGTTATATGAGAATTTAAATCCAGCTCCAAGAAAAGCAAGGTAGTCTCTAACCACAAAGAAGGGATCTAAAGAATTATATATTTTATAAGTTAGATTTCTTTTCCATCGCTTCAATTTAAATTAGAAAAAGGTATTGTGCACATAAATAATAATTGAGCTCAACGCGTTCTTTAAATTTTCATTTAAAATTCTGTAATATTAAAATCACGTTATTTTTAAGTTTGTATGAGTGCATGTATGTGAGTACACACGGGAGTCAACACCGTGGTGCCCAATGTTATATTCATATGTTATATATGTATATGTACTCACGTATATATGGATATATATCTACAATGCCATGTTCTGGGAACTTTTATATTTATAATGTTTGGTTCTGGGAATTTAGCAAGTTTCTGGTACTTCCTAGAAAAAATATATCTCTAACGCCATGTTCTGGTACTTCCCAGAAAACTATTGGCAATGATTCTGGGACTTCCCATAAAACTATTGGCAATGATTCTGGGACTTCCCAGAAAACTATTCGCAATGATTCTAGGACTTCCCATAAAACTATTCGCAATGAATCTGGGAATTCCCAGAAAACTATTCGTAATTATTCTGGGACTTACCAGAAAACTATTCTCTATGATTCTGGGACTACAAAGGAAATTATTCGATGTTTCTTGGACTTCTCTTAAATATTCGGAATAGGTTTCTAGTCATAACCTGAAACAATACTAGTGAGTTTTTATTAATGCCCACAAACGTTTACATAATTTTTAGGTGCTTTCCTAAGTCAATATATATGATTTTTTGGACATTAAAATATTATTAACAGATTATTGGCTAAAGAATTGAATTCATTTACTTATTCTGCACTCCCAAGTCCAAGATCCAAAATTATAACTTTTCGCATTTCAATCCAGAGTCATTAATGCCTGCAAAAAAAATTTCAGTGACGTAAATTTGATAAATACAAATACAAAGACCCCTAATATATTTTTTGTTTTATGTTTCTTGCTTCAAGTACAAAAATTTTTCATCAGAGTTACATAATTTCCTTGAATTATCTTTTTAATTTCATTGAATTATTAAGTAGAGGTTAATTATTAATTTGAAGTTTCAGCAGAAGACCAAAATTATCCTATTTCGCTATAATTCTCTAGTAAGTGATTATTTATATTAAATTCTTCATTCCAAAATATTAGTTTGGGTATAACAGAAAATTTCTACAAAAAATAGAGCAAATATAAGCAGATTTTCTTGAAAAAAATAGCTGATTTTGAAATTACATAACAGATTTAGCTACAGCTTGTTGACTCCAAGACAGCAATAAAAAAGATGAATACGTTCCCAGAAAACGAAAAAAATATATATTTTTAATAATTTTATAATCTTGAACCAAAATTTTGGCTGAAGTCTTTAATTTTTGTTATTTGTGATTGTCCCTGTAAACGGGTTGTCTTTTTAATTTATGAAATATTCTGAGTTAAATATTTTAACGAAGTGTGTTCTTTCTTAGAAAAAAGTACATTATAAAGAAGAATAGAATTGAACCATAAAAAGACTAAATTGCAGCTATTTTTTTTAGATTTAAACTATTTAGAGGCTAAGTAAAATATTATTTATGTTCAACATATTCCGGCATTAAATTTTAATAAAAACTTTTATTTTCTGGTCACGGTCACGATAACAAAGTTTTAAGTTCTACAAAAAAATTGAGCAAATATAAGCATATTTGAAAAAAAATAACCCTTATTGAGAGTACATGTTAGATTTAGCTGAAGTTTGTTAAGTCCAAGAAAGCATTAAAAAAGATGTATGAAATCCCAGAAAACGAAAAATATAGATACGATGAAATTTTATTTATGTTCATTAAACTACGGCATTAATTTCTAATTTAATCTTTATTTACTTATCTCTGTATCGATAACCAGGTTTTAATATTTTTGTAATACACACTAAATCTAGGGTATTTCCACACCAGACTAACATAATTTTTTTAAATTATCTGTTTAATTTCTATGGATTACAAAGTAAAATATAATTATTCATTTCTAGTTTCACCAAAATATCAAAATTATCCTATTTCGCTATAATTATCTTGTTAATGATGTAAGTACTTATTTAAAATTTTCATTCTAAAATACTAGTTTGGGTTTAACATAAAATTTCTACAATAAAATTGAGCAAATATAAGCGTATCTTCTTGAATAAAATATCCCTTATTGAAAGTACATCTCAGATTTAGCTGATGTTTGTTGAGTCCAAGAAAGCATTAAAAAAAATGTATAAATTCCCAGAAAACAAAAGGAAAAAATAAATTTTTAATAGATTTAATATCTTAAACCAAATACTTTTTCCAAGTCATTAATTTTGGTTATTTGTGAATCTCACTGTAATCAGGTTGTCAATTTTATTTATCAAATATTCTAAGCTAAATATTTTACAAAGTGTATTCTAAGCTCGAAAAAAGTACATTATACGAGTAGCTTTGCATTGAACCATAAAAAGGCTGGATCACAGCCATTTTTTTATATTTCGACTATTCAGAGGCTAGGTAAAATATTATTTATGTTCAGCAAACTATAGGATTAATTTTTAATTAAATCTATATTTACTGGTCACTGTCACGATAACCAGGTTTTACTATTTTTGTAATGCACATTACGATTAAGATAAATAAAAAAATAAATAAATAAATAAATAAATCTGCATCTGAATTACATAATTTTCTTGAATTACCTATTCATTTCATTGGATTATTAAGTAACGGTTCATTATTACTTTGTAGTTTTAGTAGAAGATCAATATTATTCTATTTCATTATAATTATCTAGTAAGTGGTTATTTCTATAAAAGTCTTCATTCTAAAATATAATTTTGGGTCTGACAGAAAATTTCTACAAAAAATAGGGCCAATGTAAGTATAACTTCTTGAATAAAATAGCCTATATTGAAATTACATATCAGATTTAGCTAAAGTTTGTTGAGTCCAAGACAGCAATAAAAAAGATGTATAAGTTCCCAGAAAACGAAAGGAATATATATATTTTTAATAATTTTATAATTTTAACCAAAAATTTTGCGAAAGTCTTTAATTTTGGTTATTTCTGAATGTCACTTTAATCAGGTTGTCTAAGTTATTTATAAAATATTCTCAGTTAAATATTTTAACAAAATGTATTCATACTTAGAAAAAAGTACATTATACGAGGAGCTTTGCATTCCATAAAAGGCTGGATTACAGCCATTTTTTTAGATTTCGACTATTCAGAGGCTAGGTAAAATATTATTTATGTTGAGTAAAATATAGCATTATTTTTTAATTAAATCTGTATTTACTGGTCACTGTCACGATAACCAGGTTTTACTATTTTTGTAATGCACATTACGATTAAGATAAATCTGCATCTGAATTACATAATTTTCTTGAATTACCTTTTTCATTTCATTGGATTATTAAGTAACGGTTAATTATTACTTTCTAGTTTCTTTAGAAGATCAATATTATTCTATTTCGTTATAATTATCTAGTAAGTGGTTATTTCTATAAAATTCTTCATTCTAAAATATAATTTTGGGTCTAACAGAAAATTTCTACAAAAAATAGGGCCAATGTAAGTATATATTCTTGAATAAAATAGCCTATATTGAAATTACATATCAGATTTAGCTAAAGTTTGTTGAGTCCAAGACAGCAATAAAAAAGATGTATAAGTTCCCAGAAAACGAAAGGAATTTATATATTTTTAATAATTTTGTAATTTGAACCAAAAATTTTGCGGAAGTCTTTAATTTTTTTATAAGTAATTTTTTAAGTATTTTTTTATAATTAATTTAATTATTAAAACTAAAATTTTTTATCCTAAAATACTAGTTTGGGTATAACATAAAATATTTACAAAAAAATTGAACAAATATAAGCATATCTCCTTGAATAAAATATCCCTTAAGTCTTTAATTTTGGTTATTCTTGAATGCCACTGTAATCAGGTTGTCTATCAAATTTATGAAATATTCTATGCTAACTATTTTATCAAAGTGTATTCTAAACTCGAAAAAAGTACATTATACGAGAAAATTTGCATTGAACCATTAAAAAACTGGATTACTGCAATTTTTTTAGATTTTGACTATTCAGAGGCTAGGTAAAATATTATTTATGTGAAACAAACTACGGAATAATTTTTTATTTAAATCTTTATTTAATGGTCACTGTCACGGCGAACAGGTTATAATATTTTGGTAATGTACACTAGGTTTAAGATTTATCTACATCAGAATAACATAATTTTTTTTAAATTATCTGTTTAATTTCTAGGACTATATATTTGAAATTAATTATTGATTTCTCGTTTTAGCAAATGTTCAAAATTATTCTATTTCCCTTTTTTTTTTTTTTTTTTTTTGGGCCCCTTCAAGAAGGGGCCTTTTTCGTAGGACGAGGAGAATGCATTTACGCATACCATACACGCGTACTGTATGGTTATGTGGGACTCAACCTCAAATTTGTATCTGGGGTTGCCCAGATATACACAATTGAGGAATTACAATACCCACTAAACTCCCCACCCTCCTGCATTTATGACAATATCATAGAATCCGGACCGGGACTCCCTGTTTAGGTATTACTTCGGTCCGGAAACAATGCAGCCCAGGCATTTCTTCGCCATACCCTGTCAATAAAGGAGGAGATTTTCCTACGAGAGGAAACCTTCCTCCTTTTTTCCAATCAGTGTCGCCCGTACGTACTCTGCCACACTGTACCAGTTAGCGGCACTGCGCAGCATTTCCGGGACGACTACTTCCGGCCTCCATTCATCGAAGGGCGGTCGCCCTTCAGCGAAGCGAGGACACCCAAAAAAGGTGTGCTCAGCGGTATCCAGCTCGCCCGGGCAATGCAAGCATTCCGGAGATGTCACCTTGCTCCACTTGAAAAGCATATCGCGGAAATAACCGTGACCAGTTAGGAACTGTGTGAGGTAGAAGTCTACCTCTCCATGATCACAGTTCATCCAGCTTTCCAAATCGATGATAAGGCGGTGCGTCCAACGTCCCCTCGGGTCACCATTCCACCTATACTGCCAACATTACATTGTGCGGGAGCGAGCGCGAACGAAAGCTACGTCGCGCTCTTCTTCCCCACGGTTATAGATCGCCTGCCTTTCCAAGGCAAGCAGGTCGATGGGAATCACCCGAGCCACCACCTGGATCGCTGGCTCTGATACTGTCTTGTACGAGCAAGCGATTCGAAGTGCCCCCTGCCTCTGTACTGCCTTTAGTTTCTTGCAGTACTTTTTTATGCGGACATTGTCCGCCCACACCTCTGCACCGTAGAGCAAAATGGAGTTAACTGTCGTCATCAACAGCCTCCTCTTCTCAGATCTGGGACCGCCGATGTTCGTCATTAGCCACGAGAGGGACTTTGTCACCCGGCCAGCCTTTTCACAGGCCTGCTGGAATTGTCTATTGTAGGTCAACTTGTTATCCAAGAAGACCCCCAAATATTTGACCGATGGTTTGGTCTGGATCATAAGGGGATTACCTCCGTCATCAAAGCTGATGCCGAATATGGTATCAACCCTTCTCCGGGTCAGAAGGACAATCTCTGTTTTCGGGACTGCCAGTCTTAGTCCGTGATCCGACATCCAGCTATTGATAAGGCGCATGGCCTCATCCAAGGTATTCTGCTGGTCCTCTGGCTCTCGAGCTGTTATGGTTAGAGCAACGTCATCCGCGTATCCGATCATGGAGCATCCATCCGGGAGCTCAATCTTTAGCAAGCCGTCGTAAAAGGCATTCCACAGATCAGGACCCAGAACTGAACCCTGCGCTATGCCTGCGCTTAATACTTTACCTCTTGTGCCATCGAGCGTGTCCCAGCGCAGGTATCGGTCCCGGAGGTAATCTCTGAGTATATTTCTCAGATAATCCGGAACTCTGAATACCTGCTCGAGGGAGTGCAACATATCGTCCCACTTAGCCGAGTTGAATGCGTTTTTCACATCCAACGTGACAAGCAGGACGTCCGGTTTAATATCCGGCCGCACTTGTCTGGCCCTCATAACCACCTTCACGACCTGCTCGATGGCACCGATCGTGGAACGCCCCTCACGAAAGCCGTGTTGGTCGTCGCTAAGGTCACCCGCTTCCCTAATTGCTTGCCGCAATCTTCCTCTGACCATGCTCTCCATCACCTTGCCAATGGTATTTAACATACACAATGGTCTGTAAGATGATGGAGATCCTGGTTCACCCTTTCCCTTGCTTATCAGAGCCAGCCGGGCCACTTTCCAGTCCCTTGGAAAGGCGCCTGCCACGAGGCACGCGTTAAACATGCCAAGCAGGAGACCAGGGATTACCTTTGCAGCCACCTTAAGGGCTTACGCGGGTATTCCGTCTGGTCCTGGCGCTTTCCCATTTTTCATTGACCTAATTGCCTGAAGCATCTCCGCCTCGATAAATAGCGGAACTTGCTCCCTCGGGACATCCAAAGCAGGGTGTTGTTGGTTTGGATGATCCGGGAAGAGAGCGTCCACTATTCTTTTGGTCGTTGCTTCATCCATCGTGTTGTCACATCCGGACTTAAGTTTGCCCATGACAACCTTATATCCCAGGCCCCACGGGTCGCTGTTGACATCATCTCTTAGGGACCGAAGACAGCGCGCCTTGCTGAGGCGGATAGCTTTCGCCAGCCTATGCTTGGCTCCCTTGTACTCTTCAGAGCGCGTAGCCAGCTCTGGGCGGCCATACGCTCTTTGCCGTCTTCTGCGTGCGCCGTGACAGACCCGTCTTAGCTCCGCAATTTCTTCATTCCACCAGTACACGCTTCTTTTACCCTTCCAGGGCCGTTTACGCGGCATAGAGGCATCGCAGGCTCCCCTCAGAAGAGCAGTTACCCTCTTGACAAGGGTCTCTGCCTCTCGCGGGGTGGTCGGTCCTCCATGCCAGGCTGGGATAGACGAGAACTCTTCGCGAAGATAATCCACAAATCTGTCCTCGTCCATCTTTGACACATTCCAGCCTAGTGGGCGCTTTTTGTACGGGGGCCGATTAGCAACCCTATCACGCACTTTGAAGGTGATGTAATTATGATCGCTGCCATTGGATCCATCCATCACCCTCCAGCCACCCACTCTTCCTGCCAGCCCGGCCGAGGCAAAAGTGACATCAGGGATCGATTCGCCAAAGCCTGGCCTTACGTAGGTTGGATTGTTCCCAGAGTTCATGACCACCAGATCAGTTCTAGCAGCCATCTCTAGGATCAACGTTCCCCTACGGTTCGTGGTTGGCATTCCCCATTCCACGGCCCTTGCATTTAAGTCCCCAGCAAATATGATATTGCCAGAGACTTCCCTTATCGTTTCCTCCAATGAGGCCAGCTTTGCGGTGAACACCCCAATAGTGTCATTCGGTGACAAATAACAACTAATGAAAGTTGTATCACCGCACTTTGCCCAGACGTGGCAATTGCCTTTTCCATGTCGTGACATAGACGTCTGAGCACGACCTCGTAGCCATATAGCGCACCGGCCTGTGTCATCGGTTAACCAGAATTGCTGGTTCCTATTGCGAAGCGGCTCGGATAGCAAGACGACGCTAGAGTCTGTCTCGCCTGCGAGCTGATCGAGCAAAAGGTCAGCAAGAATGGTTTTGTTCATATTCCCTTGTAGGACTCCGAACATTACCGATGAGACTTTATCTTCCTTGCAGTAAGTGCCTCCCGATAACACTTACATGCTCCGCATCCTGGAAGGTGGTCGGTCTTGGCCTTGTCAGCTCTTTCCCTGCAGAGGAAGCATTCTGCTTTTTCCACAGGACAATTTTCTGACTTGTGGCCTTGAACGCCACATTTAAAACACGCAAATTTTCGGTCCATGCCCTTACATGACCACCGGTTGTGGCCGAAACCAAGACACTTAAAGCACCGTGTAACCTCGGCTCTTAAGCGCACTTGCCAATTAGACCAGCCATTATTTAGCCGGCCTTTTTTGGTCAATTTTAGTGCGGCGGCTTCTGGTAGGTCTACGACCGCCATATCCGCCTTAGTACCCTTAGCCTTGAAGATGGCGACTTTTATGTCGTCATCGTTCTGCAGCTTGGTTGCCTCCTTTATCACCTGCCTCACTTCGTCGCTACCAGTAGTACCATCTAGGCTTCTGATCTCCACGGTTAGGTGGGGAATCAGTTCCTTGACTGTACTTTCTGGGCCTGCGACCGTCTTGACAGCGTCTAATAGTTTTTGCCGGTCTTTCGACGAGCTCAGCTCTATTAGGACGCTCCTATCCTGGGTTTTCTGGATTCGGTGAACCGCAGTCCCTGAATCTTTTAGTTGGACACCTCTTTTGATCTCCAGCAGGGCTGTTGCATAAGACTTCCCTTCAGGAGGCTTTATTATTAGAGCCTCCTTACGCTTAGAGATCCTTATGCGCCGGTTCTGGCGCTTCTTTCTCCTGCCTTTTTCTGTCGCCTCGGAAGGAGGAGATACGCCATCTCCTTCCTTCTTCTGCGGCTTTTTCTTTTTGCTTCTTTTATTTTCTGCCCCCTGCCGCAGGTTTTCTGCCGCTGCAGTTATTTTTGGCTGTGCCTTCTCCTGCTGCTTCTTCTGTTCCTGCTCTTGGTTTTTAAGAGCCTCTGCCTCCTTTCTTTTAAACTCTTTTTTCTTTTTCTTCTTTTCCTTTTTTCTTTGACCTTTGCTTTTAACAGCGACGAAATCATCCTCGTCTGGAGGGGAGGTATCTGTTGCTACATCTTTTGGCTGCGTTTGCTGGCCAGAAGCTAACTGATTTACCTCCTGAACCATATCTTTCGGAGGAGACATCACTGCATTAGTGAAGGTCTTCCTTAGAGGGAGTTCCGGGGACGTTTTCTGCGCCGGTCTCTTTTTTGTATTCTCCTTTCCGGGTGGGCTTCGGGACGCAGTCCGAGCCCTCTTCTTTCCTTTTCTAGTCATAACCCCTGATGCTTCCTCTATAGGAATATCGGGTTTTTGTTTTCCACTTAAAAGCTCCTGCTGCAGTTTAAAAATTGTCTTAAGCCTGGCTAAATATTTTTCAAACTCAGCTATGCCTTTTTTGACTGTCATATTACAGTTCTTCTGTACTTTGACTGAGTCTCTCATCTGAGTAATATCTCTCTCCATGTTTGAGTGGATTTCAATGCACGCCTTGTTATAGTCCTTTGATATTCGGAGATATCTTTCTATATTTTCTTCCCTCTTGCCTTCGTCATCAGGCCCAACTTCGCTAACATTAGGCAACGAATATGACCTCTGGTCCTTCAGAATAGAAGGCCGTATCAAGCTGTTGCTTGAACCTTTTTGGGCGCCACATTTTGCGCATATATCACCTTCCATTGAGGATTTGCGGGAGGAATCCTCGACCTCTAGCCTAGTTAAGACTACCTTTGCCGTCTTTTTTTCAGCATTAATTAGAGCTAGATGTTGTTGCTCTGTGGGCGTGGTGTTCTGCCCTTGCTGCTGAGAAATGCTAAATTGGAGACCCCCAGAATCCGTGTCTCCGGCTCTGACCATCAAGGCTTTCACTTGATCGGAATCAGAGGTTGAATTATCCTCTGTAAGAGGGGTATCAACCTGGGGTAATTCACTGTATTTATTTAGCATTGTACATAAAATAAGCCTGTGTCCCTGGACAAAGGGCCCTTAGTTGGGTAAGAGTACCCTTCAGAGTATTATTAAAGGATTTATGTTAGTCGCTGACAGAGAGTATCTATCAGCTTCCAGCGTCCATCCAGTAATAATAGTCCTACAGATCGGGGGGTTTTCACCACCATGTCTGATGACATCACATACGATTATTAATCCGGCATGTAACAGACTTCGATTGAGAGGCGGTGACGCGAGGGAACACCAATCCTCAATCTAACAGGCGAAGTGTTTCCACCTCTATGTTTGCTACCATTCCACAATGTTTTATACCTGTCATGGAACAGGTCAGGCATCTACCAGTGGAGTCATGAGGGCTGATGTCAGATTTTACTCTGGAACCAGGCGGCATTGATTCCATAGATAGATCCCCTACAGAATGGAGGATTGCTCCTCCTTGTCTGATGACAATGCCACTTCCCAATAACCCAATAACCCATCACCTTCACACATTACTAAACCAGAAAATACAACCTGCAGTCATGATTTAGCGGGACTCGCGACTACCTTTAATCGGCTACGTCGCTGTGCTCGAGGTAGAATTCTCCCATGCTAAGAGCCAATACGTCAGGTCTAAGGCAACCCTGTATGTGGCTTATATCGCACTTAGGTTGGAGAAAACCTTGGAGCCCCTTTAATATGCCTCTTCCTCAAGGATAGTTTAGGATAGCAGTCTGCGGCTGCATGCTTGTCAAGAATGCTCGAGGGAAAGACAAGGCATAAGACCCGGTTTATAGGGCAGCCTCAGTTATTCCAGAACCACTTATAGACTAACTATGAGCAGTCTGCGGCATTCCTAACATGCACACATGGGATAAAGCATAGAGCATGTCCCCGGAGAAATGCAAGGCATGAGACCCGATTTATAAGGCAGCCTCAGTTGTTCCAGAGAGCTATATCCTATATCCTTGATTCTAGTTCAACCTTGAAAAAAGGCGGCCTGAACCACCCTCCTCCTTCCTCAGCCTTATGAGGCTCCGGGCTTGGGACCGGTACAGCGGAGTTATTCTATTTCCCTACATATATCTTATTATATTAATTATTCTTTATTTAAAATACTTCCATCTAAAATACTAGTTTAACATAAAAGTTCTACAAAAAAATTGAGCAAATATAAGCATATCTTCTTGAATAAAATAACCCTTATTGAGAGTACATTTCAGATTCAGCTGAAGTTTGTCCAAGAAAGCATTATTAAAAATGTATAAATTCTCAGAAAACGATAGGATTATATAAATTTTATCCTATCCTATATATATATAAATCTTTAATTATGTGTGTGTGTGTGTGTGTCCGAACGCGATAAACGAGAACACGATAAAAGCTACAGACATGGGGTTTACGGCAAAAGACGGCAAAAATTACGGGTCAAAACATAGGCTAGGTTCTATTTCGATTGATAACGACAAAAATTTTTTATGTTGAAAAAACTGAATTTCCAAGAAAAAAATTTTTATAAAATTTTCAAAAAAAACCAAAAAAACGGAAAACCGAGGAAAAATTTTACTATAAAAAAGAATTTTATTCGATTCGGGCATATTTTTTACGTATCCACCTAAATTTTCAAGCTAATCGGCTCGATCTGTCAAAAGTTACAATCATTTTTCAAAAATTATAAAAGTTTAGAACTAATCCTATCCTATCCTATCCTATATACATATAAATCTTTAATTATGTGTGTATGTGTGTATGTGTGTATGTCCGAACGCGATAAACGAGAACACGATAAAAGCTACAGACATCGGGTTTACGGCAACAGACGGCAAAAATTACGGGTCAAAACATAGGCTAGGTTTTGTTTTGATTGATAACCACCAAAAATTTTTATGTTGAAAAAACTGAATTTCCAAAAAAAAAATTTTCATCAAATTTTGAAAAAAAACCAAAAAAACTGAAAACCGAGGAAAAATTTTACTATAAAAAAGGATTTTATTCGATTCGGGCATATTTTTTACGTATCCACCTAAATTTTCAAGTTAATCGGCTCGATCTGTCAAAAGTTACAATCATTTTTCGAAAATTGTAAAAGTTTAGGACTAATCCTATCCTATCCTATATATATATAAATCTTTAATTATGTGTGTGTGTGTGTGTGTCCGAACGCGATAAACGAGAACACGATAAAAGCTACAGACATGGGGTTTACGGCAAAAGACGGCAAAAATTACGGGTCAAAACATAGGCTAGGTTCTATTTCGATTGATAACGACAAAAATTTTTTATGTTGAAAAAACTGAATTTCCAAGAAAAAAATTTTTATAAAATTTTCAAAAAAAACCAAAAAAACGGAAAACCGAGGAAAAATTTTACTATAAAAAAGAATTTTATTCGATTCGGGCATATTTTTTACGTATCCACCTAAATTTTCAAGCTAATCGGCTCGATCTGTCAAAAGTTACAATCATTTTTCAAAAATTATAAAAGTTTAGAACTAATCCTATCCTATCCTATCCTATCCTATCCTATCCTATCCTATCCTATCCTATCCTATATATATATAAATCTTTAATTATGTGTGTCCGAACGCGATAAACTAGAAAACGATAAAAGCTACAGACATAGGATTTACGGCAAAAGATGGCAAAAATTACGGGTCAAAACATAGGCTAGGTTTTAATTCGATTGATAACGACGAAAAATTTTTATGTTGAAAAAACTGAATTTTCAAGAAAAAAATTTTTATCAATTTTTCAAAAAAAAACCAAAAAAACGGAAAACCGAGGAAAAATTTTAGTATCAAAAAGAATTTTATTCGATTCGGGCATATTTTTTACGTATCTACCTAAATTTTCAAGCTAATCGGCTCGATCTGTCAAAAGTTACAATCATTTTTCGAAAATTGTAAAAGTTTAGGACTAATCCTATCCTATCCTATCCTATCCTATCCTATCCTATCCTATATATATATAAATCTTTAATTATGTGTGTCCGAACGCGATAAACTAGAAAACGATAAAAGCTACAGACATAGGATTTACGGCAAAAGATGGCAAAAATTACGGGTCAAAACATAGGCTAGGTTTTAATTCGATTGATAACGACGAAAAATTTTTATGTTGAAAAAACTGAATTTTCAAGAAAAAAATTTTTATCAATTTTTCAAAAAAAACCAAAAAAACGGAAAACCGAGGAAAAATTTTAGTATCAAAAAGAATTTTATTCGATTCGGGCATATTTTTTACGTATCTACCTAAATTTTCAAGCTAATCGGCTCGATCTGTCAAAAGTTACAATCATTTTTCGAAAATTGTAAAAGTTTAGGACTAATATCCTATCCTATCCTATCCTATATATATATAAATCTTTAATTATGTGTGTCCGAACGCGATAAACTAGAAAACGATAAAAGCTACAGACATAGGATTTACGGCAAAAGATGGCAAAAATTACGGGTCAAAACATAGGCTAGGTTTTAATTCGATTGATAACGACGAAAAATTTTTATGTTGAAAAAACTGAATTTTCAAGAAAAAAATTTTTATCAATTTTTCAAAAAAAACCAAAAAAAACGGAAAACCGAGGAAAAATTTTAGTATCAAAAAGAATTTTATTCGATTCGGGCATATTTTTTACGTATCTACCTAAATTTTCAAGCTAATCGGCTCGATCTGTCAAAAGTTACAATCATTTTTCGAAAATTGTAAAAGTTTAGGACTAATATCCTATCCTATCCTATCCTATATATATATAAATCTTTAATTATGTGTGTCCGAACGCGATAAACTAGAAAACGATAAAAGCTACAGACATAGGATTTACGGCAAAAGATGGCAAAAATTACGGGTCAAAACATAGGCTAGGTTTTAATTCGATTGATAACGACGAAAAATTTTTATGTTGAAAAAACTGAATTTTCAAGAAAAAAATTTTTATCAATTTTTCAAAAAAAACCAAAAAAACGGAAAACCGAGGAAAAATTTTAGTATCAAAAAGAATTTTATTCGATTCGGGCATATTTTTTACGTATCTACCTAAATTTTCAAGCTAATCGGCTCGATCTGTCAAAAGTTACAATCATTTTTCGAAAATTGTAAAAGTTTAGGACTAATATATTATATATATTTGTAATTCTTACCAGTTACTAATTTAGTAGCTCAATAGAGTAACTAAAAGAAACTTGTACAGCTATTATCAGGGAGAATCCTAGAATTGGTAGTCGAGGGAAGCAACTGCCACTTGCGGATCCTAGGGAAGGGTAATCAAGCTTTGTATCGCTGATCACTAATTATCCGCATGAGTTCCAACGTCCGTAATTTTTATGATTTAGTAAATTTTAGATAATAATTCGGGTAAAAAAGGTTGTTATACAAAATATTGAGTAACCTAAAACAACATATCTTTGGAAAAATCAAGGTGCAGGGGTCCAGGGGGGCGCAGCCCCCTTGGCGGTTGCCGAGGTGAGCGAAGCGAGCCGGAGGCAGCTAGTATATTATATATATTTGTAA
Source organism: Anagrus nilaparvatae (assembly GCA_022575985.1). Classification (NCBI taxonomy): domain Eukaryota; kingdom Metazoa; phylum Arthropoda; class Insecta; order Hymenoptera; family Mymaridae; genus Anagrus; species Anagrus nilaparvatae. Next base: position 374,265 of record JAKSXM010000077.1, on the reverse strand, counting down.
TTCTTACCAGTTACTAATTTAGTAGCTCAATAGAGTAACTAAAAGAAACTTGTACAGCTATTATCAGGGAGAATCCTAGAATTGGTAGTCGAGGGAAGCAACTGCCACTTGCGGATCCTAGGGAAGGGTAATCAAGCTTTGTATCGCTGATCACTAATTATCCGCATGAGTTCCAACGTCCGTAATTTTTATGATTTAGTAAATTTTAGATAATAATTCGGGTAAAAAAGGTTGTTATACAAAATATTGAGTAACCTAAAACAACATATCTTTGGAAAAATCAAGGTGCAGGGGTCCAGGGGGGCGCAGCCCCCTTGGCGGTTGCCGAGGTGAGCGAAGCGAGCCGGAGGCAGCTAGTCCTATCCTATCCTATCCTATATATATATAAATCTTTAATTATGTGTGTCCGAACGCGATAAACTAGAAAACGATAAAAGCTACAGACATAGGATTTACGGCAAAAGATGGCAAAAATTACGGGTCAAAACATAGGCTAGGTTTTAATTCGATTGATAACGACGAAAAATTTTTATGTTGAAAAAACTGAATTTTCAAGAAAAAAATTTTTATCAATTTTTCAAAAAAAACCAAAAAAACGGAAAACCGAGGAAAAATTTTAGTATCAAAAAGAATTTTATTCGATTCGGGCATATTTTTTACGTATCTACCTAAATTTTCAAGCTAATCGGCTCGATCTGTCAAAAGTTACAATCATTTTTCGAAAATTGTAAAAGTTTAGGACTAATATATTATATATATTTGTAATTCTTACCAGTTACTAATTTAGTAGCTCAATAGAGTAACTAAAAGAAACTTGTACAGCTATTATCAGGGAGAATCCTAGAATTGGTAGTCGAGGGAAGCAACTGCCACTTGCGGATCCTAGGGAAGGGTAATCAAGCTTTGTATCGCTGATCACTAATTATCCGCATGAGTTCCAACGTCCGTAATTTTTATGATTTAGTAAATTTTAGATAATAATTCGGGTAAAAAAGGTTGTTATACAAAATATTGAGTAACCTAAAACAACATATCTTTGGAAAAATCAAGGTGCAGGGGTCCAGGGGGGCGCAGCCCCCTTGGCGGTTGCCGAGGTGAGCGAAGCGAGCCGGAGGCAGCTAGTATTATATATATTTGTAATTCTTACCAGTTACTAATTTAGTAGCTCAATAGAGTAACTAAAAGAAACTTGTACAGCTATTATCAGGGAGAATCCTAGAATTGGTAGTCGAGGGAAGCAACTGCCACTTGCGGATCCTAGGGAAGGGTAATCAAGCTTTGTATCGCTGATCACTAATTATCCGCATGAGTTCCAACGTCCGTAATTTTTATGATTTAGTAAATTTTAGATAATAATTCGGGTAAAAAAGGTTGTTATACAAAATATTGAGTAACCTAAAACAACATATCTTTGGAAAAATCAAGGTGCAGGGGTCCAGGGGGGCGCAGCCCCCTTGGCGGTTGCCGAGGTGAGCGAAGCGAGCCGGAGGCAGCTAGTATATTATATATATTTGTAATTCTTACCAGTTACTAATTTAGTAGCTCAATAGAGTAACTAAAAGAAACTTGTACAGCTATTATCAGGGAGAATCCTAGAATTGGTAGTCGAGGGAAGCAACTGCCACTTGCGGATCCTAGGGAAGGGTAATCAAGCTTTGTATCGCTGATCACTAATTATCCGCATGAGTTCCAACGTCCGTAATTTTTATGATTTAGTAAATTTTAGATAATAATTCGGGTAAAAAAGGTTGTTATACAAAATATTGAGTAACCTAAAACAACATATCTTTGGAAAAATCAAGGTGCAGGGGTCCAGGGGGGCGCAGCCCCCTTGGCGGTTGCCGAGGTGAGCGAAGCGAGCCGGAGGCAGCTAGTAATTTTATAATCTTGAACCAAAAATTTTGCCGATGTCTTTAATTTTGGTTATTTGTGAATGTCCCACTAATTAGGTTCTCTATTTAATTAATGAAATATTCGCAGTTATATGTTTTAACAAAGTGTGTTCTTATCTAGAAAAATGTACATTATAAAGAAGCTTTGCATTGAACTATAAAAAGACTGGATTACAGCCATTTTTTTAGATTTCGACTATTCAGAGGCTAGGTGAAATTTTATTTATGTTCAATAAACTACGGCATTAATTATTAATTTAATCTTTATCTACTTATTACTGACTCGATAACCAGGTTTCAATATTTTTTTAATACACACTAAGTTTAAGATATATATACATCAGAATAACATAATTTTTTTAAATTATCTGTTTAATTTCTATGGATTACAAAGTAGAAATTAAGTATTCATTTCTAGTTTCAGCAAAAGATCAAAATTATCCTATTTTGCTATAATTATCTTGTTAATGATGTAATTACTTATTTAAAATTTTTTACTTTAAAATACTAATTTGGGTATAACATAAAATTTATACAAGAGAATTGAGCAAATACAAGCATATCTTCTTGAATAAAATATACCTTATTGAGAGTTCATGTCAGATTTAGCTGAAGTTTGTTGAGTCCAAGAAAGTAATAATAAAGATGTATAAATTCACAGAAAACGAAATGAATAAAGCTATTTTTTATAATTTTAAAATCTTGAACCAAAAACTTTGCCCAAGTCTCTAATTTTAGTTATTCATAAATATCACTGTAATCATGTTGTCTATTTAATTTATGCAATATTATAAGATAAATAATTTAGCATAGTTTGTTCTAAGCTCGAAAAAAGTTGTTATACTAGAAACTTACATGTCACCATAAAAAAACTGAATTACTGCCATATTTTTAGATTTCGACCGTTCAGGGGCTATGTTAAATGTTATTTATGTTCAAAAATTTACGGCAATAATTCTTATAATTTCGAAATTTAGTGCTAAATACAGTTCTCTTGAAAATTCCTTGTAACAATTATTTTAATTTTCTTATTTCTAACGAATATTAATATGATCATTTGAATTCTTATTTTAACATTATATTAACTATATTAAAAATTGGAACAAAAGAATATTTTAACCTCTCACATCTACCTTGTTCACTGCCACGATAACCATTTTGACATATTTTTGTAATTCACACTAAGTTTGAAATATATCTACGTCAGTACAATATAATTTTCGAATGTTATCTGCTTGACTTCATTGGATTATTAAGTATAATTTAATTTATAATTTCTAGTTTCAGCCAAACATTTAAATTATCCTATTTCGATCAAATTATCTTTTTATGATGTAATTTTTTATTGCATATTAATAAATTCCCAGAAAACCAAATTGAATATAATACAGACACTGTATGCAAAACTGTAATTTTTTTTTCAAACTGAAACATGGTCAGGGGCATTATACGCTACTCAGAGGAACAAAATAATCATAAATGGCTAAATGGGCCCATTCGGACAAAAATAAAACGCTAATGTAAAAATTCATTTCCGAGGGAAAAAATGGACTCTAGAAATTGGAATATAGTCCATTTTCATTCTTCGAGATCAATTTATATTTCAGGATTTCATTTTTGCTCTATTTCATTTGCTTAATGGCTGATTTTACCGTTGGTATTTATTTTATCATGATAGAGCCATTTTTACCCCTACAGTTTATTTTTATTCCAAAATCAATCTATACATCGGAATCAATTTATACATCAGAATTTTATTTTTGCCCGATTGGGCCAAATAGTCCCCTGGATGGCCGTTTTTATCTGGTACTATTTATTTTATTATGCTAGACCCATTTTGTATCCCTACAGTCCATTTTCATCCTTGCAGATCAATTTATACATCAGAATTTCATTTTGTCTGATTGGGCCCATGAAGCCCCTGGATGAATTATTTTATCCGTTGGTATTTGTTTTATCATTCTGGACGTAATTTTTACCCCTCCAGTCCATCCCTATCTCTACATAAGGATTTTAATTGTGCCAAACGGGCCACTAGATAAATGATTTTCCCTGTTGGTATTTATTTTATCATTTGCGACCCATTTTTTACATCTAGAGTCTATTTTTACCCTCGGAATTCACCTTTTACCAGAAAATTTTTATTTTGCTCCTCTGAGTAGTATATAATGCCCCTGACTATGTTCCGCATCCAAAGATTCCATTTCTTACGTGCTAATTAGTGTTTTACTTTGAAAGAAAAATTAAAGTTCTGTACAGTTTCTGTTTGCGTGAAAAACTGTATACAGGGCTGTATATAGAGGTTTTGTACGGCAGTAAAATCAGTGAAAAACTGATGTCTTCTTGATTTTTAAAGAGTTTCCTAATTAAAAAAATTTAATAATAAAAATTTCTCCTTTGGAAAAAAATGTTTCAACATTGGAAAAATTGGTGAAAATCTGAAAAATCTTATTTGCTTTCAAAGATTTTTCTAATTATTAATTAATTCTCTTTATAATTTAATCACAGTTTTAATGTCTTTTACCCAACAAGAATTTTCAAATTTTTACCTGTTTTTTAAACATTGGAAAACATTTTCCTCCAATGCAGGGAATTTTTTTTTTAATTTTTTTAAAGCTCTTTAAAAATTTACAAGACTTTTTAGTGTTTCAGAGATTTTCCTGAGAAAAATTTCTGTTTAAAAAGTCTTGGTTTTTAAACAGTTTTCTAACTTAAAATAATAATTGAGAAAATAACAACCTTCACGAGCAAAAAATTGTTATTTTCCCCATACTGCGTTGTAAATACTCTCCTTTTTATCGAGCGATAAAAGAATTATTTGAGTAAACTAAACTTATTCAAGGGTAATTCCATGGATAAATAGCACAAAATGGAACGCGAGGTCTCAGAATTAAAAAATTTTATTTTTATTCGAAAAAACTACTTAAAATTAGATGACTCACCAAATCTGAAGGTTTTTTATAGATTTTTAAGAGAGTTATGCTGTTCTAAAGTTTTTTGGTAAAATTGCTCTCCTCAGCCACCATTTTTGAAAGTTCCGTAAAAAAGCTTCGGGAAACGTTAAAAAAAAAAAAAAAAGGTTTTCGTTGTAAAATTTGATAAGGAATTCGAATTTCCAGTCAGATTTTCCCCATTCTGTGCCCATTAGCAAGAAAATTCAAATCTTTTTTCAAAATTTGACAACTTTAAGTGAAAATAGCCGAAAGGCTTCCGAAAATTTCCTGAAGGCGTATTATGGATCTCTAGATATTCACCCGTCTCTTGTTAATATTTAATTCTTCGGTTCTTAATTACTTTAGTGCTGGTAAAGATTAGAACTAATCTAGATTCTGTAAAAGTACGCTTACTTAAAATTTTTTTTAGCAATATTAGTATTTGTCAGAAGAAATCATTAGACGGTAGATTTTCTCCAAGAGTCAATTTTAAATCATAAATTTTTTAGTACCTTCACCTTAGTTATATATTTGCAATTATAAATTAACTCTAAATTTGAAGCCAATCATTAACGGTTTTGTTTCCTGATTTGATTAAATTTACCAAATATAAGTAGTTGCTTCAAGTTGTCTTCATTTTTCAATATAAATTCTCTTAATATTTTGCTATGAGTAAAAGCATGAAGAACCAATAAAAATTGGCTTACTCTTTTAATTTTTTCTTACACTTTTAATGTCAATTTTATACATTTTCATTATTATTTCATTTTATAACCTTTACTTTTTAGATATTTTAAAGTAAGTTTGACCTTTAAAGCTTATCATTACTAGTTTAGGCAACTATAACTTATACAGTACTAAAGTACCCTTTAAGGATGAACTTCAAGGAAGAAACACTTTTAAAATTTTTAGCTACTTTTCATATTGTCATTACAATTTAATTGTTAATGCAAATTAAGATTGACTTAAAACTATTAAGATGACTATTAATACGCAATCATCATCATATAATAGTAAATTTGGACTTAAAAAAAGTATATTTTAGATATTTTAGATATTATATTTTAGATATTTTATTTATAATAATTCCTTTTTAATTTACCTTAAATCAGGTAGCTATTTAAATACTGTATAAATGCACTGAATAACATGCGTGTTTTCTTTACAAGTTTATTTTTAATTAAAAAATTAGTTAGAGTTTTTCTATGTTTTGATAAATTTCGACGGTAAAAAAATTATATTTTACAAATAGTTTTTATTACTATCGTCCTTTTTTTTGAAGGTAGTAGAATAACAGAAATTAGTTATCAGCTTAAGTACTTCATTTATAAAAGTAATTTTGGGTCTGGATATAAATCTATTTTATGAAGCTTCTTCCCTTAGGTTATTACACTTTTTACATTCTTTTAGATATTTTATATAATAGGACCAATTTAGATATCTTAAGCCAATACTAAAAATGATTTATATGTTATTATAATTCCTTATTTGTAAATTATTATTAATATTTTAATTAGAATGCAGTTGATAGACGTTAGACTACTTCGGACCACTTACATATTGTTATTTCCAATAAACACTTAATTCGTAATTAGTCCTCATTATACTAATTTTTGCAGATTATAATAAATTTTGATACTTTAGAAAGTATATTTGTAGACTTTACATGCTTTTTCAATAAGGTTAATTTTAGATTGTGATCTGTAAAATAACAAAATACCAGTAAACATTAGCTTCGATTTCCCAAATTCAGATTTATTTTTGGACCCAGAGACAAATACACTTGCTAAAATTTTTTTATGCTGAAACTATGAGTTTACATTACAAAAAATTACTCCTTAAATGGTAATGCAATTTTCGTTTTGAAAGGTGTATTTTGAACTCCAAGGCTATATTTGCATGTTATAATTGTAAATTTTTACTTACCATTTAATTTTATTTACTTATTCATCACGCATGGCTAAATAACATGCTTGTATCGATTTTCTGAAGAATTCCCAGGAACTACCATTTTTACATTTTCTGGAAATTACCATTATCGATGTTTGATTTTTTCGGGGAAGTCCCAGAAACTATGTTTGTTGTTTCTGGGAATTACCAGAAACTATGTTTGATGTTTTCTGGGATGTCCCAGAAACCATTTAAAACGTTTTCTAGAACTTCCCCGAAAACAAAATAATTTTTCAGGGATGTCCCAGAATATGGCATTATGTACAAATAAACTTCCCAGAAACGAAGTTCCCAGAATACCATGAACTAGATACATATATATATATATTCATATGTATATAACTTTCCATATTGTTATATATAATTAATTCTCTTTTTTTTTATTAATAAATTTATACTATTTTCAATTATATAAATAAATCATAAATTATTAAAAGTCCTTTATCCCTCTGCATGCTGCCCTCGTATATATGTGAGTTAATGTACACACACATATTCTAATACAGGTAAATCCCCTCGTAATACAATTATTATTAAACCTTTATGTAACAACTTAATTATTAATTAAATATTAGTTTTATTAATTTACATTAAATTAATAATAAATAATTTATTACATAATAAACCTGTTGAAGTGATTACTTTTTTTTCTACTTCTTATATTGGTGAATACCAAACTATATTTTAATTTAAAACTAGCTTCTGAAGCAGGTCTAACTTATGTAAACACAAAAGTTTATTGGGAATTCATCGATATGCATGGTTTATTACCAATAATTCTAGATCTTTGTACGAGAAAGAATCATGAGCCATGAAATCATCCTGTTTGCATAATTGAAAATTATTTGATAAATAAAATCCAAACTAGAATGTATAATCAAATTTGGACCTAAAAAAATATAAAATCAATATGTAATTAGTATTTTACATTACAAGTACAGTTTCATTGATGCGTTCTCAAAAAGCTTTGGAAAGCTATTACTGGGTTTTATATACAGTTTGGGTCCAAATTTGATAAAATTCTAATTTAAATCTACTTTGTTAAGTAGTTTTCATTTATTAAAGCAGGCTTAATTCATTGCTTCTGATTCTTACACATAAAAACATCCAGGATTTTAGAAAGAGCAATTACGATATATGAATTCCCAATAAACCTGTTCAAGTGATTACTGTTTTTTCTTTTTCTGTATTAGTGAATACCAAATTGCATATTAATTTTAAACCAACATCTAAAGAGGGTCTAACTTATGTAAATATAAAAGTTTTTAGGTTTTCAACAATATGGTTTATTACCAAGTTCTGGATGTTTATACGAGTAAGAATCATAAGCCTTGAATTCATCCTGTTTGCATAATTGAAAATTATTTGATAAATAAAACCAAACTAGAATGTATAATCAAATTTGGACTTAAAAAAATATAAAATCCATGTAATACGTATTTTACAAGTAGTTTCATTGATGCGTTCTTAAAAAGCCTTGGTAACCCATTATTTAATTTTATATACAGTTTGGGTCCAAATTTTATAAAATTCTAATTTAAATCTACTTTGTCAAGTTGTTCCGTATCGATGTATATATATGTAAATATGTTAGTGTCTATTGTAAGTGGAGAGAAAGTAACGGTCGACCGGCACGTCAGTGCTCGCACGGCCTTTGCCAAAAGCAGATCTATAATAAATATATATTTCTACAAATTGTGTGTCGCCATTATTATAACCAGCTCCTATATAAAATATAAAAAATAATATTACTATTAATATCATTATTATTCTCAGTAGTATTATTATTATTTTAAAATTTCTAATAATTCATATACTTATAGATAGCATAAAATTAAAATCAAATTTAGTGTAATTATAAATATTATACAGGTTTTATAAATATATGCTCTCTCTTTTAATCATGTGTAAAAATTGTGTATCGTTAAATACATTTAAAAACAATCTTTCAATTTTTAAAATAACATAAATTCTAAAATTATTAATTAAAAATAATATCTTTATTCGATAAAATTTATTTACTAATGCCATTTAAATATTTAAATTCTCTTAAAATTAAACTTGATAGTGATCGTAATAATATAATTTTCTGTGATGCATTGTCATATGTTAAACAGAGACAGAGATATTCGAATTTTAATATGAAAAGAGATAGAGATTCAAACTTTTCTTCTACGCTAATTTTTTAAACATTAATATTTTTAATATTTTTAATTTGCACAAATAGATTCTAATATACTAATAAATTAAATTCATAAATTTCATGATAAATATATTTTTTCTAAATCACAAGTCATTCGAGGAAATAAGTGCGTTCTCTTGTTTATGCCTAAAAAAGCAATCGATGCATTTCTGCACCTTATTTCCTTCGGTGATCTTTACATGATATTTTTCTATGTTTAATTTTCTTTTTTTAATTAATTAATTTTTTATTTTCTGCTTATTAATTTAAACATATAATAAAGTTGTTTGTGTATTATAAAAAAAAAAAAAGAAATTAGTGTATTACAAAAAAAAAGAAAATAAAAATTTTGCTTATCATTAGGTATCTCTCTGTCTCTTAACCTTTTTGTAAAAAAAAATATTAATTTATTTGATGTTACCTAGGTCTCTTAATTAAATGCTGTACATCAGGAGGTCTATCATTAGCTGTAGCTGTTCGGGCTGTCTTGTCGATCAGTAGGAGTACCTGGACATCATTTGCAGATCTCATCAATCAAAATATAATTTTCTTTATCATGAGGACTGTGTTTAGAATATGTTACATTTTTATCATTTACTTTTTTATTCTACTAATTAAATATAAGTCATAATGTTGAATTTAAAAATCTATAACGTATATCATTGTTCTCGGGAAGCAAGGTTTAACTTTCAAATTTTTAACTCAAATTTTGATACATATTATATAGTTAAATTTCCTTAAATTTCTCTAAAAATATAGCTATTCTTAAATTATTTAAACATTCTTAAATTTTTTAATAAATATAAAAACTTAAAAAATTTTATCAAAAAAAATTATCTTAAATCTTTAAATTAAAATGATAATTCATTACGATAATTTTTTCTTGTAATTACATTTGCATTTTTTGACATTTCTTACAAATCTCAATAATCCGTATTCTGTTCAAGATAGGAGAGTGGTAGATGTCAAAATTTGTAAATTTATGTATTTTCTCTCAACATTTGGCGATAAACTCAATAATCCTTGTTCAAAGATAGGAGAGTAGCAAATGTTAAACTAATAAATTCCATTATTTTACAATTTTATCTTAATCTCTAATTTAATTAATAATTTTTCATCGGTGATGTAAAATTAAGTGGGGAGGAATACTGAACCACATTTTATAGTCACTAAGATGAGATAAAATAGTAAAAATAATTTTAAAATTAAACTCAAATCATTTTAAAGAGGTAAATTTATTTTAACTCCAGTTTAAGAAAAGTAGACTGAGTTTCCCAAAAACAATTAAATTTATGTTAGCGGATCAGTTATAAACCATAATTCTTAAACTTAGTCTTCAAATGATTTATTAAATTTATACTTATATTGCTGGTCACAAATGTTAGTCCTAGGTACTCTTATTGATTGCTAGGACCGTTTTTGATTGGCAATAGTTATTGATGGTCATCTTGATGTAAATCAATATTATATATTCTTTTTTAATATTTGAATTCAATTTTCTTAAAAGATCTAAATATTAAAATATATCAGTATTATATTCTTTCTTATTGTAAAACTATTTTTTGTAAATTGTAAAACTACAAATGTATATAATTGTTTATTTAAATTATCAGACCCTTTTAAAAAACACAAATTAATGTTTTTTAAAAAAAATATGCTTGTAAATATTATATTAATTCTAATCGATCTTAATTCTTTTTTATATTCTTCAATTTTTTACCTTGATAAAAAATTAAGCCGGGAGAATGTTCCGTATCGATGTATATATATGTAAATATGTTAGTGTCTATTGTAAGTGGGGAGAAAGTAACGGCCGACCGGCACACAGTGTGGCAAAATGGACAAAAATCGCTCTTGGACTGAAATTTTGAGCTATCGACTTGAAACCTGTTTTGAATGACTTTAAAATAAGTCTGCTTTCGTGTTTCACTGCGGATTTTTTATATTTATTTATTTATAATTAGCCCATTTAATAAAAATGAATTTTATGCGAGATTCTAAAATATGCAAAAATTATGATTTAATATTTTTTTACTTAAAAATGTTTTTTAATTTTTATGTATATAATGCAGTATTAACACAAAAAAATTTCCCGTTTGTTTTAGAGTGCAAAAAATGTAGGAAGTGAAAATTTCGATAAATGAATAGGTTGAGTTCGTGTAAATAGGCTAATTTAAAATAAAAAAATATGAAAAATCCGCAGTGAGAGACGAAAGCAGGCTTATTTTAAAGTCATTCAAAACAAGTTTCAAGTCGATAGCTCAAAAACTCAGTCCAAGAGCGATTTTTGTCCATTTTGCCACACTGTGCGGCACGTCAGTGCTCGCACGGCCTTTGCCAAAAGCAAATCTATAATAAATATATATTTCTACAAATTGTGTGTCGACATTATTATAACCAGCTCCTAAACACAAGTAGTTTTCATTTATATAAGCAGGCTTAATTCTTTGCTTCTGATTCTTACCCATAAAAATATCCAGGATTTTAGAAAGAGCCATTACGATGAATTAATTCATCTATTACAAAAGATTCTAACTTCCTAAAGTAGGTTTAGTCAATAAACACAGATTACTCTAAGTTCCTCAAAGCAGATCCCAGAAACCTGTTAAAGTGATTACTGTTTTTTCTACTTATTTATTGGTGAATACCAAATTGCATATTAATTTAAAACCAGCTTCTAAAGAGGGTCTAACTTATGTAAACATAAAAGTTTATTGGGAATTCAACGATATAGTTTATTACCAAGTTCTGGATGTTTGTACGAGTAAAAATCATAAGCCATGAAATTCACCAATTCACCCTGTTTGCATAATTGAAAATTATTTGATAAATAAAATCCAAACTAGAATGTATAATCAAATTTGGACCTAAAAAATATAAAATCCATGTAATTAGTATTTTACAAGTATAGTTTCATCAATGCGTTCTAAAAAAGCTTTAGAAAGCTATTACTGGATTTTATATACAGTTTGGGTCCAAATTTGATAATATTCTAATTATAAATCTACTTTGTTAAGTAGTTTTCATTTATTTAAGCAAGCTTAATTCATTGCTTCTGATTCTTACACATAAAAACATCCAGGATTTTAGAAAGAGCCATTACGATCTATGAATTCCCAATAAACCTATTCAAGTGATTTCTTTTTTTTCTACTTCTTTATTAGATAATACCAAATTGCGTATTAATTTAAAACCAGCTTCTTAAGAGGGTCTAACTTATGTAAACATAAAAGTTTATTGGGAATTCAACGATATGGTTTATTACCAAGTTCTGGATGCTTGTACGAGTAAGAATCATAAGCCATGAAATTCACCAATTCACCCTGTTTGCATAATTGAAAATTATTTGATAAATAAAATCCAAACTAGAATGTATAAACAAATTTGGACCTAAAAAAATATAAAATCCAACCAATTAGTATTTTACAAGTATAGTTTCATTGATGCATTCTCAAAAAGCTTTGGAAAGCTATTACTGGATTTTATATACAGTTTGGGTCCAAAGTTTATAAATTTCTAATTTAAATCTAATTTATCAAGTACTTTTCATCTATTTAAGCAGGCTTAATTCATTGCTTCTGATTCTCACCCATAATAACATCCAGTAGGTTTTTAGAAAGAGCTATTACGATGAATTCCCAATATACCTGTTTAAATGATTACTCCAGTACGAAGCCACTTTATACAGCCTTGTATACATTTTTTCACGGAATACAGGCACTGTATACAAAATTTTTTTTTATTTTTTTTTTTTAATATAGCACTAATTAGCACGTAAGGAATTGGTCCTATAGGGATTCGTAACATAGTCAGGGGCATTATAGAAGAGAAATAAATAAATTACTAATGTAAAAGGTAATTACCGAGGATATAAATGGACTCTGGAGGTAAAAAATGGCTCCCACATGATAAAATAAATACTAAATGATAGAATTAGTTATCCAGGGGCTCATTGGGCCCGACCAGAAAAAATACAACTACAAATACAAAAATACTGTACAAATCGATTCCCAGGGAAAAAAATGGACTATAAGGGTAAAATATGGGTTCAGCAGGAAAAAATGAGATCCCGCTGTATAAATCGATTCCCGGAATAAAAATGGACTATAGGGGTAAAAAATGTGTCCAGCAGACAAATAAATGGTAAAGAGGCACCTGTGTATTTAGTTTATTCTTCTGCAAATATATGTTCATATATGTAAATTAAATCGCTGGACCAAATTTTCTTTTTTTCATAAATTTTTTCTTACCGTATTATGTATAATATGTTATAACTTTTTGGCCATAAATATTGTGAGATAAAATTTTATGGCCTAAGCTAAGTAAAAATTTAATTTCAGTAAAAGTACATTTCAAAATACTGATACTGATTAAATTCATGTTTTTAAAACTTTAATAAAGTAAAGTATAATTAAAACTAAGTTAAGTCTTGTTTTTTCCTAATCACAAGTTATATTTTAAGTTTTGGGCCAAAAATGTTGTGAGATTAAATTACATGGCCTAAGCTAAGTAAATTTTTATTTCAGCAAAAGTATAAATTCCTAATAAATATATTATAACTTTTGGGCCATAAATGTTGTGAGATGAAATTATATGGCCTAACCTAAGTAAATTTTTATTTCAGCAAAAGTTTACAGTAAACAGATAATTTTTCTTATACAGATTTTTCACATTGGGCTCACAGGCTGTACTGTAAATATAATTAGCTTATATTCTAAAAATTTATTATCTTTAGAAACTGCTTAACTTGCCAGGCCCCTAAATAACAAGTAAACGGCGTGAATGGAAATTGTATCAATAATTATCTATTATAAAAAAGCTTATGGGCTCTATATGGAGATTTTATTAGCCAAGCAAATTTCTTGTGTTCAAAATTGAATTTTTTCTTTATAGGTTATTATGGGTTATAGCCTACATTTATTGTAAATATCTATCTTTGACATTTTGTAAAAAGAATTAAAATTTTATTTTAAAAATATTAAATAAATTGGAAATGATTTAAAAATATTATAAGAATATATAAGAAATATATAGTAAGAATATTTTTAAAAAGTAAAAATCTTGTTTATGAAAATAATTTTTCATTGTAAAACAAAGTTCTTGAAATATGACTTTAAGGATTATAGTTGTAAAAATATTAACGTGATCTTCCTAGAAACTATACTTATTTGTAAATCGACATTTTTTTTAGACGAGGATAATAAGTGAAAAAAGGTTTTAAACCCATTAACCAAAAAGCAGTTACTATGACCATTAACTAAATTAACTTAACTCTAATCAATTATCAAATATTTTGAACACATCTAAATAAGCACTAATCTATAAATAAAAACGATTTCTTTAATTTTATTTTAATTTCCCACCGATAAACTGGTTATTTAGGGGCCTGGCAAGTTAAGCAGTTTCTAAAGATGATAAATTTTTATAATATAAGCTAATTATATTTACAGTACAGCCTGTGAGCCCAATGTGAAAAATCTGTATAAGAAAAATTATCTGTTTACTGTAAACTTTTGCTGAAATAAAAATTTACTTAGCTTAGGCCATATAATTTCATCTCACAACATTTATGGCCCAAAAGTTATAACATATTTGTACATAATACGGTAAGAAAATATTTATGAAAGAAAGAAAATTTGGTCCAGCGATTTAATTTACATATATGAACATATATTTGCAGAAGAATAAACTTTAAATACACAGGTGCCTCTTACCATTTATTTGCCTGCTGGACACATTTTATACCCCTATAGTCCATTTTTATCCCGGGAATCGATTTATACAGCGGGATCTCATTTTTTCCTGCTGAACCCATATTTTACCCTTATAGTCCATTTTTTCTCTGGGAATCGATTTGTACAGTATTTTTGTATTTGTATTTGTATTTTTTTCTGGTCGGGCCCAATGAGCCCCTGGATAACTAATTCTATCAGTTGGTATTTATTTTATCATGTGGGAGCCATTTTTTACCTCCAGAGTCCATTTATATCCTCGGTATTTACCTTTTACATTAGTAATTTATTTATTTCTCTTCTATAATGCCCCTGACTATGTTACGAATCCCTATAGGGCCAATTCCTTACGTGCTAATTAGTGCTTTATTAAAAAAAAATTAAAAAAAATTTTGTATACAGTGCCTGTATTCCGTGAAAAAATGTATACACGGCTGTATAAAGTGGCTTCCTACGGGAGTAATCATTTAAACAGGTTTATTGGGAATTCATCGTAATAGCTCTTTCTAAAAACCTACTGGATGTTATTATGGGTGAGAATCAGAAGCAATGAATTAAGCCTGCTGAAATGAATGAAAAGTACTTGATAAATTAGATTTAAATTAGAAATTTCTAAACTTTGGACCCAAACTGTATATAAAGTCCAGTAATAGCTTTCCAAAGCTTTTTGAGAATGCATCAATGAAACTACTTGTAAAATACTTATTACATGAATTTTATATTTTTTTAAGTCCAAATTTGATTATACATTCTAGTTTGGTTTTATTTATCAAATAATTTTCAATTATGCAAACAGGATGAATTCAAGGCTTATGATTCTTACTCGTATAAACATCCAGAACTTGGTAATAAACCATATCGTTGAATTCAATAAACTTTTATGTTTACATAAGTTAGACCCTCTTAAGAAGCTGGTTAGGTTATACATACCGGAAATAACCTTGAAATAGTTATGAAAGTATCAATCAGCAAAAAAATCAGCAAATTTATTGTTACACATATGAACTTTTTTTTTAAACGTATATTTTGTATAGTTGGATTACAATAAAATTTTTATCTGGAAATGATATAAGATATATGGAGATAAATAATAAATTTTTAATTTTTTTAAATATGCTTTATTTTTATCTTAACTTTGAAATACATATATAATCGATTAAATTATTTTTTTTTTTTTTGGATTTGTATTAACATGTTCATTTTTAGGCACGATCACCCTATATTCAAATATTAAGGCGAAATTGTACCTTATTTAAATTATTTTTATATAACTAAATTATATTATAAAAAAAAAAACATTTTTTAGGCACGATCACCCATATAATCAAATATAAAGGTGAAATAATGCCTTATTTAAATTAAGCTTTTTGAAGTTACTATTTTTCTTTAAACAGGTGTGTTTTATCTGTATCCGATGATTTATAATAATTTTTTGTATTCTTTTCAAAAAAATTGAGATTTTTGAAGTAGTTGTAACTATTCGTGTTGTTTTTAAGCTTTTTTTTGGTAATTATTCTCATTTTCTAGTCGATTATATTTGATGTTACAAGATTTTTCAGCGTTTCCTTGTTTGTTACCCATATTTATTTGATGTAGTAACTGTAATAGATTCTTTTTTTAATTAAAACCATGTATACAGGCCTGAAACCTAGAATGAACTAAGCTTTGATTTTTTTTGTTTAGGAGATGGTACAATTATTTAAATACTCAGGTGTCAATTTTTCTGTCTGGGTCGATACTGACTTATATTTTGATTCAAATTTACCCCCACACAGCTGACACTCTATGATATTTTCGTTGTATAAATGAAACCCTAACCCTTTAGGTTCTTTTTTTTGATTTGTGAAATTTGATTTCCGATTTTTTCAAAACTCTCAAAATCTACCTTTCTGTCCGTATATTGAGATTTTATTTCGTTAGTTAACATTCCAAATGGACCACAGGTATCATAACTATCTTTTTTAATATACATTTTTTATTTGATAATAGGTTGTGAATTGTATGTTAACTTACTCAATGGTATATCGATACTGCTAATCAAAACGTGAATGCAACGAAATTTATATGAGTTGGTATGGATATCGGATTGTTTTTGTTTTAGGGAAATGAAAAGAGACACAATTTTTAAATTTTTTCTTTTTTTTATATTTATTAAATAAAACATTATATATATACTGATTACATATGTATATTATAAATTTAATATATTTTGATATTTTTTAATGTAAAATAGAAATTATATATATATTAGAAATTTAATTTACTGCTTACTGCACATAAAATGTACTCAAAATTTAAAACTGAAAGTTCTTTCAAAAATACATGCGAACAAGATAGATCAGCCGGTTCTAAGCTTGGCTCTGCTTTAATTGCTGCTTTACGAATCACTGCTGTAGTTTTTACGTTAAATTGTTGACAAATAGATTTTATGTCGTTTGGACTAATATGCGAAACTAGCTTATTATTTCCTTCACATAAACAGGAAATTATGTACTCTATAAATGAATTTTTTAAAGAGTATAGGAAAAACCTGCTACCATGTAATTCATCAAACTCGTCGTCAATTATAGGTGCTATATTTTTTAACGTCTCGAAAGTGACTCTTTTCATTACTTAATTTTTTTTTACCTTTTTTCCATCACTTTTTTCTTCTTCAGCGGAAATTTCTACGGCTCTTTCCCAAAAACTTTTAGTAAATCTTACAGTAAAATTATCAAATCTTAGAGTTTCATCCTGATTTTCTGTTCTATTTATGAGATAGTCATTGATTCTTGGAAAGAATGTTTTCATCATCAACCATCAATCATCCGCCGTAATTGAGACTTATGAAGCCAGCGTTGACATCGCTACCGCATAAGCGGTATTCTAACCTGAATTTTTTTTTTGATTCGATCAAGTTGAATCAGACAAAAATTTTCTTTGAAAAAGATTTATTTAAACCGTAAAATTTTGAGAGTGCCAAATTTGGTAAATCGTATTCTTCAGCCATTTTTTTTTATTAAATTAGTAACTTAAAGTTTTACAGTTACAATTTTGTATTCTCAAACAACTGTTCAAGCCTCTACCAGAGTATTTTTTCGACTGAATATAAAAGTAGTATAAACGCTTTCTTTTAAACTTTGATTCGTACTTGAGTTTGTTTACGTAAGACTCAGCAATTTTGTCCTTGCGTTTGAGGTCTTTTGTAAAATTGTTTAGAAAGTCAGCAATTTTAAATTCCCTTGACATATAATATAAAAACATTATACAAAACTGACCGCAGACACTTGATGACTCGCTTTGTAATCTCCTCGTGTTCCAAGTTAGTCGTTCGCAATTTTTCCTTAACCTTCTTATGTGGTTATTGATATACGGTTGTAATCCGTAGCTATCAAAAATTAAACCATGTCCATTTTTACTCACGTATACAGCTACCCAATGCTGGCCCGGAAGCGAATTATCTTGTGTATTAAAAATAAACGCTACTGGTTTAGTCCATAAACGTGGTATTTTGTCAGCTGGGAATGCACCAACTGTGTGAGATGGAATCGATGATAGTAATTTTAAAATCTTTAAACTATTCATTTTGCTTGGAGTTTTTTTTTCTATTTTTGTTTAACCAATCTTTTAAACGCAATGCGTTATTTAACGCACATATATACCTTTGATAATCGAATTTCACTAAATGCCATAAACAATATAAATCTTTCGTTGGTAAATTTTGAAATATTGGACAACACTGAGCATAATCTTCCAAGTTAATTATCTTTGTAGGTATAACGCTCTGTAGATAAGTATATTTGTCAATCCCTCGCACGTATACTTTTCTAATATCTCTTGCGAGTTTTCGTAAATTTTTAGTTAAAGTTTTTTCGGTTACATCTCCTTCATGATAGCCAAAACCGTGATGATGACGTGTCAACCATTTATTCTGCGCTGCGTCTATTTCACAAACTGTATTATACTCGGAGTAAATTACACAATTTACAATCTCTTCTAAGGCCTTTGCGAATTGTATATCTATGCGTAGTGTACCATGTTTCACAAGATTCCAATGCCCTTCGTTTGCCGATAAATCGGGTGTCAATTCGAAGGCAAAAAGACAATAACCATTAGGAGAAGAAACTCTATCTATACAATTGCCTTGATTGTGGAAATGTATTCCTGTACCACTGAATAGAGTGTCGTATGTTTCAACGTATGACGCGTTAGGACCCTCAAATACTGGTTGCAATGGAGTGGAAGGCACCTGACGACCCTCTACGTACAGAGACAGATAATTCAAACCAAAGTGACGAAAGTTGAACGGATTAAGTTTCAAGTCACCGTTGTAAGCTTTGTTCAAAACGAAGCCTAAAATAATTCGTTTTGGTATTTGACCTACAATGACTGAGTCGATAGTACGTCGTGTTTTTAGACCAATATTTTCATCCGCTAATCCATCCATCGAGCCAGCAGTATAATCGTACCAACACACAGTTTGTAAATGAGTACGTTTTGCATCTGTGCTATAATTGAAATTTTCAATGTATGCCCTGTATGCGTAACTGTTACTTGGCGGTGTTACGAGTTTCTGCTTAAACGAAACGTCAACTTGACTATAAAGACTGTGCATGAAATTATTCACTGGCCCCATTTTAATCGGTATCCGTTTTTATGGTTACTTTTAGGCTGAGCATAATTCTAATTCAGATTTTAAACACTCACACGTATGGGTATGCAGAAACGCCATTTTTTTTTATCTTTGTGAAAATATATCGAGAAACTTGTTTTTAGATTGGTTTTTTTTTATTTTTCTTCGTCTTCGTCTTCTTTTTTTTTTTTTAAGTTTTTTTTCTTTTTTTTATTCTCGGCGTTGTGGACGACTTGCGAACCTTGTTAGTTTTAGATTTTTTTTTTCTTTGACTTTTTTTACACGTACTCAAGCTTCCGAGTTCATTCAACAAATAGCTGCTTAGAGCAGGATGCTTGAATTTATATCCTGACCCTTCCATTAGATATTCATCCAATTTATTTTCAGCTTTTCTCTTTAAATTACCAACCGACTCACGTGCATGCGTACGCAGAGCCTCTTTAACTGGTGAGTTACGTAAAGCAACATCAGACAACACATTGATACCAGTTCTAAAAGCTTCTTTACCGACAGCTTTTGCACCTTTACCAAGTAGTGGTAGTATGTTGCGAAATAATCCGCCAAGAAAAGAACCTATACCGCTACCACGCTGATTAGGTGTACCGATATATACACGGCTTATGCCTGTATGTACGTAATTTCCATCCCTTCCATCACCAATTTGACTGTTGTAGTAATCGATATAATGAGCCATTTTTCTTCACCGGGTACGCTTGAAATGCAGCGTCACGATCAACGTTCCAGAATCGAATGGCACTGGTGCACCATATTCATCGCGTAAATCAATCTCTATCGATCTGAACGAATTACTCAGCAAGGGTACGTAAGTTGGCGGTGAGAAATTTTTTACTCGAATCGAGCCAAACGTGTATATCGAGATCGAGAGCTACACTTCTCAATAGAGGTGTGTGTACGTCCCCCGTGATACAAGGTTCGAGTATATCTGTATATACCATAATTGTATTTGGTATATTGGCGGTGATATCAGGTAGTTTTTTTGCAACTATTTGTTCTTTTTCAGGACCACATAATTCAAAAATTTCCTGCTGTTGTTTGAAACCCAAGATATTTCTAATTTTTTCCGAAATATCTAAACAATGCAAGGCGGTGTTTTTACATGAATTTTCACAAATCAGTTTAACGAAAACAAAACCACCGCGGTTGCGTAAAAATTTGAAATGATTTTGAATCGCCGAAAGCTGATTTAACTCTCCTAAAAAGGATTCTACACTGTTGTATATACCCGTGCAGACGTGTGACACCGATGTTTTACTCACTGGTGGTTCCTTAGGACTCGATGTTTTGGTAACCTCTCTCGGAATAACGTTATCCAGCAAAGCTTTTGCTTGTCATTTCTCAAAATTTTAACAAATATTCTTGGTCGAGGGAATTTTTATTTTTTTTTAAATGATACATAGTCATAGGTATTTGAATTTCAGTTAATGCAACCTACCACTCACCATCTAATTCAATTTGTCGAGGTAAGTATGTATTGAAATGAGTCGTCGTATTTTCAGGATATACACGCATGCTACTGTTACTTGGTAGTACCACGAAAAATTGATCCTTCATCATGTTGTTGTTGTTGTAGATACTGATTATATGTCAACTAAATCACTCGCTAGAACCCAAGAGTTAAATTTTGCAGGATATCCTCTCCAAGATACGAAATATTTCTTTGATTTGCTCCGACCTTTTGTCTGTAATATCTCTTCAATTTCAAATACTTCTTCCGAGAGATTCTTTTTAACTGGACAAAGTTCTTGCTCGTAATAGATACCATCTATTATCTTGTCATTTAAATCTTGGAGAATGTATATAGGTGGCTGTTTAGCGGTTGATTAATCTTTTCGGAAAACTTCTGGTGCACGACTGATTCGGACTAGTTGACCAACTTTGTATTTCGGTTTCAAATTGATTCTTCTTCTTCCATGCGTGTATCTTTTTGACAAGTTGTATTGAGCAGTGTCCGCATTTTACAAATTGACACTTGCAGGTGTCATTTTTGTACCAGAATGTACCGTGGTATTGTAGGACTGAACTATAGGTTCAAGGATATCGATATATCTGCGTGTATTTTTGTAAGTAAAGTAACGCCATATACGATGTTTAATCGTTTGAATCACGCGTTCCACACATGCAGCTTTGGCATCCGGATTGCGAATCAGATGAAACTCGATATTAAAATCTTTGAAAACATTTTGAACGACTTTTGCTTTAAATTCAGCCCCTCGGTCCGCCTGCACCATAATTGGCAATTTTTTTGATTTTTGTTGAATATTTCACGCAGAGGCTTGGGCACCTGTCACCAGATTTATCCTTTAATGGTTGGACCCATAAAAACTTACTCAACACATCGATTGTAAATAAAACATACGTGTAATTGTCATTATAGGTACGTATCGAGCGGAAATCAGCCAAATCAACTTCAAAACAGTCATATATATTGGATACATTATATGTGCGTCGGGGGAAAATTTTTTTTAACCATTTTGTGCATAGTAAACGCATTTTGTTCCGATAACCAATCAATTACTTTATTTTTACTGTATTTATTTTTAACCTTATTTAATAAATAACGTGCACCAGCATATGAAGAACTTTGTTCGGGTTTATAATACAGTTTATTCAATGTTCTTTCCATTTTTTTTTCTTATTTTTCTTAGTTATATTTTTTTTTTATGACTCTGTAGCTTTATTGAAAAAAAATCTCAAAGAAGAGAGAGAGAGAGAGAGAGAGAGAGAGTGAGAGAGAGTGAGAGAGGAGAGAGAGAGAGAGAGAGATGAGAGAGAGAGAGAGAGAGAGAGAGAGAGAGAGAGAGTGAGGTAAGAAAATGATTTAGAACTTTTGTTTTAAAATTCAATTTATTTTTCGTTGCTTATAACTAAATGGTTTACTCTTACATTGACTTACAAATCTACGCTTCGTAAATACAGGTTTACAAATTTTAGTTTCTTCTCAACTGACAACATCGTGAAACTGCGTTCGCCTTATTACACTACTGTTATGTATTTGTATACTTTCATAATTTACACCGTCAACGCCGTCGTTACATACCATGGTTTTTATCGAAGTATGTAAATCCGGAAGCTTGCTGTCGGTAATGTAGATCGCTGAGTCAATATCACAATAAATCGTGGATTCACCTAATTTTTCGAGGTAACTGTACAACTTTAGTCTAGCCTGTGCTGTTACAAAAGCGGCAATTACGATGTTAGCTGTATTCAAAGGGATGAAGGTATCTTCTTTAAAGCGTGTGCTTACGTATAGGGTGTTATCGTTTACTGGGACTATACCGCACACTTCAGTCATTGGGCTGGTCAAAAGCGCATGGAGATCGGAAGGGTTATCAACAATACTTGTCTGAGTTATGTTTTCTTGTTGACCGAAAAATCCCCATAAAGAGTTTAAACATGTTTTCTCAACGACTCTGAAAGATGGATTTTTTTCGAATCGTGACCCATCTAATTCAATACCTTCCTTTTCTTTTATATATTTGACGTATTCATCCGTAGTTGCAAATTCTTCGGGTAAACCGCTAGCCTCAGTCTTCAGTTTGTAAAACGTATCTATATATTCTGCAAATAAACCACCATTATTGGATACAGAATCGTATTGGGTCATTTGATACTGCCAAATTTCATAAATAGTTTTGATCGCGTAACCCAATTCAAGTGCTTTTTTCAATTCCAGAGATACCGAGGTGCCTTTGAAACACCGTAAATCCTCATTTTCGTGAATACAGTCGATTTTGCACATCTCTTCACAGCAAGTTCTGCACAAACCGAACAAGAGTTTTCCCTGCATTTTTATCGGTAAACCCGGATGAAATAAATTTCTAGGTGGTAATATTTTACAATAAACAATACCCTCGACTTTTGTTGTAAAATTTTCATAATTCTGACCGGTGAAATCACGGCATTCGCTCTCACCTACATACAAAACCGGATGACGGAGAGGGAATTTACCAGTTTTACATATGTAGGGGTACAAAGATGTTACGTCCACGTATTTTATTTTTTCATCTTTTCTAGTTTCGTAAAATTTGACATAGTTTTCCGTTCTCCCGTCGTAAAAAGCATTTCTCGGATTTAATGGTTGTTCTCTCGTAAGGCTATGATTATCAATATAATCTCTCATTATGGCATCTCCCTTTAATTCAGTCCTAAATACGCATTCCCACTTTCGATGAGTCTATAATTGTTTGCCCGAATTCGATTAAAGATGGCCATGGTTCTACTAAAACGATTCTCCATGGTATCGCTACTTTTTCCCGACAAAGGCTGATCCCTATTTCTTTGATAGCAAAGAATACAACCGTGCCAATAGCATCCCATCATTTGCAAACATATACCGTTATGTGTTTCATCTGAGTTTGGTGTGCAGAAACCATCTACCTTCACATTGATCGGTAATCTTATTTCTCTGCATCTACCAGCATGTAAAATTTGACGACCTAATTCTCTTTCCATCCAGACAAACCAGTGGAGAGCAATAAAAGACTGATTATCGCTAAACCGATACCCCCTAGGAGGTAAAATTGCTATGGTATCTGTTTTGAGAAAATTTTTTCTATACACCTTCATACAAGTGCTAGCAATTGTATTAGCTTCAAGGAATGGACATACTCTACCAATTTCTAAAAAAGATTTTCTAAATTTTAAACACGATAATTTTAATATATTAACGTCGTTTTCGCAGTACATTTTAATATCCTTTTGAAAGTTAATAATATAACCTGAATTTTTCAATTCTTCGTACCAAACTAAAAATGTTTCTCGTTTTTCACACGACATACTGTCAATCGAATCATAGCTAATATCAGGTAAAGGTCCCGTGTAATTTTGATTTTCAGGGGTATTAAATAAGTGAGGAAAATCACCTTTAATCAGATCAGGTAAACCGAATGCCTTGGGTAACGCGCTAAGAGGCATATGAAAATAATTGAGACTACCAATAAATTTGACCTTTTCTAAGGCCATCAATACAATTTTCGTACCATTAAGAATTAATCTGGGTCTCAAATACATTTTTTCCACCATGTAATTAAGTACAAACTGACTGTCAAAACCTTGGCTGTTGTGTGCAATACATATTGTTTTAACAAATTTTTTTCTAGGTAACAGGGCCAACTCGGCGAATCTTCTAACGGGCTCATTTTTGAATATGTGTCGTCGGATCCCACATGCAGGACAGGAAACCAAATTAGTGTCGTATTCTAAACATAAAGTACATACTTGGTGTACAAAACATAAGTTTGGTTCGTGAATTTTAACTAAAATGTCTCCTTTTAAAGCTTCTGATTGAGAAGTTTCAAATCGTAAAATAAAAAAAACTACTTTGGGTTCATCCTCTTTTTTTTTGCCAAACGCTGCATAAAACATAAATGATTAATCTCTGCTCGTTTCATACAGGTGTTACAAAAAATTTTGTTACAATTATGTTTCAAAGTATCATCTGATCTAATCAATTTAAGACAGGTTGGACAATGTTTCACGCTTTCGCAAACGGATCCGTTATTCTTATACGAACCGGGTGCTTTGTGATTTTCAAAACATTTTTTACCTATAAATTGCCTGCTGCATTGCGTACAATTTATAAGCTTTTGAAACATAATCGATACACAGGGAGGCATTTGAAAACATTTGTAACATCTGTTTGAGCATCTGTGGTATTTATCATCTGAATATTTTTTATTAGAAGGTACACAATATAATCTCGAAACCGCTGCTGCGTTAAGATTTAAAATTGGTCTATAATGATTTGTACGCACAAAGTACATAATTCTAAGTATATAAAAAATTTCCGAATCACTATCCAAAACGTATCTCTCACCGTCATAAATTGATAACTCACCCTTACCGAAATTTACATCGTCATAGACCACGATGCATACACCCTGGTGAGCTACATAAATTTGAAATTGATGAATCTCATTTAAGCTGCAACCGGCATCAGGAATATTTACGCCAACATCGCGCTCTAATTGTCTGGCTGCAAGTTTCTGCAAATTGCCTCCTTTTCTTAATTTTTTCCAATTTTCATGTAAAACGCCGCTTCTCAATTGACTTCTATTTGCATGTACTAAAGCCGTACAAAGAGATCTCGAAAAACACGATTTGTCACCTTTTATTTTTAAAATTGATCTTTTGTTCACATCGAACAAACTCAGTGAAGTCAATGGTACCCTACCCCTACCTGAAGGTACACGAACAATAGCGGTTAAAATATTCAAACCTCCGTCGTTAATGTCAAAACTTGTTGAGCTCTGAGCCACGCTTTCAATCAGAGTTATTATATCGTAAAGATTAAATCTAGCCGCCGGACGAAAAGATAACCAAAGAGGTTTATTTAATTTTTCCGAACGTATTTCAAATCCTATATAGTCATTTGGTAATGAGTCTTTTATTACCAAGTCGTGTAACTCTTTCATACAATTTTCAAACCAAGTCTCGATATCGTTCTCGTCTGTCGGCGGTTTTTTCAATTTAACACAAATTTCACGACCTGTCAGGTTGAATCGCTTATACTTACGTACAATTTCACTTATATAGTTAATCGGCTATTATTTTCTGCTCCCAAAAGATCAAGATTTCCAGAGCCATGACAATGCTGCACTGAAAGACATGTACTTTCTTTCAGAATGAAAAAAAAGAAAAAAAACATTAAAAAATTTATTACCTGATAAGCTCATATCTGCTGGATCAAAGCTGTTATTTTCATCGACAGATAATGGTAAATCAAGTAAGAATGGATAATCTTCAAAAAACCTAGCAGTTATAAGGTTTACGATATTATGAGCATCGTCGTTGTCAGGTTCAGTTACTTGATTATCATTGTATTTACTGCAACCTGCTTGTGGATTTTTATAAACCGTACCGACGTAACTTAATTTGAGGAGTTCTAGATTTTTTTAAAATTAAATTTTCATTTCAATATGTCAAAAAGTAAAAAAAAATACTCTTAAAAATAAATTTACCGGTTTTGTTTAATGCCTTTTCTTGTGATTTATTGTTTTCCAAAGCCTTGTCGTTTATCATCTCCAAATTATCAGCGCCAACGACTGAATTTTTTGTTATATTTTCATAATTATCACAGTCACTACTACGACATGTAGATCTAGATTCACCAAAATTACAACCAACGTGATCTAGAATTAGTTTTTTAATTAAATTTCTACAAATATCAACATAAAGTTATTCATTATAAATTTTACATCAGATTGGATCAGGTGTATGAAAAACTAAAAAAGACACTATTTATGTTCAATATTTGACAATATCGGGTGATCGTATCTAAAATATATTATTTTTAGATAAAACTTTGTCAGGAGAGAATAATTTAAATAAGGTACAATTTTATCTTCATATTTGACAATATAGAGTGATCGTGCCTAAAAAAGGTTAATTTATAATATAGCTTTGCAATGTAAAAATAATTTTAAAAAAGGTACTATTTTTATAGTAGTCAGGTTAGCATTAACCTGGAAAACATTAACCGACTGGTAGACATTAACTATTTGGTATTAAAATGGATAACATTAGACAAAATTGCAGCCAGCGTGATCTAAAATTAGTTTGTTAATTAAATTTTTTCTAATATCAACATAAAGTTATTCCTTAAAAATTTTACATCAGATAGTGTCAAGTGTTTAAAAAACTAAAAAAGGTACAATTTATGATCTATATTTGACAGTATAGGGGGTGATCGTAGCTAAAATATGTTCTTTTATAATATAATCTCGAAAGGAAAGATAATTTAAATAAGACCCAATTTTATCTTCATATCTGACAATATAGAGTGATCGTGCCTAAAAAAGGTTAATTTATAATATAGCTTTGTTATGTAAAAATAATTTAAATAAGGTATAATTTTTTATAGTAGTCAGGTATGCATTAACCTGATCAAAATTAGTAGGTAGGCTGGCTTTAATATTAGTACCCAGGCGGACATTAACTATTTGTAGGATATCTGATACAAAAAATTTACATGAAAAAAAAATTATAATTCCGTATAGAATAGTAATAAACAAACTTTACCAAATGAATCTCCAACATCCGGTACCTGGATGTCCATAAATGCATCATTGAAAACATCCGCGAACTCTAGGATTCATTAAAAATTTTTTTTTTTTTAAATAACACTGAATAATTTTTTTTTTATTTTTAAGACTCACGTATTCTTGACTCGTATTTTCTCATAAAAGATTTAAAACACTGAAGATTATTTTGTCCTCTTATTTTCAAAATATCACCAATAAGTATAATTACTTGGTCATTATCAAATTTACTTAAACTTAGTCTTTTACAAATTACACGTAATGTAGAGTAAGTACAATGACTCAAAATTAATTTCATTTTTCTTAAAATAAATTCTGGGGATTTATTAATTATTTTAGCATGCCACTTGGAATCACAAAATTTACGAAAGCTCTCTGCTATAAGCAATTCTCGATAAAATTCTAAAAATTTTCAATAATAAATTTGTGGGTGATATTTTTGCACAAAAATAAAAAAGATCAACCATTAATGAATATTAAACGGTAACTAACTAAATATTTCCAAACTGTGTAATTTATAAGACATGGTATTTTTGGTGTCATTGATTAACTATAAACATCCTAGAATTACAAGGCATGATTTGTTCTAATTATAAATTTTTATTTATTTAAAAAAATTTATTCATTAAAAAACAATTAGCAGATTTTTTAAAACAATAAAAAATAACTCTCTTTATGCTCACAAGCTTACAAGAGTATATTATCTAAATATCTAATTACTGGATGCATACGCAAAATATTTACAAGGCAATATTACAATTATAAATAAAAAAAAACATAGCTAGCAAATTTTTTATATAAAACATAATATCCCTGGACAACATTGTTTAATTTACAAGCTAAGAACATCCCATATTACATGTAAATATTTTAGTCTAAATTAAATCGTAGAATCATCCACAACAAAGTAATGACAGATACTTTGATGAAATAATAAAGTTTGCAAATCAAAGTGAAAACATTAGTGAAGAAAAGAATAAAGAAAGTGAAAAGAATAAAGAGTGTGATAAAGATAAGTCAAAAAATCTCGAAAGAGTACTGAAAATTTAAAAAAAAAAGAAGAAAAAAAACCAAAAAAATTTGCAAAGCGACCAAAAAAGTACAAGAGTGCTTAATCTGCCTGCCACAGATTTTAGCCCCGCTAACATATTTTAACGAACTGGTAGAGTTGGATTAAATTTAAACTTAAAAAAAAATGACTGACAACATATACAGGATAAAAACCACATTAATGAATTCTCGGTCAAATCCAGAAACATTAATGAGGATGTTAGGTATTCTGGATGGCATACCTATAAATATCTTGGAAGAAACCGAGATATGGTCGCCTGTTTAAGAATTAAGGCGTCATGAAAACGAGACCATCAGTACTGCCGCAACTTCATTATTCAGGAAGTGGTGGGTTATCTATAAGAGCCAGAAAATACAATACAATGAGGTATCTTTTAGCGGGTTACCATTCTCGCCCACGTCCTTCGAAAACAGTGGCTACCCGCATGAAGGGTTAGCTAGTCCCGACCCGCATGAAGGGTCGGATAGTGACGAGGAAATAATAGTGGTTGATTAGGTTGTAAGTTTAAAATTTAATTTAAAAACTATAAGTTTAAATAGTGACAAAAATATACAGTTTTGAAAAAATTTTAGTTTAAGTTATTAGTGTAAGAGTTTTTTGGACTGTAAGTTTAAAAAATATAAGTTTAAATTTAAATACATGTTTTAAAAATAAAACTAATTAAAAGTAGGATAAGTACGCTTCAAATATCATGTAAAATAAAAAATTTTTTAAATTTAAAAATGAATCTTAATATTAAATAAATAATAATTTTAAAAAATTATTTTTTATGGGGTACCTAATATTTCAAAGTTGAGATAAATATAAAACATATTAAAAAATAAAAATTTATTATTTATCTCCATATATCATTTCCTGATAAAAATTTTATTAAGTACTTCATATACAACGTGCTCTATCCGGGGATGTAAAGGCGTGGCTTAAAAAAAATTAATAAAGGGAAAAATGCACGTTAGGTGGGAGAATCATCGTGTACATGAAGGAGAAATGGGGAA
The DNA here is from genome assembly GCA_022575985.1 of Anagrus nilaparvatae. NCBI lineage: Eukaryota > Metazoa > Arthropoda > Insecta > Hymenoptera > Mymaridae > Anagrus > Anagrus nilaparvatae. The sequence goes on along the minus strand of JAKSXM010000077.1, from coordinate 344,837 downwards.
TAGCGAGTCGGGCAGCCTCGGGCTCGCAAACGGTGTGATTAAAAAATTTGTTTCTGCTACGACACTGCACGTGTTTTTTACATATTTTTTGATTTAGAAAGAAAAAAAAAATTATATACAAGTGTCGTAAATAAGTGTAAGAGCTTGCAAAAAGTTCCCAAGAGTTGAGGTTGAGGAAATTTCCAATAAATAATTAAGGTTAAATTAAAGCGAATCTTAGGAAATAATATTCAAATTTAAAAAAATTAATATTTTATAGGCAAATTTACCTTTTTGGACATATTCGCATTTCCGCTGATTTTTTTTTGGTTATAATGCATACTTCTATTTATTTGATAAGGAACAGAAATTTTAAATCCACTAATTCTTCTGCAAATGTTATTACTTTGTTTAACGTGAAAGCAAATAATAAACTTCAAAAGGTGTAGAAGATCACTAAATTACAGACTTATCATCTGCAAGTGGCATTAATTAAACAACTTAGAGTATTTATGAAAAAAGGTGCCAAATTGACTCCCTCGATAAGTAAAACCATTGTACAATATATGACACAAAAATATTTTTATTCAAATAAAATCAATTTATTTTTTCTAAGTTTTTTTAAAAGAAATACTTATTTGTAGGGAATAACCAAAACTGGATACATTTGAAACTACAAAACTTTCAGCCAGATCAAAATTACACAAAAAATTGTTAATTTCAAGGTGCTTTAGCAGTTCAGTTACTCAAATCATTCACTTCATTGAACTCAGGATCATAGACACCAAATAAAAACTTTTTAACTTCGAAAGAAATTTTTGTCAAAAAAGAAAGCGTTAAGCTTTGCGGAGAAAAAGGTTACAAAGCCTAACTTACGATAATTTTCTTTTAAAGTTATCAATTAAATAGAAGGCATGCAAGTGTGTACTTGTAACTTTCTAACCAGCAAAGCTAAATTTTTTTATTCTGTACATATTAAAATTACTCATTTATGTAACATAAAGCAATTCTCTCAAAAACCTGTCTCATCAAATTTCCTGTTATAAACCATAATATCTTGCATCTCTTTTTTTGGAACAGAGGAGAATTTTTTTACTCGTAATATCTTTAAATTAAATCAAGTTGTTAAGTAATAAAAATATGAATAATAAGTAAACTTACATTTTATTATAATTAACTTGTATCTTTTCTGTTAAATTACTAAATAGAATTTTATTTTTGGACCGAGAACTCTGTTCTTATAAGAGGGATGCAAGGTATTTTTTTTTGGTTTCAGGATTTTGAAAAGATTGATTTTTTAAGTGCTGGTTGAGCTGAAAAGCAGCATTATTTTAATGTCTGTTCTTTTATGAGTATAAAATGTTTAAGAATAGCAAAACGTCAGATTAGGGCTTATAAATATCCTTGCTCTTCAAAATTCTATTATCGAAAATTTTATCTTACATCTCTATTTTAGGAACAGAGGGGAATTTTTTTACTCGTAATATCTTTTAATTAAATAGTAACAATTTGAAATGTGAGTAAATTTTTCACATCATTATCTTATATCTTTTCTGGTAAATTAGTAAATTAAATTGTGTTTTTGGACTGAGAACTCTGTTCTTATGAGAGGGATGCAAGGTATTTTTGGTTTCAGGATTTTGAAAAGATGGATTTTTTAATTGCTGGTTGAGCTGAAAAGCAACATTATTTTAATTTCTGTTGTTTTATGAGTATAATATGAGTAAGAAAAGCACAATGTGATTCAGATTAGGGCTTATAAATATGCTTATAAATAAATACCGAGAACTCTGTTCTTATAACAGGGATGCAAGGTATTTTTGGTTTCAGGATTTTGAAAAGATAGATTTTTTTAATTTTTAATTTATAAAGCACGTATATTTAATTTATATTTTATAATTTCTATACCATGAAATATCTAAAGAAACACAACTATTTCATGTAATAAATTTTGTTTTGTTCTTCACTTTTCATACTTAAAAGTGATTGCTTTTTTTTGGACATAACTATACGATAATACATCTTTTAATAATACATGATAATATTAATTTTCAAATTTGTGTTAGTAAAGCTAATTTTTCTGTATATTTTAAATTCTTATAATATTTATTTAATAAACCCTGATGCAAAAAAACTCCTTATGCTACCACTATTGTCTACAAACATTAAAATTATTTAAATTTAAATAAAATAATATAGAATTTATATTAAAAAAACTTATTTTATCGTTTTTTTCTTAATCATGTCTGTTGTGATCAATATTTATTCCCTGTAAGATTTGTTCATCTCTCGCTTGAACCTGTAACCTTCTGATTTCAACTAACCTCTGTTGATCAAAAACTTCATTAAGAAATCTTAAGCTATCTTTTAAATAATAATTTGGTACACCTAATTTTTCTACATATTTTTTCTTATAATAATATAAAATTTTGGTCCAACAATGTGATATATCTTACCCTGCAATAATAAATGCAAAAATATGAAACAATATTTTAGAAAAATAAGCTTTACTAACACAAATTTGAAAATTAATATTATCAAGTATTATTAAAAGATGTATTATCGTATAGTTATGTCCAAAAAAAAGCAATCACTTTTAAGTATGAAAAATGAAGAACAAAACAAAATTTATTACATGAAATAGTTGTTTTTCTTTAGATATTTCATGGTATAGAAAATATAAACTATAAATTAAATATACGTGCTTTATAAATTAGAAATTAAAAAAATCCATCTTTTCAAAATCCTGAAACCAAAAATACCTTGCATCAATGTTAGAAGAACAAAGTTCTCGGTCCAAAAACACAATTCAATTTACTAATTTACCAGAAAAGATACAAGATAATGATGGAAAAAATTTACTCACATTTCATATTGTTACTATTTAATTTAAAGATATTACGAGTAAAAAAATTTCCCTCTGTTCCTAAAAAAGAGATGCAAGATACAATTGTCGATAGTAGAATTTTTAAGAGAAAAGATATTTATAAGCCCTAATCTGAATCACATTGTGCTTTTCTTACACATATTATACTCATAAAACAACAGGCATTAAAATAATGCTGCTTTTCAGCTCAACCAGCAATTAAAAAATCCATCTTTTCAAAATCCTGAAACCGAAAAATACGTTGCATCCCTCTTATAAGAACAGAGTTCTCGGTCCAAAAATAAAATTCTATTTAGTAATTTACCAGAAAAGATACAAGATAATGATGGGAAAAATTTACTCACATTTCATATTGTTACTATTTAATTTAAAGTTATTACGAGTAAAAAAATTCCCCTCTGTTCCTAAAAAAGAGATGCCAGATACAATTGTCGATAATAGAATTTTGAAGAGAAAGGATATTTATAAGCCCTAATCTGAATCACATTTTGTTTTTCTTAAACATTTTATACTCATAAAAGAACATACATTAAAATAATGCTGCTTTTCAGCTCAAACAGTAATTAAAAAATCCATCTTTTCAAAATCCTGAAACCGAAAAAAGTACCTTGCATCCCTCTTATAAGAACAGAGTTCTCGGTCTAAAAATAAAATTCTATTTAGTAATTTAACAGAAAAGATACAAGTTAATTAGACTGAGCGAAGCTCAGAGCGAAGCTCTGAGCGAGCTCAGTCTATTCCCGCGACAGAATGTCGAGTTTGTTAATACGATAGCTCCTTAACTATATTATTGATTGACTTCAAAATTTCACAGATGGTCTCAAATGAGACAAGGACGAACTGATTAAATTTGCAGCTCATTTAGTACGCACATTTAAAAATGATAGCGAAAAATCTAGCTCCTCATCAAAAAATTACATTTTTTTAAATTTTAATATTGATAATTTTCATATTTACGAATAAAAAAGAACTTTTCACATTACCTAGGGGTATTTGAGGTTGAAAAAAACATTTTTATTAATAAAATTTTTAATTTTTCAACCCAACATATTTTCCAATTTTCCAAGATGGCGGATTAAAAAACTTGAAAAAATCAACTTTTCACATTACAAGGAGATTTTTTAGGGCGAGAAAAATGAATTTGGGGTGGAAAAAATTTAATTTTTCAACCCAACATGTTTTCCGATTTTCCAAGATGGCGGACTATAAACTTGAAAAACTCGACTTTTCACATTACAAGAAGATTTTTTAGGACAAGAACAATGAATTTTGGGTGGAAAATATTTAATTTTTCAACCCAAAATATTTTCCAATTTTCCAAGATGGTGGACTAAAAACTTAAAAGAATCAACTTTTCACATTACAAGGAGGTTTTTTAAGGCGAAAAAAATGAATTTTCTGTACAGTAGCCACGAAAGTACGAATTTTCGAATTTTCTCGCTACTGTCGCAGAAAAATTTTATACGACCCTTGTCCATAAATAAAGAATGCCCCAAATCGCAGTTTACCACCCTCGGCTTCGCCTCGGAAGGTAATTTACGTGCAATTTGGGCCATTCTTCACTTTTCTGGACACGAGCCGTAAATATACTATTTGGGTGGAAAATATTTAATTTTTCAACCCAAAATATTTTCCGATTTTCCAAGATGGCGGACTAAAAACTTTAAAAATCAACTTTTCACATTACAAGAAGATTTTTTAGGGCAAGAAAAATGTATTTTGGATGGAAAATTTTTAATTTTTCACACAAAACAATTTTCCAATTTTCCAATTTTCCAATATGGCGGACCAAGAAACATGAAAATAGCAACTTTCTACATTACCTGGTGGTTTTCAGGGTCGAGAAAAACGTTATTATGAATGAAAATTTTCATTTTTTAGCCCCAACATATTTTCCAATTTTCCAAGATGGCGGACCAAAAACATGAAAATAAAAACTTTCTACATTACCTGGAGGTTTTCGGGGTCGAGAAAAACGTTATTATGAATGAAAATTATCAATTTTTAGCCCCAAAATATTTTCCAATATGGCGGACCAAGAAACATGAAAATAGAAACTTTCTACGTTACCTGGGGGTTTCCGAAGTAGAGAAAAACGTTTTTATGAATGAAAATTTTCATTTTTTAGCCCCAACATATTTTCCAATTTTCCAAGATGGCGGGCCAAAAAACATGAAAATAAAAACTTTCTACATTACCTGGGGGTTTTCGGAGTAGAGAAAAACGTTTTTATGAATGAAAATTTTCATTTTTTAGCCCCAGCATATTTTTCAATTTTCCAAGATGGCGGACCAAAAAACACGAAAATAAAAACTTTCTGCATTACCTGGAGGTTTTTGGGGTCGAGAAAAACGTTATTATGAATGAACATTTTCATTTTTTAGCCCCAACATATTTTCCAATTTTCCAATATGGCGGACCAAGAAACATGAAAATAGAAATTTTCTACGTTACCTGGGGGTTTCATTTTTTAGCCCCAGCATATTTTCCAATTTTTCAATATGGCGGACCTAAAACATGAAAATAAAAACTTTCTACATTACCTGGGGGTTTTCGGGGTCGAGAAAAACGTTTCTATTAATGAAAATTTTAACTTTTTTGCCCCAACATATTTTTCCAATTTTCCAATATGGCGGACCTAAAACATGAAAATAAAAACTTTCTACATTACCTGGGGGTTTTTGGGGTTGAGAAAAACGTTTTTATGAATGCAAATTTTCATTTTTTAGCCCCAATATTTTCCAATTTGTCAATATGGCGGACCAAGAAAATGGTAATAAAACAACTAAAGGAATTGCTGTCAAATACTTTGGAGCTAAAAAAACAGTTGACAACGAATGAATATAGCGATTGCGATTATCAGAAAAAATTTCAGAATTATATTTTCAAATGATCAAAGATGCCCTTTGCAGGGAAAGCAACGTAACGAGCTGATTCAACGTTTGCTTATACAAAAAATAATGGGTTCATCAAAATTATAGACTTTATTTTTGATAAGGAAAATGAAAAAGAATACACCATATTCCGCAAAATTAATGTAGAACCGATTATAACATCAGTACATTTAAAAAAAATGAATGTTGAAGAGCTTATAGCAGTTGAAACCTCACAAATAGATGGCAAATATGTTTATATAAGAGATACTAATTATACATTTATCACAAAAGTTCCTAATTTATATCATTATTAATTCTTAATAGTTTAGTTACAATTTTGCAAAAAATGCTTTTTATAAAAGAAAAATTAAAAAAACAATTGATTAGAAAGCATTTATATACTTATTCACAACTTTTAACTGTATGATTCTTTAAGAACCAATGTTTATACAAATATAAAACATATTTAATTTTATTTGATAACAATATGTGTACTTATTTATTTAGTAAGTTAATTTACCAATTCAAGAAAGTTCCTTTTTTCGAGTTTTTTGTACCGCCATATTGGAAAATCGGAAAATATGCTAGGGTACAAATAATTTTATAATTTAAAACGTTTTTCTCAACCTTGATAATTTGTAGGCAATATAGAAAGTTCCTCTTCATGTTTTTATGTCCCGCCACACAGTGTGGCAAAATGGACAAAAATCGCCCTTGGACTAAGTTTTTGAGCTATCAACTTGAAACCTGTTTTGAATGACTTTTATATTAGCCTGCTTTCATTTCTCACTGCGGATTTTTCATATTTTTTTATTTTTAATTAGCCTATGTACTAAAAATGAATTTTATGCGAAATACTAACACACCAAACCTAAAAGAGTTTTTTGTTACGCAGAAAAGATTGAATGTTTATTTAATTCTTTAGAGAGGAATTATTTTGAGGTTAATTCTTCTAAAAAGATTTATTTTTGATTTAATTCTTTTTGAACAGAATAAAAACAAAAATAATTTTTTTTAAAAGAATTAACCTCAAAATAATTCCTCTCTAAAGAATTAAATAAACATTCAATCTTTTCTGCATAACAAAAAACTCTTTTAGGTTTGGTGTGAAAATATGCAAAAATTATTATTTAATATTTTTTGACTGAAAAATGTTTTTTAATTTTTATGTATAGAATGCAGAATTGACACAAAGAAAGGACCCCGCACAAAGCTTATGGGATTCGGGTTTCGGCGAAATTGGTATTTTGTACATTTCGTCATCCTGAGCAAAAGTCTCAATGGGCACGAAGCTCCAAAATGCTTTCTTCGGCTCCTACAAAGCTCCAAAGCTCCACAGATCCAACTTTATTTACTACTGAAAAAGGACATATTTTATTTTTTAATGCATCTTTTGATGAATAAAAGTATATAGTCTTACGTTTTTGGGGTCGCTAAATTTAAATCTGATGTCAGAAAAATGATATTGACAGTTGACAGCTGTCAGCAAGCTGTCAAACGACGGTAAATTATAATCGGGGTTTATGAAACCAGTACAAATTTTTTTTTTTCTGTCGCTGAATTCAAATCTGATGTCAGAAAAATGATATTGATAGTTAACGGCTGTCAACTAGCTGTCAAACGGTAATAAAAAATCGGGATTTAAATAATCAGCACATATGTATATGCTGTTGATATTGCTGAATTCTATTCTGATATCAGGAAAATGATATTGACAGTTCACTGCTTCCAACTAGCTGTCAAACGATAATAAGTAATCGGGATTTCAAAAATCAGTACATATATATATATATGCTTTTGACATCGCTGAATTCAAATCTGATGCCAAAAAATTAATTATGACAGTTGACAGTTGTCAACTTGTTTTCAACATAAAAGTAATTAACAATTGGTATTTATAAAATCAACAATAATATATGGATTTTTATGGTTTGCTGAATTTAAATCTGATGTCAAAAAATTAATTTTGACAGTTGACAGTTGCCAACATATTTTCAAACAGTAATAGCTGTCAACTGTAAATATCATTTTTCTGACATTAGATTTGAATTCAGCGACAGCAAAAAAATATATATGTGTGCTGGTTTCATAAATCCCGATTATAAATTACCGTTTGACAGCTAGTTGACAGCTGTCAACTGTCAATAACATTTTTCTGACATCAAATTTGAATTCAGCGACAGCAAAAAAATATATGGGCATATCTCACCAAGTGGTTATATTGCATATATGAGGGTTTTAATGAAAATCCAGGTTTCTGTTTAAAAAAAAAATTATTGAAATTTATTTAAATATATTTCTTCTCAAGCCTCAAGAAATTTTTTTGCCTAATTTCTTTAATTATTATGAAATAACAGCCTTAGAATGATTCGAAACCCTAATATTTTGTTGGTAACCTTGTTAAGTTTTTTAAATTCTTAACATTACAGATGGAATGCCGTAAAACTATTTGCCTTTTTATAAATAGATTTTGATAAATTAATAATACATTTAATTTCTTCACATAATTAAAACAGTGTGCTCCTTTTCTAAAAAAAATTCTGCCAGCTGAAATATTGGTAACCACAATTTCAAATAAATCCGACCAAAGAAAGTTTCTTAAGCCATAAATGAATGCCGTGAACAATTTTTACTTCTAACTATTCTCAAAATTCTGTACGATGTTTCACAATTTGAAAGTGATTTGAGAAAAACTGGTGCCTCCAATAATTTAGTAGATATCGACATCAAAAGGCTTTGTTGTCGATACGTAATTTTGGTACTAAAATCACATTTTTTAATGGCACTCGTTCAATTTTTAAAAAATCTTCGCAAAATCTTTTGTGATTTATGTAAAATGTTATAAGCTTTCAGTTAAAAAAAACGGCATAGCTTAATTCAATGCGTTGTATGTATAAACCTCAGTTTTATATAAACTAATCGTACAATTTCGAAGCGTTGTTTACCAATAACCTAAAAATAACAAACGTGTAAGAATTACGTATATTTCATTCTTATAGTTCAAAAAAGATGTTTTTGATTTGAATTTAGTGCTTTAAAAAAATAAATAAAATTTTGTAGTTGTAGGTCATACTTAGTGGATCATTAAAATCTATATTTCAAGAAATATACATTTTGAAAAAAATCAAAAACTCTAAAAAAATGTTTCAAAAATCATAGAAGGCACAACTAAATGATTTAATAAATTATAATAAGATTATGCGATCATATTTTAACCAGTGGTGGATTCAGAAAAGGGCCTAAAGGGTGCTGCGCTGAAGCAAAATTTTGTATGTTTTCTTATGAAATTTGTATAAAAAAACAAAATTATGAATAAAAAATATGCATTTTTTGGAGCTCAGGAGAGAAAATCACCCTTACCACCCCTGTTTTGATCCACCCATGATTTTAGCAGTAGTCAAATAAAAATTAGGTATAACGATAAAGAATTTTTAAAACAATTATTTAGTAATAGGAAGTTTAAAGAAAAATAATTTGAATGCTTTGAGTGATTTTTTGAAACAATCAGGAACTTTTCTTACATATTAAAATTTTATAAAACTGCAAAAATAAAAATTTTTTTAAAATAATTTTTTAATAACTAATATGTTAACTATATTTTAGACTTTATGTGAGCAATGAGTTAAAGATTCAAGGAGCTTAGCCTAGCTATACCTATAGCGCAATAGAACATTTAATTTTTTGTTTATAAAAAAATTAAAAATTTATCTTCTTATTATTGGTTTTTGGACAGAAATAAAATTTATTGTTATATACCTCTATATTTTCCAGTATTTTTGAGAACTAATTTCATCATTTAGTAATTATAACCTTAAATATATTTTTTAATTTAAGAAGTTCATTTATCAAACGCCGTGGCTTAAAATTAAGTTACGCAAAGAAAATCTTAATTCTTATTGTTTTATTAAACTTCTGTCCAAATGTCATTATTGTGCTCTGAAAAATAAAATTTATTTTATAAAATTAGAAATATAACCACTTGGTGAGATATGCCCATATATGTGTAATGGTTTCATAAACCCCGATTATAAATTACCGTTTGACAACTTGTTGACAGCTGTCAACTGTCAATATCATTTTTCTGACATCAGATTTGAATTTAGCAACCTCAAAAAAGTAAGACTATATACTTTTATTTATCAAAAGATGCATTAAAAAATAAAATATGCCTTTTTTCAGTAGTAAATAAAGTTGGATCTGTGGAGCTTTAGAGCTTTGTGGGAGCCGAAGAAAGCATATTGGAGCTTCGTGCCTATTGAGACTTTTGCTCAGGATGACGAAATGTACAAAATACAAAAAATTCAGCCAATTCCGCCGAAACCAGAATCCCATAAGGTTTGTGCGGGGTCCTTTCCCGTTTGTTTTAAAGTGCAAAAAATGTAGAAAGTGAAAATTTCGATAAATTAATAGATTGAGCTCGTGTAAATAGGCTTATTAAAAATAAAAAATTTGAAAAATCCGCAGTGAGGCCGAAACCCGGCTTATTTTAAAGCCGTTCAAAATAGGTTTCAAGCCGATAGCTCAAAAACTCAGTCCAATAGCAATTTTTGTCCATTTTGCCATACTGTGGGCCATTTAGGGAAATTGGAAAATTTTTTAAGGCCAAATAATTAAAATTTTCATTTAGTCGAAGCGCCACCAATGTATTTCGTAACCCACTTTTTTTTTTAGGATAAAAATAGGTGTATTATATGTTTTTCGACCTGCTAAATCCAAATCCGGGGTCTATTTTGACCTAAAAGTGGCAGATTAATTGTTATTAACAAATTATTACAAAATTAGCCCAAAATTAAGCAAAATCGAGTTGTAAATGTTAACAAGCTTCAAAAATTTGTGAGTTAAGCAAAACTTTCTAATATAATTTAACTTACAGTACATAAATTTTTAATATTTAATACTTTAGATGAATTATTTAAACAATTTTTAATTGTTTAAACAATTTGTAAATGTTAATAATTTCTTTTCTGGATCAAAACTGAGTGCGACACTAAGTTACATATATTTTTTTATACCCTGGATACGAATTTAAAGCTAAATTTCGATAAAAATTATGTAGGCAATTGTTTAAATAATTTTAAATTGTTTAAACAATTTGTAAATGTTAATAATTACTTTTTTGGATCAAAAGTGAGTGCGACACTAAGTTACATATATTTTTGCATGCCCTGAATACGAATTTAAAGCTCAATTACAATAAAAATTATACAGGTAATTGATGAAACAATTTTTAATTGTTTAAATAATTTGTAATTGTTAATAATTACTTTTTTGGATTAAAACTGAATGCGACACTAACATACACGTAATTTTTAGAAAATATATTTATTAGAAAATCAAAAAGCAAAAAAATTACAATCAGATTAAAAAAATTTGAAATTTTTGATAATTGACGAAATGTCTGATAGGTTTACGCACTTTATACCAAATAGAATCACGGTGTAGAGAAATTTTCGCCAATGAAATTAATGAACCATTCGGTTGATTAATAATCTACTTATTCGGTGATTATAATCAATTAACACCTGTAGGAGATACAGCAATAAGAAAATTATGAAGCATTACATAACAGACGGAAAATCATAATACCAAAAAATGAATTAGATTTATTTGAAAATGCAATACACTTATACCCGAAATGCGCAGAAGTAGATGCACATAACGAAAAATATTTAAAAAACACAGGAAACCCAGTAGCTCACATTGTAGGAACAAATGTACCCAATATAGCCATTCGTTGTTCGGATGAAAAAGCTTCAGGATTACAAAATATCCTATATTTATCTAAAAATTATCGTGTTATGTTAAGGGCAAACTTATGGACTGCTGGAGGTTTAATCAATGGTACTTTAGGTTATGTCAGAGAAATAATTTATTCTGACAATGATTCACCGCCGCAATTACCAGAAGCAATTATGGTAGAATTTGACAATTACCGAGGACCATATTTATATAAAAATTTGTTTCCGAATAATTCTACTAACACGTATATGGACGCATAACAAAATACAATGCAGCAGAACACAAATTCCACTAATGTTATCTTATTCGATAACAATACATAAGTCCCAGGGACAAACTATTGATAAAATGTTTCTTCATATAGGAGATAGCGAAAAACAATTAGGCATAACTTACGTAGGATTAAGTAGAGTTAAATCAATTAACGATTTAATTTTAATAAAAGATTATAATAAATATAGATACGACTCTATTCGACTATGCGCTTCTTTTAAGGATAAACAAAAGTTTTTACACAAGTAAAAAAACGATATTCATTAAAATATCAACACACAATGTATAAAAAAAATATATTTCATACATGAAATAATTCAATAAAATGTTTTTTTTTATTAAATTTATACGCATTTATTTATTTATATCATTAGTTATTACAAAAAAAATTATAATTATTTCTACACTAAATCTTATAAATACGAAGTTAAATAATAAAAAATAATAAATAATAAATAAATAAAAATAAATTATGATTAATAATAAAAGTATTACTTATTTTTTAAACAATTTTTTCATAAGAAATCATAATTTTATGATTTATAAGAAATAATTAGATAAGTTTAGAGATTTTTGGTGGCTTCGCTCAGTCTCATACATATTCGAGGTGATCTAGTTATAATAAAATGTAAGTTTACTTATTATTCATATTGTTATTATTTAATAACTTGATTTAATTTAAAGATATTACGAGTAAAAAAATTCTCCTCTGTTCCAAAAAAAGAGATGCAAGATATTATGGTTTATAACAGGAAATTTGATGAGACAGGTTTTTGAGAGAATTGCTTTATGTTACATAAATGAGTAATTTTAATATGTACAGAATAAAAAAATTTAGCTTTGCTGGTTAGAAAGTTACAAGTACACACTTGCATGCCTTCTATTTAATTGATAACTTTAAAAGAAAATTATCGTAAGTTAGGCTTTGTAACCTTTTACTCCGCAAAGCTAAATGATTTCTTTTTTGACAAAAATATTTTTCGAAGTTAAAAAGTTCTTATATGGTGTTCTCTATGGTCCTGAGTTAGATGAAGTGAATGATTTGAGTAACTGAACTGCTAGAGCACCTTGAAATTAACAATTTTTTGTGTAATTTTGATCTGGCTAAAAGTTTTGTAGTTTCAAATGTATCCAGTTTTGGTTATACCCTACAAATAAGTATTTCTTTTAAAAAAACTTAGAAACAATAAATTGATTTTATTTGAATAAAAATACTTTTGTGTCATATTTTGTACAATGGTTTTACCTATCGAGGGAGTCAATTTGGCACCTTTATTCATAAATACTCTAAGTTGTTTAATTAATACCACATGCGGATGATAAATCTGTAAGTTAGTGATCTTCTACACCTTTTGGAGTTTATTATTTGCTTTCACGTTAAACAAAGTAATAACATTTGCAGAAGAATTAGTGGATTTAAAATTTCTGTTCCTTATCAAATAAATAGAAGTATGCATTATAACCAAAAAAAAATCAGCGGAAATGCGAATATGTCCAAAAAGGTAAATTTGCCTATAAAATATTAATTTTTTTAAATTTGAATATTATTTCCTAAGATTCGCTTTAATTTAACCTTAATTATTTATTGGGAATTTCCTCAACATCAACTCTTAGGAACTTTTTGCAAGCTCTTACACTTATTTACGACACTTGTACATAATTTTTTTTTTCCTTTCTAAATCAAAAAACATGTAAAAACACGTGCAGTGTCGTAGCAGAAAAATATTTTTTAATCACACCGTTTGCGAGCCCGAGGCTGCCATACTCGCTATTCCCCTTTTCTCCTTCATGTAGACGATGATTCTCCCACCCAACGTGCATTTTTCCCTTTATTAATTTTTTTTAAGCCATGCCTTTACATCCCCGGATAGAACACGTTGTTTAACAGAACATTATTCGAAATAATTTAGAATGGTGTACAGTTTCTGCCAAAGTCATTATAAATATTTCAATGTTAACATTGCATAAAAATATTTGAAATTCCAACTTTTGTATAAAACAGGAAACCATTAGAAAAAAATTTAGAATTACGTACAGTTTCTGCTAAAGTCAATAAAAATATTTCAATGCAATCATTGCATATAAATATTTGAAATACCAAATTTTATATATAACAGAGCATTATTCAAAAAAATTTAGGATTTTGTACAGTTTCTGACAAAGTCAATAAAAATATTTCAATGTTAACATTGAATAAAAATATTTGAAATTCCAACTTTTGTATAAAACAGGACACTATTAGAAAAAAATGTAAAATGACGTATAGTTTCTGCTAAAGTGAATAAAAATATTTCAATAAAATCATTGCATAAAAATATTTGAAATACCAATTTTTATATATAACAGAGCATTATTCAATAATATTTATAATGGGGTACGGTTTCTGCCAAAGTCAATAAAAATATTTCAATGTTAACATAGCATAAAAATATTTGAAATTCCAACTTTTGTATAAAACGGGACACTATTAGAAAAAAATTTAGATAGACGTACAGTTTCTGATAAAGTCAATAATAATATTTCAATGAAATCATTGCATAAAAATATTTTAAATTACAACTTTTGTATAAAAAAGGACACTATTAGAAAAAGATTTAGATTTACGTAAAGTTTCTGCTAAAGTCAATAATAATATTTCAATGCAATCATTGCATAAAAATATTTAAAATTCCAACTTTTGTATAAAACCGGACACTATTAGAAAAAAATGTAAAATGAGGTATAGTTTCAGCTAAAGTCAATAAAAATATTTCAATGCAATCATTGCATAAAAATATTTAAAATTCCAACTTTTGTATAAAACAGGACACTATTAGAAAAAAATGTAAAATGAGGTATAGTTTCTGCTAAAGTCAATAAAAATATTTCAATGCAATCATTGCATAAAAATATTTGAAATACCAATTTTTATATAAAACAGGACACTATTAGAAAAAAATATAAAATGACGAATAGTTTCTGCTAAAATGAATAAAAATATTTCAATGAAATCATTGCATGAAAATATTTGAAATACCAATTTTTATATATAACAGAGCATTATTCCATAAAATTTATAATGGTGTACAGTTTATGCCAAAGTCAATTAAAATATTTCAATGTTAACATTGCATAAAAATATTTGAAATTCCAACTTTTGTATAAAACGGGACACTATTAGAAAAAAATTTAGATTGACTTACAGTTTCTGCTAAAGTTAATAATAATATTTCAATGAAATCATTGCATTAAAATATTTGAAAAACCAATTTTGATATATAACAGAGCATTAGTCAAAAAAATTTATAATGGTGTACAGTTTCTGACAAAGTCAATAAAAATATTTTAATGTTAACATTGAATAAAAATATTTGTAATTCCAACTTTTGTATAAAATAGAAAACTATTAGAAAAAAATTCAAATTGACGTACAGTTTCTGCTAAAGTCAATAATAATATTTCAATGAAATCATTGCATAAAAATATTTGAAATTACAACTTTTGTATAAAAAAGGACACTATTAGAAAAAAATGTAGAATGACGTATATTTTCTGCTATATTCAAAATTTATTTAATTTCGTAATGGATCTACTTTTATTATATAATTAAACATTCGGCACATAAATGTTGTTAGATGAAATTTTATGGCCTAAGCTAAGTAACATTTAATTTTAGCAAAAGTATAAATTCCTAATAAATATATTATAAGAACTCCTACATTTTTAATGATAACCCATTTCAGAAAAATATAATCTTCTATAAAAGGTATGTAGATAATATATTTATCATCTTTAATGGCAGCACTAGACAAGCTGAACTCCCGAAAAACCATATAAACACCATAAACGAAGATATACAGATAGAAATAGAACATGAAATCAATAATTCCATAAACTTTCTTGACCTAACAATAAGTCACCTTAACAATGTCATATCTTTTGAAATTTATAGAAAAGACACCTGTACTGACACTACCATACATGCTAATTCACACCATCATCTATCTCACAAACTAGCTGCATTCAACAGCCTCCTGCTTAGAGCTACCAACATACCTCTAAGTCAAGAAGCATTCAATAAAGAAATTTCAATCATAAAGACAATATCGGTAAATAATGGTTACTCACATACATTAATAAACAACTTATTAAAAAAACGCAGAAAATTAAATAAAATAAAAAACAACAATCAAAATATTTCAAGACCAGCAAAGAAATATATATCAATAGCATACACTAACACTTTACCTACCTTATAAAACACAAATTAAATAAATATGATTATACTGTAGCTTTCAATACTAATAATAATATCGGTAATAAAATTTTATACAAAAATACCGTAAAAGATATAAGTGAAAAAAGTGGAATATACAAAATGATATGTAGTGACTGTGATAACTTATACATAGGCCAAACAGGAAGAAAATTTCACAAAAGATACATTGAACACTTGCCTAAAAACGATATTTTCAAATGCACCTCTAATTTTGCTCTAAATTTAATGAACCATAATCATTCTGATAACATCAATTTTAAGGACAACTGTATTCCAATACATGTTTGCAGCAAAGGAAAAATAATGGATGCTTTGGAGGAAATTGAAATATACAAGCAAATAAAAGAAAATCCAAAAATTCTACTTAACGACAAGCTAAATTTCAAATCACATTGCTTATATGACACTGCTTTATATTATAAAAACAATAATAATAAGAATTAAATAACTTCATTTTATATACAGACATAGATATATAATATATATATATATACATAATATTCAATAATAATATTTATCATATCTTTAAATTTAAATTTAAATTCAGTGCAATACACGCCGCGCGAGTATAAACTTAAAAGTCTCATGTAAAATGTACGATTTGTGTTTAAATATATACTTATCTCTAAGAAAAATATAATGTGTTTATATAAAAAACTTTTTATTACTTAATTAAATGTTTATATATGATCAAATTCATCTGATGATTACAACTATGTTGTTGAAACGCGTCATGAGAAAATTACTTTTTACAACGTTTTTAAAAAATTAAGTTCACATTGACGGAATATCTATTAATATTATTTGTATAAATAAAAACATTTCAACATAAACGTGTGTTTGTTAATAATTATTTAACCAAATATATTAATAGAAATCAATAATAATTAATTTAGTGGCTTGGATACCAAACAAATAATAATAGAAAAATTTTGCAGTTTTTTTGTCATCACATTTATTTAACCTAATAAATATATTATAGTGTTTGGGCCATAAATGTTGTGAGATCTACAGCTTTTCACGTTGAGCTCACAGGCTGTACTTTAAATATAATTATCTTATATTATAACAATTTATTATCTTCAGAAACTGCTTAACTTGCCAGGCCCCTAACTAACCAGTAAACGGCGTGAATGCAAATTGTATCAATAATTATCTATTATAAAAAAGTTTATGGGCTCTATGGAGATCGCCATCTTGTGTCAACAGTTTATTAGACAATCAAATTGCTTGTTTTCAAATTTGAATTTTTCTATTTTTTTTGTAGGTTCTCATGGGTTATAGCCTATATTTATTGTAAACATCTATCTCAACATCTATCAAGTTTTAAAAATATTGTAAATTTAATAAATATCAGTGTTTTGAAATATACTTTTGCTGAAATTAAATTTTACTTAGCTTAGGCCATAAAATTTCATCTCAAAACATTTATGGCTCAAAAGTTATAATATATTTATTAGGAATTTATACTTTTGCTGAAATTAAATGTTACTTAGATTAGGCCATAAAATTTCATCTCACAATATTTATGAGCCAAAAGTTTAGTTATATAATAAAAATAGATCTATTAGAAATATTATAAGGAAATCAAATGAATTTTAACTCTGAACCGTTATTTTGTGAACCCCAAAAGTTCAAAGTTGAAATTTCAGATGAATTCGTGATTAGGATACAGCAAGACTTAACTTAGTTTTAATTTTACTTTAATTTATTCAAGTTTTAAAAATATTGTTTATTTTATTTTTCATTTTGGGCCACTTACAGTTTTATTTTGAGTGGTTGCATTTTTCAAATTGACCGGAAACCAACTTTTTCATGATGAAATTTACTCAAATTTTACCATAATTTTGGCTAAGGTAGTCCAGGTAAAAATAAAAATTTTTCTCAATCATATGTATGTATGTATAAAAAGTACTTGGTTTTCAAATAATTAAGCATTCTTAAAGCCTTAATAATCAAAAACCTTAAAAAAAACGAATTTTCAGGATCAAAAATTTTTAGCCGAAATAAATTTTTTTTTTAAATTTTGATAAAACGTCAATTTAATACATAAATAATAAGGTAAGAAAAAAGAAAATTTGGGCCAGCGACTTAATTTATAACATATATTTTTTAAACCCATTTTTTACCCTTATAGTCCATTTTTATCCCTGGGAATAGATTTGTACAGCGAGATCATTTTCTTCTGATCGGACCCAATGTGCCCCTGGATAGCTAATTCTTGTAAAAGCTCTTTCTAAAATCCTTGATGTTATAGGTGAGAATCAGAAGAAATGAATTAAGCCTGCTTACATAAATGAAAACTACTTGATAAATTAGATTTAAATTAGAATTTTATAAAATTTGGATTTTTTTTATCAAATAATTTTCAATTATGCAAACAGGATGAATTCATGGCTCATGATTCTTACTTGTACAAAAATCCAGAACTTGGTAATAAACCATATCGATAAATTCCCAATAAACTTTTATGTTTACATAAGTTAGACTCTGTTTAGAAGCTGGTTTTAAATTAAAATGCATTTTGGTATTCACAAATAATGAAGTAGAAAAAACAGTAATCACTTGAACAGGTTTATTAGGAATTCAACGTAATGGCTCTTTCTAAAATCCTGGATGCTTTTATGGGTAAGAACCAGAAGCAATTTATTAAACCTGCTTAAATAAATGAAAACTACTTGACAAAGTAAATTTAAATTAGAATTTTATAAAATTTGGACATAAACTGTATATAAAATCCAATAATGACTTTCCAATGCTTTTTGAGAACGCATCAATGAAACTAAACTTTGAAAATACTAATTACATGGATTTTATATCTTTTTAGGTCCAAATTTGATTATACATTCTAGTTTGGATTTTGTTTATCAAATAATTTTCAATTGGGCAAACAGGATGAATTCATGGCTCATGATTATTACTCGTACAAACATCCAGAACTTGGTAATAAACCATATCGATGAATCTCAATAAACTTCTATGTTTACATAAGTTAGACCCTCTTCATAGCAACTGGTATTATGTTTAATTTCCATTTAAGTTTTTTAGGTTGAATAATTATTAAACCTAACTACTCACTTGTAAACTGTGATAAAAATCATTAATTTTCTTTTATATATATATATATATTTATTAAACTAAAATAATAATATCACATTTTATTTTATTAGTATTAAAACATCTTGCATTGGCGAGAGCAGACTAGCAGCAGACGCTATGCAAGACTCCGTTTGTGTATTATAGTTATATATGTATTAGTTTTATATATTTATATAATATACACTCGCACTTTGACTTATTCTTTCGATATATATTCGAGAGAATTGCGATTATCAATGAGAGAGAAAGATATTTTCGCGTATATTAGTGTGTTTCTAACTTAACTTAGAAACGGCGCCATAAATGGCGCAGTAATAGGAATATTTCAATGCAATCATTGCATACAAATATTTGAAATGACAAAATTTCTATAAAACAGAACTCTACACAAAATACATTTAAATGGGTTATATTCAACTAAAGTCAATAATAATATTTCAATTCTATCAACGCCATGATAATAAAATATTTATAATTACAACATTTATATAAAAAATTTCACTATTATAATAAAATATATATTTTATATAAATATATATATATATTATAATATAATTTACAATAAATCAGAATGCCAACAGGTAATAATAACCATTATGTTGTTATTTCCACACAACCCTTGAGGTAAACAACTAGTGCATTTTTTTTAAAGTGGTAGGTTAACTAGAGTATATTTTCTGCTATATTCAATACTAATATGTCAATACAATCGTTGCATAAAAATATTTGGCCTAAATGGCGGTTATGAATTTTACTAATTTTGAGGATTCTCATGAATGGACTTAAACTGTCAAGTCTGGCGGCCAAAGGGCCAAATTATTGATATATGGCTTTACTCTATATATCATAGGTTACAAGATTTGCCCACTTTGATCACATTACTCGGCAGCTAAATTTTCATTTTGGCCTAAATGGCGGTTACGAGTTATACTGATTTTGAGGATTCACATGAATGGACCTAAACTGTCAAGTCTGGCGGCCCAAGGGCGAAAATATTTCTGTGTGTTTTTACTGTATACATCATAGGTTACAAGATTTGGCCACTTTGATCGCGTTACTCGGCAGCTAAAGTGTCATTTTGGCCTAATTAGAGGTTATGAATTTTACTGATTTTGAGGATTCTCATGATTGGACTTAAACTATCAAGTCTGGCGGCCAAAGGACCAAACTATTGATATATGGCTTTACTCTTTATATCATAGGTAATAAGTTTTGGCCTCTTTGATTACGTTACTCGGCAGCTAAATTGTCATTTCCGCCTAAATTGCGGTAATGAATTTTACTGATATTGAGGATTCTCATGGATGGACCTAAACTGTCAAGTCTGGCGGCCAAAGGGCTAAAATATTTATACATGGCTTTACTCTATATATCATAGGTTACAAGATTTGCCCACTTTGATCACATTACTCGGCAGATAAAGTGTCATTTTGGCCTAAATGGCAGTTATGAATTTTACTAATTTTGAGGATTCTCATAAATGGACCTAAACTGTCAAGTCTGCCGGCCAAAGGGCCAAAATATTTCTGTGTGGCTTTACTTTATATATCATAGGTTACAAGATTTGGCCACTTTGATCACGTTACTCAGCAGGTAAAGTGTCATTTTGGCCTAAATGGCAGTTATGAATTTTACTAATTTTGAGGATTCTCATGAATGGACTTAAACTGTCAAGTCTGCCGGCCAAAGGGCCAAACTATTGATATATGGCTTTACTCTATATATCATAGGTTACAAGATTTGCCCACTTTGATCACATTACTTGGCAGCTAAATTTTCATTTTGGCCTAAATGGCGGTTACGAGTTATACTGATTTTGAGGATTCTCATGAATGGACCTAAACTGTCAAGTCTGGCGGCCAAAGGGCCAAATTATTTATATATGGCTATACTCTTTATATCATAGGTAATAAGTTTTGGCCACTTTGATTACCTTACTCGGCAGCTAAAGTGTCATTTTGGCCTAAATGGCAGTAATGAATTTTACTGATATTGAGGATTCTCATGGATGGACCTAAACTGTCAAGTCTGGCGGCCAAAGGGCTAAAATATTTGTACATGGCTTTACTCTATATATCATAGGTTACAAGATTTGGCAACTTTGATCGCGTTACTCGGCAACTAAAGTGTCATTTTGGCCTAAATGGCAGTTATGAATTTTACTAATTTTGAGGATTCACATGAATGGACCTAAACTGTCAAGTCTGGCGGCCCAAGGGCGAAAATATTTCTGTGTGTTTTTACTGTATACATCATAGGTTTCAAGATTTGGCCACTTTGATTACGTTACTCGGCAGCTAAAGTGTCATTTCGGCCTAAATGGCGGTTACGAGTTATACTGATTTTCATGATTTCTATAAAAGGGTCTAATCTGTCAAGTTTTGCGGCCAAAGGGCCAAGATATTTATACGTGGCCTTACTATATATATCATAGATTACAGGATTTGGCTACTTTGATCACGTTACTCGGCAGCTAAAGTGTCATTTTGGCCTAAATGGCAGTTATAAATTTTACTAATTTTAAAGATTCTCATGAATGGACATAAACTGTCAAGTCTGGCAGCCAAAGTGCCAAACTATTTATATATGGCTTTAGTCTACATATCATAGGTTAAAAGATTTGGCCACTTTGATCACGTTACTCGGTAGCTAAAGTTTCATTTTGGCCTAAATGGCGGTTATGAATTTTACTAATTTTGAGGATTCTCATAAATGGACCTAAACTGTCAAGTCGGGTGGCCAAAGTGTCAAAATATTTATACATGGCGTTACTCTATTTATCATAGGTTACAAGATTTGGCCACTTGGATCACGTTACTTGCTAGCTTTACTTTACTAATTGCCGAGTAACGTGATCAAAGTGGCCAAATCTTATTGCTTATGATGTATAGAGTAAAACTATTTAGAAATATGTCAGCCCTTGCGCCTTCAGACTATACTGCTGAGGCCCTGTTATAGAACTTCTCAAAATCAATAAAATTCAAAACCGCCATTTTTGACAAAATGATA
Source organism: Anagrus nilaparvatae (assembly GCA_022575985.1). Taxonomy (NCBI): domain Eukaryota; kingdom Metazoa; phylum Arthropoda; class Insecta; order Hymenoptera; family Mymaridae; genus Anagrus; species Anagrus nilaparvatae. The sequence continues at coordinate 322,717 of JAKSXM010000077.1, read as the reverse complement.
CTTCTGCTGCCTAGTAACATGATCAAAGTGGGTAAGACTTATATATTATTAATTACCAAGTATTGCTATAAAAAAAAGCATTTACTTCCTTAAGAGATGTCAGACATTTTTTCAGCTCTCAACCAATCAGAGACTTGGTAAAATATTAATTTTGGCCACCAAAATACGGCTTCAATTTTCAATTAAATTAAAAAAGAAAATTGCTAAATTAATCTACATAAAATGAAAAATGTGTCTCTGCTTTTCCTAGATATTACAAAATTTTCCTTCTACTTAAAAAATGAAATGAAATTGCAATGTCGTCTGCTTCACTCATTTTTTTGGTTAGATTGTACTGCAGCTTTTCTTACATTTTTTAACTGAGAAAGTAAATTTTCTCAAACCTAGGAAAAGCAGAGCCACATTTTTCATTTTATGTATATTAATTCGGCAATTTTCTTTTTTAATTTAATTGAAAATTAAAGCCGTATTTTGGTGGCCAAAATTAATATTTTACCCAGTCTCTGATTGGTTGAGAGCTAAAAAAATGGCTGACATCCAGCCCTCTTAAGCCAGATTTGACAGCTTATTCCTTTTTATGCGAATCTGTAAATTTATTAAAATTGATATGCACTATTTAGGCCAATATGGTGCTTATCAATTTTAATAAATTTTACTGCTGATAAACGCTGCCAAAACTTTTACTGCTGATAAATGTAAATAACAAGTTCTTAAGGAAAATTTTTGTCTCAATGGATACCTTGTATTAGATATAACCAAAACTATTTTACGAATTAAGTTTAGTAACTAAAAGAAGTTTTATCACCTTTGTTATCTGGAAAAATGTAAAAATGATTAATCTGGTATAAGCAAAGAAAGCTTGCGGATTCCTTAAAATGGATTCAATGTTTAGCATATACATGAATATTTTATATTTATCTTTTTTAAATTTATCATTTATCTTCTTTTCAACCAAAAACTGTGAAATTCAACCAATTCGTTAAATATTTATTATATTGTAATTAGTAATTTTTTATGTACTATCCTTCTTTTGGCTCTAAAACTGAGGAATGACTAATTAAAAAGTTTATCCTACATAGAATAACAAAATGCCGGCTACCTACAGAAAGTTAAAATGAAATAAAAAGCCTTTAATTTTCGGGCAAAAGCCGCTATAAAATTTTTTGAGAATATTCAAATACTAAATCTCGACGACATCCCGAAATTAGTGCATTTATTAAGTTGCTTAGTAAGTTTAAAGTAGATTGGTGCAGATTTTATCGCGCAATCGTGTGCATTATTTTCAAAAACGCTGTTTCGAGTAAAATGGCGTTAAAGTTACTTTTAGTCATTAAAGGTACTTTTAGTTATTAAATTATTTAACATAGAACATGTTCGTTAGATAGGGTATTTGAAAAATTTTGGCTACGCAGGGGTGGTTAAACCAGTTTTGGTTTAAAAGTCAACGAATTGGGTGAATAATCAACCAATTGATTGAATTTCGCAAGTTTTGGTTTAATATTCCACCAATTGGTTGAAAATTCAACCAAAACTTGCGAAATTCAAACGATTGGTTGAATATTTACCCAAAGCAGCTCTTCTGTGTACAATAGGTAGAAAACGTTTATTATATAAAATGGCAAGTAATCTAAAACAACATTTCTTTAAAAACATTGAAAAACGGAAGATTCTTGGGGTACGCAGTCTCCCTTGGTAGATCTTGAAGCAAATGAATGGAGCCAAAATAACATTTTCGATTTAGGTAACAATGATTTTTTTGAACCCTATACGTGAGTTCTTATGCCTTACGTACCATCAATTATTATTTTTATACAAATAATTCAATTGATTATTTATTTATTTAAATATTGCAGAAAAATTTTAAACTTTCTTTCTTTGTAATCACTTTCAATCACATATTATATTTACTTACTTAAGGATCATCAGACTTAAGGTTCTTAGTTAAGGAACTACTGTAAAGTATTCAGAGTACTAGGTAGGCATCATGCTTTTTTTACTTATTTTTATTTTAGCAACTTTTTAAATTTATAAAAAATAAGACCGTATTTTTGAGTATTTGCAATTTTGTCAAAAACTATACGGCCTTCTTTTTATTACTTTTAAAAGTTTCTATGCCAAAATATTTCACAATAAATAAAGCAAGCGGAGAAATTCTCCCTTGATCCAAATAAAATTTTCAAATTAAAAAATTTTTTATCTTGTATAATGATAAAAAATAAATAAATTTTTTTTAAAAACAATATAGCGCACACCCGTTACTCTTAATTACAATCTTTAAGAACACGGAGTATTCCTTTTTTTAATTTGAAAGTTTATTAAATATATAAAGTCAAAATTTAGAAATAATTCACTTTCACGCGTACATTGCAAGATATCAGTATCAGTATTGTAATCAACATATAATCTAAGGTATAAGACTGCAATTAATAATTAATAAAATTTCTTAAAGTTTCTAAATTGGCATTTATTTCAAATAAAACCAGATTTTGAGAAAGAAATTTTCTTATTTTTAGATATTTTATATTTCTAAATACCTAACAGTAAATTTGCAGCACCCAAAGTGTTTTCTACGCTTGTTTTTGTTTTATTAAATGAGACTTCTGATATATCGGCCATTTCTCAGCTGTGGCTTTATTCTAAGAATTCAAAATAAATATTGGTTACCAAACTATAGCAATCTGAGATTAGCTGAGAAAATTTTTCGCATAATTCTGAAACGAACCTCGTATTCAAAATTATTTGAAAATAAATATCAAGCCTTATGTACTTCAATAGCAATGTAAATGCCCTTCTGGATTGAAAAACCACGAACACAATAGTAAATCCGGCTGCCCTTCGAAATTCATAATTGCGAAAAATAATAATTTTAAACAATAAAAAAGACACTTCTGTGTTTTATAGTTAAAATTTGAATAAAGCTCATAGTTACAAATAAATTTTTTCATAAGCCTCAGGTAATTCAAATAATCAAATATCAGAATATTTAATTCAGCGTATTATTTTAAACCAAAAGTATTAACATATAAAATATTTTAAAGTAGTCAAATAGTATAAACTAAATGCCCAAAAATATTAAAATATCAAATTTGAAAGGCACTAAAGGAGTATTTCATATTTGCGTGATCTCAGAAATAAATTGTTAATAATGACTATAATGTCAAAAACAGTCAAGATCTATAAAATATGAAGAATAATTTATTTGGTGAATCATAGATGGCAGTATAAGTCCATTGTGATGGTATATATGAGTATAATTTTTACTATTTAAAATAATTTCATGAGAATTTTTTTTTCTTGTCAGCGGCCAGAAACCACGCATTTTCTCGCCACTGACAAAGAAAAATACTATACGACCCTTGCCCACAAATAAAGAATGACCCAAATCGCAGTTTATCAACCTCGGCTTCGCCTCGGATGGTAATTTACGTGCGATTTGAGCCATTCTTTACTTTTCTGGACACGAGCTCGTAATATACTATTTCTATCAAATGACCAGAAAGCTACAGTATTCTTCAGCTACTGCGCGCCACTGATGCAGAAAAATTTTATGCGGCCCTTGCCCAAAAAAAGGAATGCCCTATTTACGTGTGACCAGGGCCATTCTTTTTTTAATTTAATTTCTAATTTTATAGGGAGGGGTACTCTGCAGTTCTAAAAACAAAGGGGGTCAAATGGAACTTGTAATAATTTGGGTTATAGGTCTAAGCGGTTTTAGGGAATCAGAATAATTTGGATTTAGAATCTAAACATGTATAGTAAAGGTGATAATAACAAATTATGAAAATAGGGAATTGTATTTTATTGTTGCGTTACATTGATGCATTATACGTAGCCCTTAACTGTAATTAACATGTTCCATGCATTTAGGTGGTATTTACACAAACCTGTTATAAGAGAATTTTTATTTGCTGATTTTCAAGCACAGAAAACGGTTTTAAGAAAAAGCACATTTAACCCAAGAAAACATTTTTTTTCAATCTAATAATAATAATAATAAGTTTGGAAAAGTTAGGTAAGTTTATTTTAAGAAAGAACCTTGTTTGAAAATTGCAAATTTTTATGCATGAATTAAAAAATTTTAACGAAGAATAGTTTTTTATTAGAAAAAAGTGTTTTACTTATTCATTATTAAAATATAATAATACAGAATTACAAAAAAATAATTTTCTTATTAAATAGTACAAAATTGAAACTTATTATCTATTTTACCTACACTGTAAAAAGTAACTTTCTTAAATTTACAAAAAAAATAGAATTTTATCGAAAAATTAGTATATTTTCAAAAAATTTTGTAAATATTCGATAAAAATCGTAAATTTACTAAATTTAGTATATTCTCGAAAAATTCGAGAATTCTTGATTTTTTTTTGTGAATTTTCGAAAAAAGTTGTAAATTCTCAATTATTTTTCGTAAATTTACAAATATTTTTTGAAAATTTTCGAAAAAAAATTGTAAATTATCAATTTTTCTTGCGAATTCACAAAAAAAAAATCGAGAATACTCGAATTTTTTGTTAATATACTAAATTTAGTAATTATACGATTTTTTTCGAATACATTTTGCCTCAAAAAATAAATCTAATGAACTAAATTTACAAGAAGTCGTGCAAGATACGGTAAATGTGGCAAAAAATTTTCAAGCTGAAGGGTTCAAAGATATGCACGAAAGTGAGGTAGACAAATTGGTGCTGGAACAAGGAGAGTTAACTACGGAAGAAATTTATGAAATATTAAGTCATTCGCCAGAAAATGATGAGGAAACTGCAGCAACAAGTGAACCTAGCTTATCTGCAAAAAATATCGCAGAAATTATAAATTCAGTCCAAAATGCTGTAGATAAAGCCTTTGAAAAGGATCCTATCATGCTAAGAAGCATTAATTTTAAACATGACTGCGAGAAAGCAATAATGGTTTATAAGGAGCTGTACAAAGATTACGTTAGAAGAAGTAAACAAAGCAAAATGACAAATTTCTTTCATAAAATAGATTAAACGATGTACTTTTATAAATTTTTTTACAAATTTAAGCTAAATAAATGGCAAAAAAAAAAAAAAAAAATTTTAATTTTTAAATTTTTTCAGATTTTTGGAACGTATCCCCCTATTTCCCATATACGCAATACTTCCGTATTCGCGGATTCGGTATTCGCGTAGGTTTTTTGGAACGTATCTACCGCGAATAACGGGGTTTTCCTGTATTCACAAATTTTTTCAAAAATTTACGAATTTTTCGAAAATGTTCTAATTTTTTTGTTAATATATGAAAGTTACTTTTTACAGTGTACATTTAATGTTATATATAAAGTTAAAAAATATATAAAAAATTTAATTTAACATGTTTGAAAAACAGAAATTATACAAAATAAAGTTGCATAAAACATTGATTATCTACTTAATAAAAAAATTTAATAATCCTTTCTTGTTGTAAAGAAAAAAAATCTATCTTAAGTGATTATTTAGTTTTAGTTATAGTTTGTATAATATATTTAGAGTTGAGCAAATATGACAGATACAGATTTTTTTTTCATATCCATATTCAATATTTTTTCATCCATATCATATTAATATGAAATCCAAATATGATCATTCTTTTCCATATTTATATGACTGCCCTAATATGGATTCCATATTTATTTGGAAAAAAAGTTAATTATATATGTATTCCACATATGAAAAATATGAAATATGAATATGGGAAAAAAATCCATATCTGTCATATTTGCCCAACTCTGAATATATTGCCCTCATTATTTCGAAGTATATTGTTTTATATATTGACCAGAACCGCGAATTTTTTAATCATTTTTGAATGAATTTAAATAAGTTATTATTCCTATGCTTATACATAGAATATATGCCGTTCTTCTTATTTACCACAGATTTAATGATGCTACTAAAAATGTCTGAATAAAAATGGGATATAATATGCATTAACATATCGAGTTACGGCAATTATAATTTAATATGATTTATTTAAAAATTATTATGCCCAGTGTAGGTCGATATATAAAACAATATATTATTAATTTTATTTTTTTTTAATTATGAAACTGAATAAAAAGAAATGCCTTTTTCAAGTACGTTGTTCAGTTCATCTTATAAAAGAGAAAATGAGCAACAGTACTTTCTAAAGTAAGCAGTGGACAAAGTGGACATTTTTGATTAGCTTGATACGTTGATTTTGCTCGCTGTAGGCAATAGAAATTCATGCTGGCAGGGCTGAAAATTCCAGAAATTTTCAGTCTTTATCCAACGAATGCTGTAGTTCACATTTATATATTCTCTGAAACTAAAAATAAATATTGTAAAAATTTTTAAATACAAATTTTATTGATTTACTTTTTTTACTAAAAAAAAATATTAATTTAGATTCAAAAAAAGATTTTTTTTTTAATTGTATATATTTTTTATAATTGACTATCAAAGTTGAACAATTTAAAATAGTGAGTACTTTGTACAACATCTTTTTATCTTATGTTAAAATTATTATATGTTAATCCTTATCAAAAGCTTTTTTATTTATCATATAAACTATGACAATATAAAAAAATGAAAACTTTCAACATAGTCTGCAGACCTATATTAATAAATTTATATTTCATGTTTATACAGAGAATACTTTGAATTAACTAAAAAATTAATTTATAATTTAAAAGGAATCAGAGATCCTCAACAGCAAGGAAAAGTTTATTTATCTTCTCAACTAACTGGAGAATTTCTTCAAAAGATAAAAAAAGCAGATAAATAACCTTCAGATAAATATTGCTAAGTAGTTCCTCAACGGCAGGAGAAGGCTTGGCTATCACAATCAGCGAAGAAACAATACTTTACAATAATTATCTTACGGAGGTATCGGGGTTGAAAAATAAGATGAGAGAATATACAAAACGTGAATAATATTAAAGTTTAAATATTTGAATGCTAAAATAAACTTTTTTTTACCTTCGTCGCCTTTGATTAATTTTTAATGAACAAAATATAACTGTTAATGTAACATTGCTCTTATGAGAAAATTGGCTTAGGCTTTAAAAAAATAGGGTGCTGTTGACACAGAGCAATGAAATTGTTAAAAATACTGATAAATAATTACTTAAAGATTACATTCCCAAATAGTTTCACATACTTTATCGACTTCATTTTCAAAAATTAAAAGTTAAAATACCAAAAAACAAGAAATAATTCAGCATTTACTACTTTTGACTGTAAAATTTTATGATTTTCGTGTTCAGTACTTCAAAGAACATAAATACTTGATTACAAATATCGACCTACAATTTGAACAAATTGTCTATATAAGAACTTTATATTTACTTTTTTATGACATTTTAGGAATTAACATTGCAACTAGGACATAAAAAATATAAAGATTAAAAAATTAATTATATTCAATAACTACTGAATCCTTTACATATTGATAATGTAGTGTGGCATTCTTTATGCATATTCATTATTATTTATTTATGCTATTTTTTGCAGTATGTTGAAGTTTAGGTGACAAAACGATCGCGTACCAATTTTCAGCTCATTTGAGAACAATTTAGGGGTCGCACAAACCCAGGGTAGCTCTCAAGTGGTTGCCTAATACCGACAATTAGTGCGAACCACAAAAATTTTTTTCAAAATACGTTTTCTATGCTTCCTAATATGTTTTCGGTGTCGCTAAACTCGAAAATGAGGTCCTCAGAGTCCGAAAATACCTTAATCACCCTTAAACACCCCTTTTTTTACCAAAAACTTTTGGATTTTATAGTGAAAATCGTATATATTCAAAACATCTGGATTATAAATTACAATTGATGACTTAAAAATGTGTTTATTTACATAATAGTAATTAATTAAATGTATATTCAAAATAATAACTTTAGTTAATTAATTTTTGATTATATATGATTTGTTTTTGAAAAATATTTTAATCGATATTTTATTCTTTAATTGATTTATTAATTTTGTTTAATGATTGCATGAAAGCTTGTTTCACTTTAAAAGATGTTGAAAGTCGTATTGAGTCAAAACGATATTTGTTGTAATCTTTTATTAAAATTATATCATTAATTGATTTAAATCGACTCAAACCGACATATGTAATTCCCAATTGTCTTTCCGTGTCTCCTATGTATAAGAAAATTTTATTTAACGTCTGCCCTTGAGACTTGTGGATGGTTGACATAGCATATGACAACATTACTGGAAATTGCGTGCGACTGCATAAAATATTATTATGTTTCCAAGTTCTTTCCACGGGAATAATTGGGAAATAATTTTTATACAAAAATGGTCCTTTGTAATTGTCAAATTCAACCATTAATACTTGAGGTAATTGTGGTGGTGATTCATTATCAGCATATATTATTTCCCGTATGTATCCTAAGCTTCCATTTGTTAATCCACCTGCTACCCATAAATTCTTACGTAACATTATTCTGCAGTCTTTTGACAAGTATAATATATTCTGTAATCCTGTTGCTTTTTCGTCCAAGCAAAGTATGGCAATATTGGGTGTGTTAATTGAAACTATGCGTGCAACTGGATGTCCCGTATTTTTCAAAAATGTTTCATTATGTGTTTTAACTTGTGCACACGTTGGATATAAATAAATTGCGTTTTTAAAATTGTTTAATTCTTCTTTGGGGATAACGGTTTCTCTTCGGTTATATAATAAGTTATAATTTTGTTGTGACAGTTCTGCATTTTCTATTTCATCTAGCAATTGTGACTAAGGGGTATGATTACCCTTTTGTCTGTGTGCGTTTTGGAGACAATAATACTTTTGGAATTGTTTAAAAATTATTCTTCCTTGTGTTTGTAAATTGTCTGTTAGTTTTTTATCACTAAATACTGCTGTGTCTCCAACCGGTGTCAATTGATTGTAATCTCCAAGTAAGTAAATTATGATTCCGCCAAAAGGTTCGTCAATTTCATTAGCATGTATTTCTCGACATCGTGATTCTATCTGAAATAAAGTTCTTAAACCGATCAAAGACATTTCATCTATTATTAAAAATTTCAAATCTTTCAAATCCGTTTGAAATTTTTTTGCATTTTGATTTTCTAATTTAGAAAATAACTTATAATTTAAAGGTAATCGTAGCAAATAATGTAATGTTAGTCCATCTATTTTAACTGATGCCATACCTGTTGATGCCGGTACTTTAACCGAATCTTCTCTGAAAATTGATGTAATCCTCTTAACCATTTCTTTGATTATTGTGCTTTTACCAGAACTAGCTTTGCCTTGTATTATAACTCTTTTTATACTATTTGCTGTCATAGTACCGTTTTGTATACTGGTTATTTGAGTATCTAACAAGTTTAATATTTGTTGTTGGTCATCTGTAAACGATATTTTAGATTCTATATTTTGTTTATATATTTTCTTTTCTTGTTGAGATTTGTAGGTATTCAGAAAAGAATTTATTTCTAATTCAGTTGGTTTGTTTTCAATAGGCATATTCCAGTTATAACAAAAATCTATCGCCATTTTTCCTAAATCTCTTTCTAAATTGTCATTTTGGAATCCCGATAAAAACTCAAATGCATTTTTTATGTTGTTATCATTTATTTCTTCTGGATTTTCATCATTCTCAGTGAATTCGTTTAAATCTATGTTTTCATTGTTATTTATATTTAATGTTTCGTAAATTTGCTTCCATTTATTTATATTTTCATATGATTGAAGAATATCATTATAATCATTTTTAAATGGTATGTTTAAAATACATTGTTGTTTATAAAATTTTTCATTTTCAATTTCATTATTAGTTATTTTAAATTTCGGAAAAATTCTAACAATGTTTTCTTTCCGCCGTTTTGTAAATTTGTTTTTGACAATTGTATAATTTTTAGCGAAATTGAATAACGTTAAGTTATTTAGTTCTTTTGGTATGATCTTATATTTTTCTATTAAAGTATAATTTTTTGTATCAATATTTTCATCATTTGATTCATTTGTCTGAAATCAAAAAATTATTTATATATTGTTTAATAGTCTGTTGAAAAGTGCGTAAAATTGTTTCTCGATTTACGAATTATTTGAAATCGAAAATTCGAGTGAAAAAATTCTAGTTGAGTTGTATGTACATTATTGATATTATAAGTAAAATTAAATATCATGGTACTAATTGAATTTAAATTTATAAAAATGAATACTTATTGATAAGTTTGTTATAAAAATCCTTTGTATTGCATTAAAATAAAAATAAAAAATAATTAAGTAAAAAATTAAACCTAGAGTAAAAATATAAAGTCGTATATGGGTAAATTTAAATGTAGTGAGTGCGATTTGTATGGTCGTGTCTTCAAAACTGCCCCAAAGTGTTTTTTTTCTGAAAGTACTACCAAAAATAAGTTACCAGCCCAATTTTTAGCCTCCGAGAGCAAAATCTCGATTTTTAACAGCTATTTTAGTGTTTTTGACTGTTGTAAAAAATGTAAGAAAAATGAGTCATAATTTTTTTTATTATTGCTCCGGATAGGAAATTTCCCTGGCTATCCGATTTTGGGGTCAAAAAATTTTTTTTGAGTATCGCATGCGCGAGGAATCGCTAAGATAGGCTGTTTTTTTCAAAAGTCGATTTCTCAAATGCCTATTAGTTAAAAATCTTCTAACCATGTTTAAAATTTTTCTTAAACTTTATATTTTTGGCAAAAAAAAAATTTTTATGGAACACTGCTTTTTGGGAACTCTAGATAAAAAAATAGCAGCTTTCAAAAAATCCTTTTTTACGAATTTCAAATTTAAGTCACGTGAGCAATTAAAAATCAGACCAAAAATTTGGATTCCGCGGGAAATTTCACATAAGGATATATCTTCATATTTTTAAGAGCGTTTATGTTAAAGCAGCAAAATTTTAAATTGAAAGATTAAAATATATCATTTTTTAATGAATTTTTTTATTTTTAAATTATACAAATTATTCAAAATTAATCAGAAAATTCTTTATTATTTCATTGTTTTTCGCTGTTTTAACATAAACGCTCTTAAAAACATGAAAAGATATATCCTTTAAATTTTTCTTGCTAATGTGAGTTTTTACAGCAATAATAAAAAAAATTATGACTCATTTTTCTTATATTTTTTACGACAGTTAAAAATATTTTGGGGCAGTTGTGAAAACCCGACCATACAAATTGCACTCACTATATTTAAATTTATCCATATAGAAAATTAAAGATTTATAAATTTAATTGATTTTAATAAATTTTCTTATTAAATTTAAACAAATAATATTAATTTAAAAAAATATTATTTTTTATTTTATTTCATACATACATTAGTTGAGATTAAGAATAAGTTGTATAGTATAAATAGCTTTGTCTTATTGAAAATATTATTTAAAATAAATAAAAAAGAAGAGATTATAAAAAAATTTTATGTTCTAAATTCAAGTTTTTAACTTTGAAGTTACATGATTCGATGATTTGTAAATCGTTAAATTACTGTATATAAGTTATTTAAAATAATTAAAATGAATTTATTATGTCTAAATTGAAAATATAATTATAAGCGTTACAGTTCCATCAAAAAAGTATTGTTTAATTACGTAGGTTCATTTTATTTTAAAGATGTTTAAATAATTAGTAAAATTGTTATTTATATTATTGGGAAGGAATTAAATTGGGAAGGAATTAAAAAAAGCAATATAATAATAATTAGATTCTTCTGATGCAATCGGCGAAAAATCAGTATTTGCCCTCCAAATAGATTTTATGATTGGATTCTATCTTTGTATGAGTGGATCATTACGTTTATCGTAAATATCCGTCTGAATCATCAATAAAGCTTTCTTTTCTTTCTTGTTGAGGGAAATTAAAACGGCATGTTAAAATTGTGCTTTTATATTTGTGTCTCATACAGTGTTTATCATGCATCGTATGACGTTGTAATCTATTTAATAAATAAATTAAATCATTTTCCAAATTATCTGTTGGAATGTTAGAAAAATTTTGACGTGCAGGATGATTAATTCCTACATCATGTTTAGTATTTATTGCAAAACAAAATTCATCGAAGTAACGGCAAAGTTTTTCTCTTTCTTCTGTTGTTAGAATTTTATTATTAAATAATGGCGCGTTTGATAACCATAAAATTCCATGAATATGTGGTGATCCTCTAAATTGCCATTCCCAACGATACCAGAAGTCGGATACTTCAATTAATGGATTTATTACATATTTCATAAAATTATTAACTCTTTCTTTAAAAAAATAGCTGACAATTAATGGATTTTCTTGAATTAATTTTTTACGTTGTTGATCCTCAATAGTATTTGGATCTGTATCGGGACATAATTAATTATTAATTATGGACACACTTAATTACAAACACCATAATAAAGCACGACGCTAGTGGTCTCTAATGGTAAACTTTCGGAATTATATAGACTTTTCATTATTTTATAATTCATAAAATTAAACAGATTATGATATTTTGTTATTTGATATTTTGTATGATATAATATGATAATTTGATATTTTCTACCGAATATTTGTTTTTCTTGCCCTAAAAAACCCCTATGTAAAGTTAAAAGTTCATTTTTTTAAATTTTTTGGTTCGTTATCTTGGAAAATCAAAAAATTTTTTAGGTTAAAAAATTGAATATTTTCCATCGAATATTTGTTTTTTTTTGTTCTAAAAATCTCCTTTGTAAAGTTTAAAGTTCATTTTTTCAATTTTTTTGGTCCGCTATATTGGAAAATCGGAAAATTTTTTAGGTTAAAAAACTGGATATTTTCTGTCGAATATTCGTTTTATTTGCCCTAAAAAATTCTTTTGTAAAGTTAAAATGGTATTTTAGTTTATTTTTCAAGTTTTTTGGTCCGCCATCTTGAAAAATCGGGAAATATTTATGGTTGAAAAATTGGATATTTGCTACTGAATATTTGTTTTTCTTGATCTAAAAAATCCCCTTGTAAAGTTAAAAGTTCATTTTTTCAAACTTATCGGGCCGCCATATTGGAAAATTGGAAAGTATACTTGTGTGGAAAATGAAAAATTTTACCCCCAGGGTATCTGCTTCTATCTTGATTGATTATTTTCATAATAAAAGTCCTTATTTTATCATGTTCTATGTTTTATGTTCGATATTTTGTGTTTTTAACGCCCTTGTAATGTCAAAAATTCATTTTTTTGAGTTTTTCGGTTCGTTATATTGACAAAACGGAAAATTTTTTAGGTCAAAAAAATTTGATATTTTCCACCTCATATTTGTTTTTCTTGATCTAAAAAAACCCCTATGTAAAGTTAAAAGTTCATTTTTTCAAGTTTTTTTTTGTTATTTTGGAAAATCGGAAAATTTTTTAGGTTAAAAAACTGAATATTTTCCACTAAATATTCGTTTTTTTTTTTTTTAAATCCTCTTTGTAAAGTTAAAAGTTCATTTTTTCAATTTTTTTGGTCCGTTATCTTGGAAAATCGGAAAATTTTTTAGGTTAAAAAACTGGATATTTTCTGTCGAATATTCATTTTTTTTGCCCTAGAAAAGCCCCTTGTAAAGTTAAAAAAGTTTATTTTTCAAGTTTTTTGGTTCGCTATCTTGGAAAATCGGAAAATTTTTTAGGTTAAAAAACTGGATATTTTCTGTCGAATATTCATTTTTTTTGCCCTAGAAAAGCCCCTTGTAAAGTTAAAAAAGTTCATTTTTTCAAGTTTTTTGGTCCGCCATCTTGGAAAATCGGGAAATATTTAGGGTTGAAAAATTGGATATTTTCCAGCGAATATTTGTTCTTCTTCCCTAAAAAACCCCCTTGTGAAATTAAAAGTTCATTTTTTCAAATTTATCGGGCCGCCATCTTCGAAAATCGGAAAATATATTTGTGCGGAAAATGAAAAATTATACCTCCAGGGTATCCGCTACAACCTGGAATGATTATTTTCATCCTGAAAGTGCTTATTTTATCATGTTTTATGTCTTATAATCGAAATTTTGTGTTTTTAACGCTGTTATTTCCGTAAATTGATAATAATTTCGGTAATATATTTTCGATTTGGCTCAAAATCAATACAGTCCATGTTGGTCTTATATATAAATCTTGAACCTAATCGGAGATCACTGTGACCTTAACGAGTGCGCACAAGAGCGACATTTTGTCGCGGGTATAGACTGTGCGAAGCACAGTCTAATAATGTTATCACTAAAATTACAAAACAGTAGAAGTTTAGTTCTATTATCAATTTCAGTAATGTTCTATATTGTTACGTATCCTGAGGTTTTATCCGAGGATACGTAATAATAAATAATTAATAAAATATAAATATACCGGGGATGTTGAGTGCCCCAGGTATTTTATACTTATGTTGATATAGATGTTGAGTTGTTGATGTAGAGTTGAGTTCGAGTTGATGTTGACCTCGAGTTCTGAAGCTGGAGGAACTTAACTAAGTTAAGTTCACGATTATAGAAGGAATTGTCACTTATTAAACTATTATTAAATAAATATACTAAACACTTTTGGTTAAGTTAAATGACTTTATTATAAGTTGATATAAAAAACTGTCTAAGTCAATAAGTCAAATGTTAATCACAAGTCTCCTAAACTAGACCTGATGTTAATAGGCCAGTTATCATGGGAGGACTTGGAGGACTCGGAGTAACTGAATTTAGGGCAGTTACGGGTATATTATATAAACTAATTAGTAACTGCCCAGGTACTTGAATTTAGGTGGGATCGCCCAATACGCGGAAGCGTCGGTCAAGTCACGTCCAATTAACGAAAGCGTCCCTGATTAATTTGGGGGAAATCGAGAAGGGGATTTATGCAACTAAAATATTTGGCAATGCGTCATTAATGACCTTCGATTATACATTTTATGCCAATTGTCGCGGGCCGGATCTGAATTGGTGAAATATTATATTAAGGAATTTATAAAAAGTGTCTAATATACGCTGACTATGTTGAGTGCAGGAAATGCAAGCATGTTAGCTCGATTTACGAGCTAACATAAGCAATAATAAATTAAATATATAAATATTAAAGAATGCGGGTATGATAGATCGAATTATGATCTATCATACGTAACAATATGCTTCTGTTTATATTTCAAAAGTTGTTTAAAAAACTACTTGAAAAAAAAAATCTCTACAAAAAATAGAATATTATTATTTGAGTTTGAGATTTTGTTTTAACAAATTAAAGTTAAAAAAAAAAATTTTTATTTTAAATATATGATTTTTTACCAACAAAAATTTATTTTTTTGATTAAATTTAAAACAGACATTGATACTTTATATTAATCTTTTTTTAACCCAACTTTTTTAAGTAAAAATTTTATTTATTTTTTTTAATTATTTAAAACGACTTCTTTATGATTAAATTATATTTTTATAGAGCATTAATGCAAATCAATAAAATATATTTCAAAAATTTTCACAGTAATAATTATATTATTACCTTCAGCTATTGTCGTTGATAATTTCTGAGCCTTAAAATCATCTTTATCTTTTGCCTGGTTAACTGCAATTACTGCTTTTTCAATATTCACCTTTCCTACTTTTTGCAAATGCAAATTGCATTTTGGTATGTTAATGTTACACGCATCATTTTCAATAGTTTCTGAGGTCCATGATATGAATGTTGCGCCTTAATATTTAAAAAAAAGTTGCTATTTAAAGTCGATTAAGTAGTCAAAAATAAAATATTTGGTGAACTAAACATTACGTCAAACATATTGAAAACTGAATGACTGTTTATTTTTTACTCAAATTTTAAAAAAATTTAATGAACTCACTTGATAAGTTTATAATTCAGGAATAGTCGTAAATGTGCAATCAATGAACACTTGATTACTTGTGAACATATTTATTCTTGAAGATTGTAAAACATTCGTCATACATTGAAAGAGTCCAATGTCATTTGATGGTCGCTTTATAAGTAGCTTTAAGCAGTTTGGGTTTGGTGAATATTTGACATTCCACCAATTGGCCATTAATGAAATGAAGAAATTTGCAGGTATGGCTACTCCCTGATAGCTAATTGAAGATAACAATATTAGACATATTATTAAACATGTTATTTCTAGCATAAAATATATTTAACATATATTTAAATAAAATTGTAGTTGGTTTTGTAACTCAAATTTGTTATATACAATTGAAATCAAAATTTTTTTCTTCAAAGGACAGTTAAATATTTTATAATCATTAAAACTCCATATCGTCCTTCTTAATCAAGAGATTTAAATTGCTTTTACGATTATTTAATATAATTTTTAATAAATAATTCTTGACTGTAGCCGTTATATTATCAATTGAAATCACAATAAATCTAATTAAAATTTACTCTTAGTAATATTTTGATATTAAAACAAATAAATTTTTTAAGTAGCATATATCAGTTACAAAATAAAAGATTTTTTTTTGTTATTCTTTAAGGAATAAAAGAATTATTTTAATATATTTTAAAAAAACTTCATCCGACATTTGAACGCGGTCTTATCTAATGAATTATTCATTATTTTATTTTTATTTACTTACATGATAAAATTAAACCTCCTGTCACGTTTCTTTTCTATTAAACTAACTGAATTTTCCTTATTTTCCATATTTTTCCTTTTTTCTTGAAGCACGCGTGTTAACACTTAACACAAATGATGATGAAATCTTAGAGTTTATGAAACCATGATGCGCATTAATAGTTACCACGTGATAAAATTTTATTTCAATAATTAGGCGGGAAATTTTAAATTCTCTTATGTAATTTTTTAGTGATGTGTTTATTCAAAATCATTTTTTTAATTTTCAATCTGATAAATTATTTTTTTCTCAAATTTTTGCAATATTATAAGCAGAAATCAATGATATATTTTCTTTACGTATGTAACATATACTTATGTAAGGCTTTTAATTTAAATTTTTTTAATTAAGTTATACCTGAAAAATTATACCTATTAAATTATATTATACCTATAAAAATTAATTTTTTTTGTTATTTAATTTCCTACTAAAAAAACAAAATTCTTGCTGCTCTATTTATTTTTATCTTTCTTTATATATGAGATTTTGTGACAGAGCAAATATAAACGACTATTTATACATTTATATTTTTTGATTTGAGCATATGAGCAATTATTTTAAAAGTGCTACTTAATTTGAGCCTGGTATCGTAAATTTTTTTTTTTAAGGGCATATCGATATGACCCAAGTTTTCAGGTAGTTTGAACCTGCAGAAAACCGTAAAAAATCGTGAACAAGAAATCAGCGATAGGTACCAAACAGATTTTTTCACTTTTATGTCAAAAACCATGTTTTTCGTATCTGAGCTACCCCAAATTTTTAAAATAACTTTTTAGGTAAATAAAATTTAAAAAAAAGATAAGAAAATCTGATTGACAGGGAAAAACCACTCCAGAAGAAAAAAAAAATTATCTTTTTACGATGAAATTTAGCCAAGTTATCGACAATTTAAGATTTTGTTCAAATTCGTCTTAAAAAAGATTGAAATTTTTTTAAAAAAGCCTGTTTCTGAACTTTAAACATGCATTACTCGCTTGATTTTCATCGTAAAATTATAAATTTTTTTAAAAAATAAATTAATTTTTCCCTGAGTATTCATTTCTTTAAGAAAGAAATCATTTTTATTGACCAAATTTTAATTTTTAGGTCAAAAACAGTGTTAAGTAAATTTTGCTACTTACAGTTTTCAAAGGCTTTTGACCTAAAAATTGAAATTTGCTCAATAAAAATGATTTTTTTCTTAAAAAAATGAATTTGGAAGGAAAAATTAATCGATTTAAAAAAGGGTAATTCTGATACAAATTTTGACCCATTTTTTAATTAATTAATTAATTAATACCCAAAGATTGCTAAATCCGAAACTACTCGATCAAATCCCCTTGGCACACTTATTATGTATCAAAAGAGTACCATTTTGCATTAAAACTTTTTTATTTTGGATATGTAGGTTCAGAGATATCATCGGTCAAAGTAGTCGTTTTTTACCCATTTTTAAAATTACATAGCACCCACAAAATTTCTTAAGAAATCAACCAATTACCACGAAAGTGATCTCAATTTCTTTGTTTTCATAAATTACAACTTTTAAGAGAAAAAAATTTTTTTAAACTTACCGTTCATTTACTTTTATTTCAATTTTTCTGTTTTTAAAATGTCGAACTGCCACTGCTTAAATGGGCACAGTAGATTTACAGAGTTGAAATGGCCAATGAGAATAAAAAAGTAGACCCTTTTCCAGTCAATTTGAGAAAACCAAAATCTTTTTAAGTTGCCACCATTTTTGGACAGAGGGGGGTGGCCGGGTTGAGAAATAATTGCCCATATATATTATACTAGCTGCCTCCGGCTCGCTTTGCTCGCCCCGGCAGCCACCAGGAAGGCTGCGCCCCCCTGGACCGCTGCAACTTGATTTTTCCAAAGATATTTAGTTTTAGGTTACTCAAAATTTTGTATAAAAACCTTTATTTACTCGAAGTATTATCTAAAATTTACTGAATCATAAAAATTACGGGCATAGGAACCCAGGCGGTAAGAATTAAAAATATGTATAATATTAGTCCTAAACTTTTATAATTTTCGAAAAATTATTGTAACTTTTGACTGATCGAGCCAATCACCTTGAAAATTTAGGTGGATAGGTAAAAAATATATCCAAATCGAATGAAATTCTATTTGATACAAAAATATTTCCTCGGTTTTCAGTTTTTTAGGTTTTTTTTAAAAATTTGATAAAAATTTTGTCCTTGGAAATCCAGTTTTTTCAGCATAAAAAATTTTTGTCGTTATCAATTGAACGAAACTTAGCCTTTGTTTTGACCGGTAATTTTTGCCATCTTTTGCCGTAAACCCCGCGTCTCTAACCTTTATCGCGTACTAGTTTACCCATTTCGGACAAACAAACATATAAAATTAAAGATTTATATATATATATATAGGATACGTATAATGTATATTATATGAATACATATAGAATGGTCAAAAACCGTAATTATACGAAACGTGAATTGGAAACTAAATTTTAGATGCAAAAGTTGATCTCTTGAGAGTTGAGAAAAATATACTCGGAGATTTTAAAAAATTTTCTGGAAGAGAAAAACCGTCTCGCTAGATTACAACTACAGTGGAACCTCCCATAACCAGATCAATTAAAATCACTAGTAGTCCGGATATTAGAATTATCCGGATACGGAAGCAACTTCAATTTTTTAATAAATGATTAGAATAAAAATTTTTTTTTCATAAAATTTTAATTTTTATAAATTTAAAATTAAAAAAAAAAAAATATCCTGAACACCGATCCGGATATCGGAAGGTCCGGTTACAGGAGGGTCGGTTATGGGAGGTTCCACTGTACTCTATAAGGCTCGAATGACTTCTTTTTTTGTTAAGACTTCGGTCACATCACGTTTTTGCGGTCATTTTTGGCAACCGAAACTAGACAATAACAAACCTTGATTTTCGGGGTCATCTAAAAACCAAAAAACCCTTATAAAAGAACTTCCCTCATCTTGATTGTGAAAAACCATCCCCTATTCCGTAATTTGACCAATTTATTCCCTAAAGACGCAATAGGGTTTATTATTTGAAAAAAATTTTTGAAATTCTATTTGGTTGGTTGCTTAGCTACGCAATTTCCCCTTTGCGTTGTTTTGTAATTACTATAATAATAACTCTGTTGTTTTTAATTATTAATGAAAAATAAAAATACCCTGCCAACTAGCTGACACTAAGGTTCCGCAAACAATGAGCTAAATACTTCAATACGTCACAGATATCACCGATTACAACCATGCAATAATACACTCATTTCTATTAACTTTTAAAAGTTAAAAGAAAATTTATGTATTGATTTTAACTAAATCTATTGTTTTCAAATAAAATCTAACGTAATTCATTGGATAATAATTAATCAAGATAGTACTTTCATGGAATTAAATGAAGTATTACACCAAAAAAAAAATATTGCAGTTTAAAAAAACTTTTTTAATTTTGAGAAATAAATTTTGGAAAAATTCGGTATAGATCCAAAAAATTACTATAAACGAACTGTCTAAAACTATTACTCTCATAAATTAGGTACTACGTCCGAAAAGAAAAAAAAATTTGGTGTTTTTTGTATTTTTTTGTGAACAAAAATTTAGGAAAAAAATTTTTAAAAAATAAAGTATTAGATTCGAGATATCGAGTAAAAACTAAACTTTCAATTATAAGTACTTCTGTGGAAATAAATGAGGTATTACATCCAAATTAAAAAAAAAAAAGTACCTCGAGCTTTTTTGATAAAAAAATTTTTGAAAAAAAAAATTAGGTCTTAATTTCATAACGGTTGTGAAATATCGCCGGTCGCAATATTTTCAGATATTAGTACTTTCATGGAATTACATTAGGTATTACACCCAAAAAAAAAAATATTGCAGATTTTTAATTTTTTGTTTTTTTAATTTTGAGGAAAAATATTTAAAAAAATTCGGTATCGGTTCCAAAAAATGACTATAAACAAACTTTCTAAAACTAGTACTCTCATAGAAATAAATTAGGTACTACGTCCAAAAAGAAAAAAAAATTGGTGTTTTTTGTATTTTTTCGTGAAAAAAATTTTAGGAAAAAAATTTTCAAAAAATTAAGTTTCAGTTTCAAGATATAGAGTAAAAACTATACTTTCAAATATAAGTACTTTTGTGGAAATAAATGAGGTATTACATCTAAATTAAAAAAAAAAAAAGTACCTCGAGCTTTTTTGATAAAAAAATTTTTGAAAAAAAAAATTAGGTCTTAACTCCATAATGTTTGTGAAATATTACCAATTACATACATACACACATACACACACACACACACACACATACTTTTTTTAAAACCCGGTTTTTTAGCTTCCTGGGGTCTCAAAACGTGCTTATATGACAAAAAATCAAAAATCGAAATTCTACCTATCACAGGAATGAGATGAGAATAAGATATATATGAGATATATATATCACAAGAATGAGATATCATTCTTTGTGGAACCAAAAATACTCATATCAATTTTATTCAAATATATATTTAGAATTTTAAATAATCTTAATATCGTGCAAAAACCAACCCAATTGTCACCAATAAAAAATAATTTTCTTACCCAATGTATTTCAAATTTCAGCTTCACTAATTTGCTACTTTTATCCTTGAGAAGCGATTTTTTTTTCAAACGGGTAACGTGTACCCAAGAAGTAAGTATTTTTTTCCTTGAACCCATTTTCACATATCTAATTTATTAACATTCACCAAAATATAATTTTTGTTTCATTTTGCTAGTTTTGCCTTTACGGTCCAATATATTTAAAGTAGTTTATTCCCGGGATCTATTTTCAACCTCAAAAAGCAAATTTATTACATACTTTACTCTTAGCACCAAGAAATACCCATTTCCATCTAATAGGGAGTAATTTTTATATCACGATACTGTTTTTATCTTCCAGGTTATTTTTTTCACCCCCAGTCAACGTTTAGACAATAAATTTATTTTTTTTTCGAAACGCCCACTTTAATGAGCATTGCAAGCAATTTTCAAAGTTCCAGATTATATTTCTGCATTAAGATGCTTTTAGGTATTTTTATTAACCACCATCTTGGATAATCTCAAAATTATTTCAAAACGAAACATTTTTATTTCTCTATCTCATATCCGTTTTTATCAATCTCAAAAACCTCATGATACAAAGAAAGACAATGTTCTATTGGGTTTTTCCAGTGTCTTGAAAAATTGGAATAAATCAATGATATACGCAGAAAAATTGTATACGACCCATGGCCTTAAAAAAATATTTCCCTAAAATCCTCGTCTTCACCTTGGAAGGTAATTTCCGTTCTATTTGGGACATTATTTATTTTTCTGTCCTTGGGTCATAAAATACTATTTTTAGATAATTAAAATTAAAAAAATTCTGTTTATTTAAAATTATAATTAAAAATATTAAAAAATACGGAATTCATATGCAATATTTAATATTTTTTTCTTGAGATAAATTTTGAAAATAAAAATAATATTGTTTTATTGAAATTTATGAAAAAAATTGGATATTTGCATTAAGCATGAAACATGATTTTGAGGGGGTTGGCGGGCTGTAGCACGCAGGAGGTTTATTATAATATTAATAAACTTTTAATAAAATAATATTTTTTTTAAATCAATAATTTTTAAAAATTCAATAAATTTAACTAATATTATATTTTTAGGTTGATTTCAATTTTGAGTTTTCATGCGGTTACAATTTTATTTTAAAATTTCATTTAACATTTACTTAAAAAAAAATTAACTTTAAAAAAAATGAAAATTAATAATTTTCATACTTTTGGGTGAAACTGAACGTATAATCTGTCAACTTTGTTTTTCTTTTGTTTATTTTATTGAATGTGTACGAATTTTGAGATGCAAAAATAAAATAAAAATTTTTTCATCATATCATATCAAAAATTCAATTTTTTGATTTACTTATTGCGCCGCGATAAAGACAGAAGAAGCTAAACTTTTTTTTATTGGTTTATGAAATGAAAAGGATAGATAAAAACTGTTTTTTATTGGTGGCGCTATCAGCACTGGATTCGAGATGAACCACAACTCCAAAATTTATTTGATCGACATAAAGATCGATGCATGATCAAGCATGTTTGTATAATAAGTTTTTTTTTAAATATTTATTTACAAATTACAAGTGAATTGCAATATCCGATATTAATACTCTATTAATAATGCATCTTATTTTTACAGTTATTGTTAAGTATACTTAATATTTTTTTAAAAACGAGTTTAATCAACTTTGATAAAGAGTATCATTTCAATATATTCAGTGATTATTAGTGAAAATTGCTATAATTTTAAAGAAATTTAAAAATGTTAAAAATTTTAACATTATTTGATAGTAAAAAAATTATTTGATAAAAAATGTTTTAAGATAAATAATTGATTATTCTTTTGCAGTTACTGCGTTTCTTTTTAGCCTTGCTGCATTTATATTTGGCAGGTAAGTTTTTAATGTTACCATATATTTTTCAAATTTTAGTAATTAATTTTTTTATTTAAATTACAGCTTTTTATGGAGGATTTTTTTTTAGTATTTTGTATTTGGTTGGATTAATATGAACAGAAATAATTTTTAATATGAAGAGTAATTTTGATAAAGGAAATATCGATTTAAAGAATAATTTGTTAGAACCATGTAAAGTTTGCAGTGATGATAAAAAATGTTAACCCTACCGTCAATTACCTTTTTTGAATCCTGTAGTAAAAATTCCAAAAAGTTTTGACTTAGCTCTAGAACAAGTATATATTATTATAACTTTTAAATTGTCTACTTCATTGATTATTAAGCTTTTCAAAATTATATATTTAAAATTTCAGCTTTCGGAAAAATTATTGCAAACTTATATTTGTAATTGGTACTCTGATTCATCATCCAATGAAGCTTTTGTCCATTAGTTGAGATTAGCTATCACTTTTGTAGCATTTAATATAACAAATAGATTATTCAAGGCTGATTTTTCTGCTATTATTTTTAACAATCTTATCCCAATAGGGATTCAATATGTCAAGATTTGCAAGAATTAAAGAAACTTTTGAGTAAATTAGGAGGTTGTTCAACAGAATATACTATTCTGCAGAACTATTTAAGATTAAAAATTCATGCAGCTGCATATTCCAAAGAATCAGAGCTAAATTATCTTAGGACTCTTGTTACTACCTTATTACCACATTTTTTTATCAGCAACTCATGTTTCTACTTATAATAGGGTCAGTTTAAATTTAAAATGTAAAAAATTTTTTGAAAATTATCAAATTTTGCAAGTTTATTTAATATTAGATGATATTGAGAGAAGTTCTTGCCGATTGGGAGTATATTTCTAAGTATGCTTCTTCCAGTGTGATAGGCGCTCTTTGTAATCCAGATAATTTAAATATCTTAATAAGTCTTTGTGAACATCACGAAGGAAAGTTTTATTATTATTCAGAGTAATTGCACGTTCTTTTATTACAATCTTGGATTTCTAGTCATCCAAGAACCCTAAAAGTCATGTCCCTCACATTAAAACCTAGTTTAAAAGAAATTTTAAATGATCCAGAATTATTGTATATGTTCATGCAACATATTAAAGATACAGGATTAGTAAATCTAATTAAATTTCGACTAGATATCGGTGAGTAAATTTTGAATAGAAGTTTTTATTTGTTGATATTTTTTCTAAATAATGTAGATAATAATAAATATAATATAAATATTGTGTTAGATGATCTCAGTAAACGAATGTTAAATCCAAAAATTACAATAGCAATCGAAGAAACTTTATACACTGATGCTTTAAATTATATTCAACGTATCTTGATCCTCAAAGTACTCATAACTTAAATTTACCAATTTACATTTCCAAAGAAATGAAACAAAGTAATTATTTAAAATTAATACATTAATGCTTTAAACAAAATTGAATAATCGAAAACTTTTAGTTTTAGATGGAGGTGCACAAAAAATTCAAGAACCTTGTATCAAGCTTACAAGAAAGCTCACATGTTATTAGAAAGTACTTGGTTACCTTATTTTCATCATACATATCATAAGTTAGTATAAATTGGTTATACGCATGGATTATTTTAAATATGCATGAAAAACAGCATTTTCTAAAATATTTGTTTTCATTGCAGCTGTATAAAGAATGCACTACAAAATACAAGTGCTTCAGAAAAAACAAAGCATTCAAGTTAGGTAAATAAAAATTATTTAAAGTAATGTGTACATTAAAAAAAAGGTTATGGTTATAGTATAATATCATGAACATATATGGCTGCAGCTGACTTGCGCTGTATATCATCTATATAATTGTACAGCTTGGAGTAATCATATATTATAAAGCGGTGATTAATTATGATTGTCAATATCAACAAGATTTAGAAAGAGCACAAGCTTTAAGTTTGGAAAGTCTTGCGTTAGAAGAATTTAGATTAAAAAAATTACAAACTAATTATAAACAAGAATCTAAACAAGAACCAGAACAGAGTTCGAGTAAAAAACAAAATAACAACACTAAGACTTATGGAGAAGCAGTTAATGATATGTAATGATAATTTAAATTATATAGTTACTCTATTTTAATGCTGTTTTTTAATAAGAAATTTTTTTTAGTAAACTTCAATTAAGAAGTAGACCTGGTAGCAACAGCAATCAAAATAGAAATGCAATTATCATTCCTCCTCCTCCAATTCCTTGTCGTAAAAGTAATTCCATTGCAAATCAGAGTTCTTAGGATTCAATAGTTCTGAAAAACAAGATAATTTAACGTATTATTGTTCTTTACCACCAGTTTTTTTTTTTTTTTTTTTTTTTTTGCGTAGGAAGTGGAGAAATGCATTACGCATACTGATCAGCATCCGAACTGACAGTTATGTGGGACTCGACCTACCTTGCCTATACCCACTAAAACTCCACTCCCTTCCTACCTTATGCAAGCCTATCCCGGGACCGTTTGCACATTACATCAGGACATCTTTTGACTTGCATCCACTGACTCGCCAGTCTGGTTAAGGACTCCGTGATTCCATCTGGTTGAAATTTCGTCTTTATGTACTGTCATCTTTAATAAAATATATGTTAGCTAAAAATATACGTTAATTCTCATTACCACCAAAAAGAAGGTTAATAAATAAATAAATAAATAAATATATATAAATAAATAAATAAATATATATAAATAAATAAATAAATATATATAAATAAATAAATAAATATATATAAATAAATAAATAAATATTATCCTACCATCTACTATTGCTAGCGGTATCATGAGTAACTGCAGGGATGATAGTATGTTAGTACAATAGCTGCAGTCATCAGGATAACCGCAATACGTCTTAATATTAGCCTATACCTTGGACTTCAGGTTTTTTGGTGCGGAGTATGTACTCCAAATACTGGCCAATTTCGGACCATACTTCTTCATTTCGAAGCATCAGGGTAACCACATTCTCAGGTGTGATTTGACCGATGTTAGCTTCTAATTGAAACTTTTTAGCAGCCCACCTATCGCATTTGAAGAATGTGTGTTCCGGCGTGTCTTCTTTGCCAGGACAGTATTACATTCAGCACTATTCATCTTCTGGATCCAAAAGAGGTAGGAGAAAAAAAGTCCATGTCTACTTAGGAATTGGGTCAAAAAATAATTAATGCCCCCATGCCCTCTATTTATCCAAGGTGATATCTCTCCTATCAATCTCTTGGTCCATTTGCTCTCCGTGTAGTCGGTCCAGCGTTTCTGCCAATCGCTTAGGCTGATCTGGCGCGAAGTAGCCTTCCCGCGGTCAATACCTTCCCTCTCTTTTTTCAGATAGATATACTGTCTCTCAAGAGCCAGCAGATCTATCGGGATTACCCCAGCAATGACTAGAGCTGCCTCCAACGACACTGTTCGATAGGCACAGGAGATTCGCAGGGCTCCTTGCCTCTGCACGCTCGTAAGCTTAGACGCATAAGTGACCTTCTTCATGCAGTCGGCCCATACTTCTACACCATACAGTAGTATGGAGTGGGTTACCGACATAAGAAGCCTGCGCTTTCCAGTCTTAGGTCCGCACGTGTTTCTCATGAGCCTGCTTAACGCAGTAGTAGACCTGGCAACCTTCTCCGTGCTTCTCAGAATCTGTGCCTTAAACGTCAGCTTCGTGTCCAGCAGCACTCCCAAATACTCTAAGTGTTCCTTCGTTTCTATCCTATCCTCCCCAATACATGTTGGGATAATAGTCTCAATATGCTTACGGGTGAATAGGACAATCTCAGTCTTCGCAGTTGCAAGCTTTAGGCCGTGGTCTCCCATCCAGTAATTTACCCCATGCATTGCCTGATTCAGTTTCTCCTCGGCGATTTATTCATTTTTTGCCGTAATAACTAGGACCAGGTCGTCCGCGTAGCCTACAGTAAAAGTGTCAGCTGGCATCGGTAGCCTTAGTACCTGATCGTACATGATGTTCCATAGATCCGGTCCAAGGACCGATCCTTGAACTGCACCTGCAGTTACTTTCCTCACTCTTGTTCCTTGTGCAGTTTCAAAGATTATTTCCCGATCACTCAGGTAGCTGCTGATTATTCTTTGCAGGTATTTTGGCACCTGGAAGTTCCTGAGTCCCTCCATGAAGTCGCTCCACCTTGCTAAGTTAAAGGAATTTTTAAAATCGAGGGTCACTAATAGCGTGATCTTTCTCGAATAGTGATTACCAGTCTGTGCGTTGTCGATGGCCCGAACAATACTGCTTATTGCATCGATTGTTGACTTCCCTCGGCGAAATCCGTATTGTCTAGGAGAGAGATCTCCCGCAGTTTCTACGGCCCTCAGTATCCTTGGCTGTAGCATCTTCTCGTAATTTTTGCCGGCTGTATCGAGTAATCCTAGAGGGCGCCAAGAGTTTGGCAGTCTAGGGTCCCCTTTGCCCTTACTGATAAGGACCAGTCTTGCTCTTTTCCAGAGTTTACTGAAGATGCCCGCACGTGCACAAGTATTGTACATACATAAGATGAGTTTTGGGCATTCGTGCGCAGCTATCTTCAGTATCTCCGTAGGTATCCCATCAGGACCTGGTGCCTTACCGTTCTTGAGAGAGTCCACCGCTGTGAAGAGTTCCTCCTCCGTAAATTTGGGGAAAGCCTTATCATTTTCACCCAAGTCATTTTCCTCCTCCCTCTCCGGGTGGGCAGGGAAAAGTCCATCAACTATAAGCCTAACCTCGTCTTCGTTCATAACACCACTTGCGGAAAGAGCACCGATTCTCTTGGTGGCTATCTTGTACCCAAGACCCCATGGGTCATTATCAACCTCGTTACACAAAGCATGCTCTTTTGCTTCTCCTAACAGCAATTCTCAGCTTTTTCTTGACCTGCTTATGCTCTGCCATCAGCTCAGCATTGTCTGTTCTGTTCCTTGCACGTGTTGCTCTTCTTCTTGTAGTTAAGCTTTCACTCCTTAGACGATCTATTTCAGCATTCCACCAGCAGGCTGGTGGTCTTCCATCACGGGTCCGTTTTTTTGGCATGGCTTTGTTACATGCTTTTTCCAGCAGCGTCATGATTCCCTTAACTATATCCTCTGCATCGTCAGTATTTCCTGGTATAATTGCTTTCCCTAGGATAGCAGTCTCTCCTCTTCTAAGCGTGTTCACCAAAATTTCGCGGTTTAACCGCTTGATGTTCCATCCGCAGCATTTCTGAGCTTCGTCTCTTCGTGTCAGCCGCCGCTCATCATGCACCTCAAAAGAAATATATTGGTGGTCGCTCGCTGAGAAGTCTTCTAGGACTTGCCAATCAGTAATCCTGGCAGCCAAATTTTCTGTTGCAAACGATATATCTGGGATGGTCTGTCCGTAGCCTGGCCTTCTGAAAGTAGTAGTGTTACCTACGTTTAGCACAGCCAAATTGAGCCTGGCAGATAGGTCAAGTATGTCCTCTCCTCTTGCATCCGTTTCTGACATACCCCACTCTGGAGCTCTCGCGTTGAAATCGCCTGCCATTACAATTTCACCAGTCATATCCCTTATGGCATCTTCCAAACTATTCATTTTCCTCAGAGTGTCCTGCCTAAGCTCATTTGGCGTTAAGTACACGCTTATGAAGGTAACACCATTTGTTTTAATCCAGACAAAGCCTCTGCCAGCGCCTTTTTCCTGTACTAGAACCTTTCTTGGATTCACTACCCAGATTGCCGCAGTACCCAACTCATCCGTAAACCAGTTCAGAGAGCTTGGTCGGACCCCTTGCTTACTTATGATGAGAAGGTCTGCCGACTTTTCTCTAGCAAGTTGATATATAATGTCTCTTGCTAGGGGGCTTCGCCGCACATTACCTTGAAGCACATTTAACATTATTTGACTTGCTAGCGTCTGCGCCGCTTCTTAATTTCAACAGAGCCCTCCGTAGCGCTTCACGCTTTGCTTTCCCAAGGTCGTGCTTCAACTCCTTGCCTTTTAGCCCAAGGTCCAAGCATAGCATGCACCTTGCCTTCGCTGTGCAGTCAGTTACCTTATGTCCTTCTTCTCCGCATTTGTAGCATTTCGCTTTCCTGTCTGGTCCATTGCATTTTGTAGCAAAATGGCCATAACGTAGGCATTTAAAACAACGGGTTAATGGGGTTTTTAGCCTTACCCTACAGTTCATCCATCCTATTTTGATACGTTCCATGCGGGCCAATTTAAAGGCGGTTCTTTCATCAAGGTCAACGTAAGCAGCTCTCTGTTCTCTTGCGTTGCTCTTAGAAATAGTCACCCTTGCTATCTCCGCATGTTCTTCTTTGCTTTTAATGGCATTTAGAACGTCTATTGACTGGGTGAGACAGTCCAAGTCAAGTATTTGTATAACTCGTTTAGGAGCAAGATCCCTAACCCTGGCCTCCTCACCCAATACTTTTCTTACTTCATGTGAGAAGGAACCTATTTTATCACTAGGTTCCTTCAGCTCAACCAGGACATCGCCCGTCTTCGTCTTTCGCACCGATCTTATTTTCGCGCCAAGTTCTTCAGGTTGCACCTGAGACCTTAAAGTTCCCAAGACGTCAGCATATGTTCTACCCGTAGGCAGTTTAATAGCTACAGCTCGCTCCCGTTTTCTTGGGATTGTCTTCTTTTGCGTAGCTACTGGCCACTTTTTGTTTCCGTCCTGACCTCTCTTACCTTCTTGTTTCCTCTTTTTCCTCTTCTTCCTTTTGTTTACAGCCGTTTGAAAGGGTTCGTTATTACGGTCCGTATCATGCGTTGTATTATTTTCACCCGGGGTGCTCTACTGTGTTTCAGGCTGTATCTGCAACTGAGTATAGGTATTGTTCTCATATATCCACCATCATTACTGAGCAGCTACGAATCTTTTGAGGTGATTTTCCCGCAGCAGTTCTCTTAGCATGTTCACTTCCTAGCCCTGCAGTCTCAGCGTTTTCATTTCGCTTTCTTTTCTTTAGCACTGAGCCTGTTATATGTTTTTTAAATAACTGCTCGATTCCATTTTTCTCCTTAACTTGCTGATCTCTTATTGCTTTGAGAGCAGTGACTTTGTCCTTCATATCATTTATACCATTCTTTACAACAGCGGCTATGTTTTGCTGCTTGAAAGTCATGTGATGTGTCATCTCGCCTATCTTTTCTTCCATTAGATAAAGGATACTCTTGACGGCATTATGGTTTTCATCCATGCGTTGTAGACGTCTAGCAAGTTCAGTGTTCTCATATAGCACTTGGACTGTCTCAGCATCGCCATCCTTACCTTCTAGGTTCACTTCATTGCTTTTATATACATTTATGTTAGAAATTTTGAATGTAATAAAATTCGTCACTCCATGTGCAACGGCCTCCTTCGACCCCTCACATTCTGGGCAGCTGACATGCAGACTGGTTGCATCACAGAGGATATAGCTGACGGCATGAACTTGCACTACCTTGCTCCTCTCATTCCGCCACGAATAAAAGCATAATTCGCTTTGGAAATTTAGAGTCCTCCAGCAGCTTGGGTACATACCGGCAACATCTCCAAGCCGTTAATGATGGGCTTCGGCTGCAGAGAACCCCACCTCCCGCCTTGCGTCAGCAGAGGCCAAAGATGGTTCAGGTTGCTCGAAACGCGACCAGACAGCTCGCTTCCCCATCCAGGATCCTCTTTTGGCACTTACGGGTCGCGCCGCACGGCATACTGTCCATACTGTGCATGTGTGTAGACACACACATTAAACATGTGTATGTAAACACACATGTCCAGCACGGGCAGACACACGGCGGAGGATTTTAGAGTTTACTCAAACGCAGCTAGAGTTCCTTGGGTTTGCCACACCCATCCAGGAAGGCCGAAGTCTTCCTGGCCCCGAGCCTTACCTTCACACATTACTAAACCAGAAAATATTAACCTCCAGTCATAGTTTAGCGGGACCCGCAACTAACCATTAATCGGCTGCGTCGCTGTGCTCAAGGTGGAAATCCCCCATGCTAAGAGCCACATACATAAGGCCTAAGGTGACCCCGCATATTGCTTAAATCGCACTTAAATTTGGAGAAGACCTTGGGGCCCCTTTTGGTGTGCCGATTCCTCAGAGATACTAATGGATAGCAAGCTGCAGTAGCACATTCATTAAGGATGCACAGGGGAAAAGCAAGGCATAGACCCGATTTATAGGGCAGCCTCGGTTATTCCAGAGAGCTATAAGCTATCTGCGGCATACTCAATGAAAGTGCATTCGGTTAGCAATGTGCGTATCCCACAGAGAAAAGCAAGGCATAGGACCCGTTTATAGGGCAGCCTCAGTTATTCCAGAAAGCTATGTCCAGTATCTCTGATTCTAGTTCAACCTGAATAAGGCGGCCTGGACTACCTTCCTCCTTCCTCAACCTTATGAGGCTCCGGGCTTAGGACCGGTATAGCGGAGTTAAAATGGTAATAGTAATAATAATAATAATAATAATAATGATAATAATAATAGTAATAATAATAATAATAATAAATTAAATTGTAATAAAACTAGTGCTGAAGATGACATTACATATGTGGCTCCTCCCTCCTCTGTAATAAGAGCATCACACCACCATACCTCTACTCCCTTGCCTCTGCCATACAATGTACCGGTTGAGAAAAGGGAAGTTTTTATTCTGGGTTTTATGGTAATTAATAATGATTCCAATTTGCGCTACATTTCTTATGCAATTCTCAAAGCGCTACTTCCCTCTCTCATCAGTACTGATATTTGTGAGGTACGTGTTGCTCGTCGCAAATCAGATACCCCTCAGGAAATTAATAGTAATTCAAGATTCACATCCATAATAGTACGCCTTCAGATACCTGAGCTAGCTCAGAGGATACTTTATGCCAGAAAATCCTATAACCATAATTACTTTTCATCAAAAAATCTTAATTTAAGTTTGCTTAACTCCGAAATTGTCAGTGCTTTGCCAGACAGTAGAATATTTATGAATGAGGTTCTTTCATCCTCATATCGTGCTCATTATGCATCAATTAAAGATACAGCCGTAAAATTAGGCTTGAAATATGTATGGCATAGTGCTGGCAAAATCCTAGTTAGATGGAAAGATAATGAGCGTGCACATATGATACGCACTATATCAGATTTAAAAGTAATCACAGAGTCCTTGAGTGCTGTAGGCATCCCATCAGTCAATCGTAATAACCTATTAAATATACCTACTTCTAGCATTACTCTCTCACACAATTTACAAACCTCATCTTGACTAACTGAAAAGCAAATCCCTACAACACGCAGTACATGTGGTTTGAAGATTGGCTTCCTCAATGCGACTTCTCTTAAAAAACATTTATTGGAAGTTCGTCAAAATCTTGCAAAAGATAATTCTTTTGACATTTTTGCGGTAGCTGAAACAAAACTGGGTCTTAAAGTGCATGATAACATCATAGATATACAAGGTTACAGTGTTTTACGTCAGGATAAAAACACAGGGGGTGGTGGTGTACTCTTATACATTAAAGAAAATTTAAAGGCCAAAGTTTTATTAACATCAAATACAGAATGCCCTGGAAAGCCTCTTAAACCCGAATACATTTTCTGCTCAGTATGGGAAGGTAATTCTACTCCCACTTTAATAGTATTAGTATACCGCCCCCCTGACGTCTATATTAGATCTGACATGCAATTAATTGAGTCGTTTAGATCCATATCTTCAGAATACAGTCATAAGGTTGTTGTAGGTTATTGGAATGCCAACATGTTGAAACCTACTAACTCAGATACGCGTTTTCTTAATAATTTAATGAATGAGCTTTCTCTCAAATTGGTCAATACTGGTGCTTCTCACCATACTGATACTAACACTTGGATTGATACAATATTCGTTGATGAATGTGATACCATACTTAAGTATGATCGTTTTCTACCACTTTTTCCAAGCAGACATGATATCATTACTGCCACGATAGATGTATTTTATCCAGTGGAGTCAAACAACAGTTATACATACAAATGCATAAATAAAATTACTCTTCATGTTATTAATTCATATCTGCAAACCCAAGATTGGTCTATTTTTAAATCGTTAAATCATGATTTTGACATTGACCAGGGTCTTGCAAAATTAACATCCAACTTACAATCCTCAATAAATATACTAGCCCCTGATAAAACAATTAACCCCAAGAAACTATCTTGCCCCTGGTTAAACACGGAATTAAAACTACTTATATCACATCGTAATGCAACCAGCAGGCGCTATCAAAGAACTGGGTCTCCTCAACTTCTAAATGAGTTTTTAGCCTTGGCCTTGTAACGAAGCATTTTCGCTACAAATGCACATATATATATTGCATTAATATGTATATATATATATGTGCATAAGCACGAAATAAGCCATCCGTATACACACACAACCGACGGCAACTTATACTTTTTTTTTTAAATTGGCCCAGGGGGCAGTAACCGGCGGTTAAGAAAAAGAAGATTCCTACGGCGCAAGTATGTTGCGCCGGAAGAACGAGGGAAGAAGAGAAAAAAAGATCAGAGTGCGTTCAGCTAGCAACAAGTACACGCACGTATATTATATCATTACGAGTGACTCCGAATTAATAAAAATTGCTAAAATTTTGGAACAAAAGTCACGTAAAGCCCTTCCGGTTCGTAATTAATTACGTTTAATTAAATTGTTATAAAATAGTCGCGACTTAAAAGTAAAGTGTCATTAAATCATAAAGTGACTTATAAAAATTAGAAAAACACAATCAACGGCAGTCTTTCTTGAAGAAGCTTTTAGCAGCCGCCGAAGAGGTACAGAGTAGACTCCCTCGAGCGTAACCTGCAAAAATAAATAATTCTACGAGAAGCCACAAGTCGTTGTCATCAGCTGCAGCCGCCATCTCCGAGAGTTCTTCAAGAGTTCATCGAACCGGTAAAATATTATATGTGGTTTCTTTAATAGTGTATAAAAATATTTTAAAAAGTTTATTATAAAAATATTAAGCCTAAAGGCTATTTTTCATATAAATTAAATAAAATTATTAAGTTTTTCATTATATTAAAATATTGGAGTTTAAGCTTTATTAGTGCATGTTCATGTGTCACCCATTAATTGTTTAACCCTTTATTTAGAACTCCCCCTACTTTCCGAGGAGATCGTTTCTTATGCAAGAGCTAGCCCGGTAACAAGGTAAGAGGTCAATCCCCCGCATTATCATTGTTATTATACAACAATATTACCGGCGCGTGTCAGTTAAAAGGCGCTCTTATAAAAATTTATTAACTGACACCCGCGTGCCAAAAATAATATATATATTTAAAATAATTAAACTGACCCCAAAATACCCTCGTTATAAGTGGCGTCTCAACGTTTTGAGCAAAATATGGTAAATTTTTATTAAAAAAAAAACAAATTAAGTAATAAAATTTTTTTTTCTCAAATAAATAAAATTTTTTTTAGCAAATAACGGCCATGTTTAAAATTTTTTTTGCAGACATTCCCACAATTTTGTTAGCGCATGCGTAATAAATTTAATTTTTTTTAGCATAGAAGCTTATAAAAATATTAATTAAAATTAGTATATAAAAAGTAAAAATATATCTGATTAATTGAATAATTAAAATTTATAATTATTATTCAGTATTGCACATAAAATAATATAAAAATTATAAAAAGTTTTTTTTTATATATGCAGGGATATATAATTCTTATGCTAGGAGAGAGCGCATGCGCCAGCAAAAGAAGAAGAAATTCACACGTGAGCGCATCTTTTTTTTTCTGCTCAGACTCTACTACAGAGGTCTTTATATAAAGAAAAAGAAGGAGTGCACGCGTGCACGTTTTTTTTTCTGACTCTCTTACAAAATTTTTTTTATATAAATTTTTAAAAATATTAAGTGTATTTAGAAAAGAAATTATTGAAAAAAACTTTTCTGTATGATCTGATAGGAACTATTTTATTTATTTAAAATTTTTTTATATTACATCGACGTTTCGAGAGTTGTACTCTCCTT
The DNA here is from genome assembly GCA_022575985.1 of Anagrus nilaparvatae. NCBI lineage: Eukaryota > Metazoa > Arthropoda > Insecta > Hymenoptera > Mymaridae > Anagrus > Anagrus nilaparvatae. The sequence goes on along the minus strand of JAKSXM010000077.1, from coordinate 287,802 downwards.
ATCAAGATCTTATTAATTAAATACTTATGATATTACAAGTTAATGTAAAAATTGTATAACTTTTTCATACTTGTTCAGGCAGATACCTTAATTTCCTCTCTCACCATCCTCTTAAACAAAAAATTGCAATAGTCTACAATTTAACAGATAATTGCATTCTTTTGTCTGATAAGAAATTTCATAATTCGAATATCACAACCATAAAAAAATTATTATTATCTAACAATTATCCGTTAAAATTTATAAACAAATATGTTAAAAAGAGATTAATATTTTTACGTAATAAAAGAGACAACAATCTTACAAACCAAAATAACAGCCAAATTCTGAAAAACAAATTAATTTTACCATATTATAAGTACCTTAATCATAATATAATAAATAGCCTCAAAAATCTTAATATCTCTATTATTAATAAAACTACTAATAGGTTCAATTATTTAATCAGACTAGGTAAAGATAAGCTTAATAATTTGGAAAAAAGTCATATTGTCTATCAGATAAAATGTCAAAATTGTGAATATGTTTACATAGGTCAATCTAAACGAAAATTAAATAAGCGTGTAAAAGAACATGAAAAAGCTCATAATAAAAAAGATAAAAACTCCGTTTTATATACTCATACTAAAAACACCAATCATACTTTTGATTTTAATAAAGTCAAAATTTTAGATATTGAAAAAAGGTCTTTTAAAAGATTTTTCTCAGAAATGATACATATTCACAGTTTTAAAAAAACACTAAACCGCATGTATGATACTCATAATTTAAAATATTTCTATAAAAATATCATCAATTTAATCATGAACAGATTTTCCGCATTAAGATAATTTTTAACTTTCCCCACTATTTTAAGCTATTTATTTAAAGTTTTCCCCTCTCTCTTTTTTTCTATCTCGATAAGCTGTAAAATTTCATCAGTTACGACACACACGTTCTGTCATAAACTTATCATATCAATTTAATTGTGTAAAACTCAAAACAAATATTTTTTGTAAATTTTATTTTTGACATGAGATCCATTTCTCAAGCAATAACCTCTTTAAACAAATTTGTAAGTTTTTCTTAAAAAATACTGATACACAGTGAAACAAATTATTAAATTTTTAAATTTTTCTTACAGAAGTTTAGTTACCTAATTAAAAAGTTATACAATTTTTACATTAACTTGTAATATCATAAGTATTTAATTAATAAGATCTTGATAAGGAGAGTACAACTCTCGAAACGTCGATGTAATATAAAAAAATTTTAAATAAATAAAATAGTTCCTATCAGATCATACAGAAAAGTTTTTTTCAATAATTTCTTTTCTAAATACACTTAATATTTTTAAAGATATTGGGAACATAAAAAGTATTATATACTTCTTTATAAATTTTTAAATATATAAATTTTTTTTTAATTTTTGTAAATTTTTTTTTATAATTTAAAAAAAAAAATTTTTTATTAAATAAATTCAAAAATTTCCTTTTTTTATTACGGCACCCAGAACCGATTTAATAAAAAAAAAATTACATGAACATAGCACACAAAAAATTTTCTTTTAATGAATTAAAGTTAATTAAATTAATTAAATAATAGAAAAATTATTAATTTGTATAACGCCAAATTAATATATATAACATATACAAGCGAAATTCGAGAGTGAATGTTGTATGCCGTGTGAGAGAGAATTATTTTCAGGAAATATAATATTTTTTTTTTTTAAAAATATAAAAAAAAATAAATCGAAAAATTTTTTTTATTAACCTTAAAATAAATTAATTAACAATATTGTTAACATTTTTGTGAAATCTTAAGAGATTGCTTTTATTTTAACGCGTTACAAAATTTTTTCTTTTTTTTTCTTGCGTTTTGAAAACGAATATTTACGTTACAAGGGCATAAAATTTGAGTTGTGCGAAACGCATAAAAAAAAAAATTTATTTTCTTTTGAATATTGCTATATTTTATTATCTTTTTATTTTTAATATTTAAATATACAAATAACAATTATTATTTCTTATTTATTATTATTATTTTTATATATGCTCTCCAATTTATTTCCAAATCCATTTTCCTAATATACCAGTATTTAATATACAGCCTCAAAGCTTTAACCCAAAGCTTTGTGCCGACAAACTGACAAATTCTCGCTTAATACGGTAAATTCCTTTTGCCAAGGAATTTCCACGCCAATAATAAAAAAAAAAATACATATACCCATTTAAATAAAATCAACCCTTTATAATCAAGATTATAACAAGGTTTTATTCAAGAATACCCAAGAATAAGTCAAGATTTTTTTTTTAATCAAGATACATAAATTTTGCAAGGCATTTTTTTTAATTATTTTTATAGCTACTCAAGAATTGTAAAATTTTTTTTTTTATTCAAGATTACTCAAGACCCATAAAATTTTCAAGATCACTCAAGACTTTAAAATTCTCAAGAAAATACTTTTTAACGAAAATAGTCCCTTGCGCCGCGTTTTCGATAGAAAATCCGCAGTAAAATATACAAAAGAGTGAACCTTCGCGAAGTCAGCGGGAGAAATAAACAAAATATTTTGACCTGCTTCGAATTTTTCTTATGAAAATTTTTTTTTATTTTTTTTAATTTCTTTCCTTCTTTTTTTTCTCATATATACACGGGGAGAAAATATACCTTCTCTTTAATAAAAATTTTTTTTTTCTCTTTTTAATTCTGCACAGGTCCCTTTAATTAATTTTAATCTTAAACTCTTTTGTATCGCTGTCGCTTTTTCTCTAAGGGAAGGGCGAGCATTTTAGGAACCCTAAAATATAATAATTTTTCTTTTCCTTTTAAAATAAATTAAAATAGGCAATAAAAATAAAAATAAAACGCTACCGCCACCCCGTTTGTCAACAAGAAGACAAACATACGAACAGAGGCCGGAAGTTCAAGAATTATTAAACACCATAGACCATATGGAATTTACTGACATAATAAGAAGATTAGACCAGTATGGGCTGTCTTATAGCGGTAATGTGGACCAAATCAAAGACAGGCTTTTCAGGTACCAGATTAAAATCATGGACGAAAAAGCCCCGTACAACTGGAGCCATAGTGAAGACAAAAGGCCGAGCGATTTTTTGCCACTGACTCTACAACATGCTCTTGATATTCCATCAATGGATGAACAGGTTAGAAGTTCAACATTAAACAGCGACGTCAATAGACATGTTTCGGAGTTAACAGGTGTAAGGCTTAAAAATCCAGCCTATAGCGCGCCCGTAGTTACGACAGCTCATTACACACAAAATCGACCGACTTATGCCAAAGCCTTAACTCGCAATGCGAGCAGTGACCAAGCAGTTCTTACGACAGCAACGGCAGCCCCGGGCGTTAACGTAAGCAACCCAATTACGTCAACTACGGCTAGCTGTGGCCTCGTAATGAATACTGGTTACGAGAGGCAAATAAACTCGAACGATCTTATTTCTGAAACGCCTCAAAACGGCTGTAGAAGTCGAGAAAAGTTACTGCCAAGCAGTAAAACGCCAAGGACTTGCTCGTCGCTGCCAATCACTAGGTTCGCGAAATCCAGCGCGCGTAGTAATTATGAACGCGGCAAGCCTGGAAACAACAGGCAGCAGTGGTTGCAGACTCCGCAAGGCGAGACGGAGAGTCTAATGTGGGATAATTACCCGATTGATTTTCGACTACACAGTAACGTTTTGGCTCAGCCTCCAGCTCCAGGAAGCGCAAGAGGGTCTCAGAATAAGCAAAACCAAAAAAAAAATTCAGAAAATAAACAACACGTACAAAATTCGGAAATCGACGACGACAACGGTGACTTGGCTGATATTGAAGAGAACGCATATAGTAGCTCGGAAATTTCGTTAGCTGAAACTCCGTCAGCCGCCCAGCGAGAACTAGCCCTTTTGCGGAAGCAAAGAGCAGCCTTACGAAAAGAGGTAGCGTAAGCGAAGGAGGTAATGGAAGAACTTCGTAACGAGAGAACCATAAGCCAACGGGGCTGCTCAGCGGGCTCTTTGAGATCACATGCGTCAATTTCCAGCAAAAGCTCCCGAGAAAGGGAACATACAAAAGCAGAAAACGAAAAACTGCAAAAAGAACAAGAATTCATAGAACAACAAAGATTAGAAATTGAAAAATATAATAACCTCAAGCAGAAAGAAAACCAAAAGAAAAGTAATACTAGCAAAAATGGCAGCAATAAAAGCAAAATCTCACAAAGCTACAAATAACGAAAAACGGGAGAAAAATATTTTTATGAACTCAGCCTTAGAAGATACGGAAGAATCCGAAATTGAGGTTATGTCCAGCACGAAGAAGTCCCTTAACTTGAGCCTATCTAAGCGCACAGAAGCCGGAAAAGTGCTCAAGATGTGGAACCTAAAATTCAATGGCGACACCAAGAAAGCCGAAGAATTTTTGTTCAAGCTAAAGGACTGCTGCAAAACATCAGGCCTCTCGTTTATACAAATGAAATACGGCCTAACGTCAATGTTCGAAGACCACGCCATCTTATGGTACAGAACGGATCGAGATAGCCTCGATACGTGGGAAGATTTTGAACTAGCCTTCCGTAACCGCTTTGTCCCGTATATGGAAGACGAGGATTATCTCGAGGAACTTCGAACTAGAACTCAAGGAAAGGGCGAAAACATGGCTACATTTTTATGTGCTTTTAGGGCAATAGCTGATAAGTTGTCGCAACGCCCTAGTGAGAAAAATTTGGTGGAAATGGCTCTCAGGGTACTTCACCCAGATTACCAACGAAGTCTAGAAGCCTATAGGCTAACCAACACCATCACAAGTTTTACCAAATTATTGGACTTGGGCCAGAAGCACGAAAAGCTAGCCGAAGTTAGAAACAAGTATTCAGCCCCAAAAACCAAAGAGAAGTCAAAGGTACCAGATTTAGCTTATGACGACAAAACCGTGAAAGCTAAAATAGCGGCCGTCACCGAAACTGTCAATGCTTCAGTGAATACGCCCCAAACCGAAGACGTACTAAAAAATACAACTAACAAAGGGAAACGCACGCCCAAAGGGCGTGGTAAACCGGTACAAACGGATGAACTGGCTGCATTAACGACTCCTGGTGATAATAATCATCAAACTCAGCAAAGGCAGCAACAAGGTGCTCAGCAGCAGCGTCAGACCCAGCAACAGCGCGCGGGTCAACAGCAGCCTAGATCACAGCCTCAACAGCAATTACAGCCGGTAATGCAGCCTATGGTTTCACCACCTTACCCCTGGTTTCCTTACACATTTGCGGACCCAAATTATTTAGCACAAATGATGCAACAATGGAATCAAGGTTCGATTCCAAGCATGCAATTCTCAAGATCGCAAAATAATAACAATAATGTGAATAACTCACAAAATTCACAAAATAACGCACGCCGGCCCAAAATTAATAAGCCGCGATTCCCCGCCCATTGCGTTCTGTGCCAAGACACAAACCACAGAACTCTGCAATGCCCACAGTTAAATAAGCGGGACATTTGTTTGCTATGTGGCAAATTAGGAGTTAGATACACCAACTGCTTCTGCCCTGTGGCTACACAATATAAAGCGGAAAACGCTCAGCTGGGGACGAGACAGGCTCCAACGACCACCAGCTAAATAATGGAGTCGCAAGCGTAACTACACAAACAGAAATGAATGACAAGAGACGTGCGTTAGCAGAAAACGTCGACGAAAATAAGGTCAACCTTGCCCAAGGACGCGAACCTGCCGAGGCGTCTGCTACAAGCAACTCAAGAAGCAACAAAAATGATAAAAATGAAAACTCAAACGAAAATCAAAAAAATTCACAAGAAATTTCTCAATTAGCCGAAAATGTTCAAGAAGAACCGGAAAATTGCGACGCTTCTCACGTCGATAACCGACTTTTCTTCGATATAAATATAGCCGGCATAAGTATGAAAGCTCTTTGTGATTCAGGTTCTATAACTTCCTACTTAGGTCCTAAATACGCAGAAAAATTCAAAGACAGGTTAAAGCCAATTGGGTCAGCATTAATTGACGCCACGGGAAATATCTCCCCAGTTAACCAAGTCTTGAAAGTTTGGTATAAACCTGAAAGTTTCTGAAAACATACAATACGACATGGTATTGGGCGTAGATTTTGAAAAAGCTTTTGGCCTAGAAATTTGTGCAAGTGCAGGCGAATGGAGGCGAAGGTACGGCAGCGAACAATGGCATAAATTTAACGCGCATAAAAGTAAAAATGATCCGCAGCTCTACGGAGATAGCGCCGGAATCGAGGAAATTTCAGCCTCGCAAAAGGACATTATTATGCAAGTAGTAAAAGAATGCCTGCCCCCACAGCCACAGCCCCATGGAAGAACACATCTAATTAAGCACAAAATCAGAGTCAGACCAGATGCCACACCAGTTAGACATAAATTAAGAAGAATGTCGCCCAAAGTCTTGAATCTCGCCATAGAAGAAGCTAAAAAGTGGCTTAAGTTAGGGATAATTGAGTATTCAAAAAGCTCGTGGTGTAGCGCTCCAGTTATGGTGCCACGCAACGACACCTATCGTTTATGCGTGGACTATCGTGACGTCAACAAAGTCACTGAAAAAGACGCCTACCCCCTCCCTAATCTCGACTCGGCCTTAGATAAGCTCAGAAGAGCGAAATATTTATCAAAAATCGACCTTTAGTAAAGCTTTTTTACAAGTCCCGTTAGAAGACGATTCTAAGCCGTACACGGCGTTCGCACTGCCAGAACTTGGCCTAATGCAATTCACAAGAATACCTTTTGGAGTCACAGATGGGCCAAAAACCTTTCAAAGGCTGATGGATAAGATAATAACGCCGGATCTCGAGCCCTTCGTCTGAACGTATCAAGACGATATAATAATAGCCACTGAAGATTTTCAAGATCATCTGAAATATTTAAGAATAGTCTTCAAAAAGCTAATCGACGCAGGCTTATCAATAAATCCAGATAAATGTGATTTCGGATGCTCAGAAGTCGTATATTTAGGATTTATTCTAGACGCCGAGGGTTTGCGCCCTGATAAAGAGAAAATCAGGCCAGTCTTAGAATATCCTGCGCCAACTAACATAAAAGAATTACGCCGATTCTTAGGCATGGTAGGATGGTACTCACGTTTTATTAATAATGTAGCCGAATTAAAAATTCCGCTGGTTAAACTTCTGCACAAAGATATAAAGTGGTCTTGGGGAGCAGAGCAGACAGAGGCATTTGAAAAACTCAAATTAGCCTTAGTCAGTACGCCTGTATTAGCCAGACCAGACTTTAGTCTCCCGTTTACGGTCCAAACGGACGCCAGCAATATGGCGATCGGGGCCATTCTGACTCAAATGCACGAGGACGGAGAGCATCCTGTAGTTTATATCAGCCGAGTTTGAACAGCCCAAGAGCAAAACTACAGCGCTACGTAACGAGAATGTTTGGCTTTATTATGGGCAATAAAACGACTGAGACCATACCTAGAAGGTTACAAGTTTACTGCCATCACGGACCACTCCAGCCTTAAATGGCTAAGTAATTTAAAAAAGCCAGCCGGCAGGCTAGCCCGCTGGGCTCTAGAACTGCAGCAGTGGGACTTCGATGTTGTATATAGAAAAGGCAGTTTAAACCACGTTCCAGACGCCCTGTCTAGAATTTCTTATAAAGACCTCGCAGAAACTGACGAAGACAAAGAAATGGATTATCTATCGGCCTTAGAAGAATTATCAGACCCATGGTACACAAGAAGAATGCATGATGTCACTCAAACCCCATGGAAACTGCCAAATTACAAAATAGAAGAAAATAGACTATACATACACAAAAAGGACCAGTTATTAGATCCTATAAGTGGCAACAAGCATAATTGGCGTTTAGTACTGCCCCAAGGGCAAAGATTACAAGCACTACAAGAAATGCATAATACGCCGTGCTCAGGACATTTCGGAGTAGCAAAAACGTACCAACGCCTAGCTACGGATTATTATTGGCCAGGAATGTACCACGACACGGAAAAATACGTCACTACATGCTTAGATTGCCAAAGACATAAAGCAGTCCAAACAGCCCCGCAAGGCTTAATGGGAAAACGCATAGTCGAACAACCGTGGACTGTAGTTGCAGGCGATTGTATGGAATTCCCGCGAAGTAAAAACGGTTTCAAATACTTAATCGTTTTTCAAGACTTGTTCACGCGAATGATTGAACTAAAGCCTTTAAGGAAAGGCAACGAAAAAACCGTCGCTAACGCCTTCGAAGAGCTCATACTCTTCCGCTGGAAAACTCCAAATTATTTTTTGACTGACAACGGTTCGGAATTCGACAATGAACACATCCGCAAGGTTATGAGCGAATATGGAGTGAGGGTAATCACTACCCCCCCCCATACCACCCAAAAGCGAACGCTACGGAACGCTCGAATCGTAACCTCAAACAGATGATCAGAATGTTCATTGGAGAAGACCACAGGGACTGGGATAAGCATCTGCACGAATTCCGGTACGCAGTAAATACAGCCATACAACAAACGCTAAAAACATCGCCAGCATACCTGAATTATGGTCGTCAGCCAAAAATGGTAAAGAGCCTCAGACGACAACTCGAACAGCCCACAGAAGGCGAAATCACACCCGTGCAAGAAATAGACCCAGAAGTTTGGAAAGACAGACTCAAAAGACTAGACGTACTACGTGACTTAGTAGCACCTTTTGGCCTAGAGAAGAAATTGAGCCGCTGCCAGAAGACATCATCAGCGCGATTAGAGAAGCTCAGTCGCTAGTAAGGATGAATCAGGATAAAATCATAAGATTCCTTCTTGCTTACTTCGATTTGATAGAAAAGCGTAACGCCGAAAGGCAGCCATGCAGTTAGCATAAAATTATATTTTTTTTTATTATACTCTAGTTTTTTTTTTATACTCTTAGTTTTTTTTATGATTTAAACATCGCCCACAAGGCTTAATAGTTTTTTTTTCTCTTGATTCGCCCAAAAGGCTCGATTAGAAGTAATCTTTTGGTTTTCGCCCATAAGGCTAGAGGAAAACAACCAAATTAAATTCTATTTTTTTTTCTTCCTCCTTATTAGTCAATCGCCCAAAAGGCTTGAAAAATACTATATTTTATTATATATATATTCATTTATAATTTTTTTTGTCCATTATTAGCCCTGGTGGCTCAGATAATTAATGATATTTTTAATTTCAAGTATTATTATTATTACAAATGTAACTGTATTATATTTTTATTTTATGTAAATATTATATTTTTTTTTTGTTATAATCACCAAAGAGGGAAAATCACCCTCGGCTAGTCAAATAGACTATAATAATTTAATAAAATTAATAATAATAATTACTCAAAATATTGCCTAACGATTAAATTCTACCTTGACCCAATTCCCAATTCCTAATACCTATACTTAGAAAATAAATTGGAGCAGTCACAGGAAGTAAGTAATGTTTGTTGGTAATATTCAGTAGAGTTAAAACTCACATTTTTTTTTATTATTATTATGGATTACATTTTTTTTTACGCGTGAAGCACATAAACTATATTCAAATGTTATTCCCTAGAAAGCCGGAAGTAAATGTATATAAATTTAATTAATTAATACTATTATATTTTTTTTTTGATTAGATCTCTTAGGATTCTCTTTTTTTTTCTAGTCATTTTTATTGCGTAAATTGTATATATATATTGTAAATATGTAAATAGCTAGCAACAAGTACACGCACGTATATTATATCATTACGAGTGACTCTGGATTAATAAAAATTGCTAAAATTTTGGAACAAAAGTCACGTAAAGCCCTTCCGGTTCGTAATTAATTACGTTTAATTAAATTGTTATAAAATAGTCGCGACTTAAAAGTAAAGTGTCATTAAATCATAAAGTGACTTATAAATATTAGAAAAACACAATCAACGGCAGTCTTTCTTGAAGAAGCTTTTAGCAGCCGCCGAAGAGGTACAGAGTTGACTCCCTCGAGCGTAACCTGCAAAAATAAATAATTCTACGAAAAGCCACAATTCGTTGTCAAAGCATCAGCTGCAGCCGCCATCTCCGAGAGTTCTTCAAGAGTTCATCGAACCGGTAAAATATTACATGTGCTTCGGGTTCAATGTGTGTGTGTGCGCGGTTCGGTTTCTTTAATAGTGTATAAAAATATTGTAAAAAGTTTATTATAAAAATATTAAGCCTAAAGGCTATTTTTCATATAAATTAAATAAAATTATTAAGTTTTTCATTATATTAAAATATTGGAGTTTAAGCTTTATTAGTGCATGTTCATGTGTCACCCATTAATTAGTTTAACCCTTTATTTAGAACTCCCCCTACTTTCCGAGAAAATCGTTTCTTATGCAAGAGCTAGCCCGGTAACAAGGTAAGAGGTCAATCCCCCGCATTATCATTGTTATTATACAACAATATTACCGGCGCGTGTCAGTTAAAAGGCGCTCTTATAAACATTTATTAACTGACACCCGCGTGCCAAAAATAATATATATATTTAAAATAATTAAACTGACCCCAAAATACCCTCGTTATAGCCTCTGAAAATAGAAGAAAAGACTGAAATTGCTCGCAATGCATATATGCATAATATAATCTGTAACTCTCTTGATACAAATAAAAATTTCTGGTCAGAAATGAGAAAACTTGGCTTACTACCTAAAGGAAGTGATGCCCTACATGGATTTCTTCCTGAAGAACTGAGCTTACATTATTCTAATATCTCTTTTTCTCCTTTGGAAGACAAAGCTTCTTCTCTGCATATCATCTCAGAAGCCACACCAGAAGGCTTTACTTTTAAAGAGATTACAGTCAATGATGTGATCTTGGCAGTTTCTCATTTTAGTTCCCAGGCCATGGGTGAAGATAATATACCTCAAAGTATAGTTGCAAAAGCTTTACCATCAATTGCTTCTTACCTCGCCATAATTTTCAATGCTTCCCTTAAAGATGGAGTTTTTCCATCAGCATGGAAGAGATCTCGTATATTGGCACTTAAGAAAGTTTCAATTCTATCTTCTCCTAGTGACTTTCGCCCAATTTCACTTTTATGCTTTCTGTCAAAGGTCTTGGAGAAGTTGGCTCATGACCAGATAGTCAGCTTCTTATGTAAATTTAACATTCTTGACAAGTTTCAAACTGGATTTAGAAAACATCACAGTACACAAGAGGCTTTGATTAAGCTCGTTGATGATATTTGTATGGCTAAAGATAAGAGGTTGGCTACTCTGCTACTTCAGTTCGATTTTTCTAAAGCGTTTGACAATGTATCCCCTTCCAGGCTGTTGGGTAAACTCCTTGACATAGGTTTCTCTAAATCTGCTCTTCAATGGATCTCGTCATATCTCAGTGATCGTTCGCTGTGTGTTTATTCCAAATTAGCAACATCAGCCCCTCGTGATATCAACATAGGTGTTCCTCAGGGCTCTGTTCTTGGGCCACTTTCGTTTTATATCTATATGAACGATATAGGAAAGCATCTAAACAATAATCAGGTCCTACGAATGCTTTATGCAGACGATTTACAGATATATGTTCAGTTTCCATTGGATCAAATTGAGAACGGCATTCAATTATTATCTGAATCGGCGCAAAAAGTATCTGAATGGTCTGAGCTCAACCGTCTATCTCTCAATGCTAAAAAGACCAAAGCAATAATCTTTGGGTCTTTACATACAGTTAGAAAATTCAAAAAATTAAACATCACGAAGATACAAATAAATGATAAAGGCGAAACTGTCCCTTTTGTTAATGATGTACTCAGTCTTGGTGTTGTACTTGATAGTACACTATCATGGAAACAACAAATTCAACATGTCTCCAAGAAAGTTAACAAAACTTTATATGGTTTAAAATACATCAAGTCATGTACATCACAATCATTGAGAAGGAGATTGGTTGAGTCTCTTGTAATACCACATCTTGATTACTGTTCAGTGGTATACGCTGATGCTTTTTTGGGTCTTCGCATGCAACTTCAACGGCTTGTTAATGCTAGTATAAGATACATCTTTGGTTTAAAATGGAATGACCATATCACCAATCATAGGAAACAGCTAAAATGGCTTCTCACTGATTTTCGACGTGACTATTTTGCCATGCTTATAATGTATAGGGTAGTTCGTATGAAAGAACCCCCTTTCATTCTTCCTTTTCTTAAACCCTATCAACCAGACAAACCAAAACGTGGTCCTCGCCAAGACTTGGAAATACCAACAGTAAACACAAACTTTGGTTTACAATCATTCCAGGTTAAGTATGCTAATCTATGGAATGCAATTCCACCCTGTATCCAATATGTATCTTCTTACTCTCAATTCAAAAAAAGCATTAAAATATACTTTTCTAAATTAGAAAACCAATAACATAACCCCATGTACTGTCATACTCAGCATTACTTTATTATAATTAAAATTTCTACCAAAAATAAGCAATATCTTTTATACTACACAGTATTATAATCACTATTAAAACCAAATTATTCATAAATTTATATATACCATATCATATGGACTAACAAAACTTAAAAAATTTACTATATTTATTATATTTACTATATTTACTGTGTTTTCTATATTTACTATGTTTACTATATTTACTATGTTAACTATATTTACAACTGTTGACTGATTAAATTGACTTATTAATTGATCAAATATATATTATATTTACTTAAATATTGTTTTATTTTATAATTTTATTGTATTTTGAAACAAATTGACTACGTATATATATATATTATAAAAAGAGTGTACTTTATTTTGTGATAAACAAATAAATAATAATAATAATAATAATAATAAACTCTTATTTAAAATCATAATAAATAAATATTTTATTAAAGCTAATTTAAGTTAAATAAGTATTCTTGAGTATCTTTATAAATTTATGTTTATCTTGACATGTCATTTTTCTAAATATTTAAACAATTTTTTTTAATTTTTATACTTCCATGTTAATATTAAATATTTGTGAATCACTTGTTCTTGTCAAATTGTTTTGGACAAGTAGTAATATTGGTTTTGTAAAAGAACTTAAATTCTTTTGTTAAAAGAATTGTATGCTTGAAATTTAAATATTATATAAAAAAAGCCAAATGGCTCAAGCATTATATAAAATAAGTAATTAAAAATAGATGTCTTTAAATTTAAGGTTTTTTTAAATATTAAGTGTACTTTATAATTAAAAATGTGTATTCGTATAATCGTAATAAAGTAAAAAAAAATCCATTAAATAATCTAAGTTTTTCTCTTGCTACCTCTTGAAAATATTTAAGAGTATGGGCCAAAAGGATTTAAATAAGTTATATTTCAGGCACGTTAAGAACATGTTATTTTTACCTAAATATGAGTGCTATATTAAAATTCTGGTCTCATCAACGTCTAGAAAAATCATTTTTCTTTAAATTAAAAAAAACAAATAATTTTGTATTTATTATATTTTGATAAGAAGTTGTGAGGTCGCAAATTTTTGAAACTAAGGCAAAAAGTCTAAAGTTTTAATTTTGCGACCTCACAACTTTTTATCAAAATATAATACAAAATTATTTTTTTTTTTTAATTTAAAGAAAAATTATTTTTCTAGACGTCGGATGGGATTATTTTATTTTTAAGCCTTTTTTTTTAATAAGGCTTTAATAAAAGTGTCAACAAATTATTTTAAACATTTTTTGAAATATTGTGTAGATGGTTATCGTATGGATTATTTTATTACATAGCATTGTTGTGCTAAATACCCAGGAAAGAGACAATGTTGCGCGCACAAATTTAAATTAAAAAAAATAAATAAATTAATAGATTTATCGAAAATAATAAATGCAATTTGTTAATTGTCAATGTTTATTTATGTTCCTTGAAAATAAATTCTATGTTTCTTGGTAAATACGTTACAAATTTTTGACCGTTATATGACTAAAAGCAGAGATTAGGTTTACAGATATATATCATCCAATTTTAAATAATAAGGTGATTATTAAATACATAAAAATTCTGCTATAAAGTAGATTTATCTGTAAGGCTGAGACAAATGTACATTTTATAACAGAAACAAGAGAATCTTCCTTTTCTATTTTTTATTTTGATTTCCAATGGTATTAGTGAAATAAAATCTATTAAAATTATATTCAAGCAAAATCTTAACAGTTACTTTATCAGTATTGTTTTGGTAATAATAAACTATAAAGCTATTTTAAAGAATTTTTAAAATTATTTCTCAACAATATAAAAATATTTGCAGTCAATAAAATAGATACTTAAAAAATAAAGTAAACATTATATTAATTATTGGATTTAAAAAAAAATAGTAACGGTAAGAGAAATCTTGTTAAAGTGTAAATACAGCAGCAACCTCCAATTAACTGTAGTCCTTGAGTTTCTTTTAACAGTTTATTGTTAACTGTCTGATCAGTGTAATGGGATGTTATCCCTAGAGCCTTTTCTTTTTCTGTGATGCATAGTTTTTCCACATGAATGCCATGAATTTGGTGCTTTGAATGTAATACATTTTACTCAGCTATAACATTTGTTGCCATACAAGGGTCCATGTTATAAATTGATTTCAAGTATACTTTCTCGCAAGGGAAATGAAGTCGGGAGAGTATATAAGAAATCAAAGACAACTCAAGCTGAGTTTTGGTATATAAGAAAAATACATTGAGTTTCTTACTGATGATCTCGCTCAATGTATTCGAGTGAAATACCATTTATGTACTATGTAGGAAATAAGAAATTTTATTTCTTAATAATTTTATATTCTTATGAATCTAGTACATGGAATCAAAATCTAATATATATTTATATACATTTTGTTTTATGGTATCAAAATATTATTCATTTTAAATCTTCTTTTAAATCATATAAAATTTTCATGAAATTTGACCAAAACAAACCATTTCTTCTACTTGTGCCAATTTTAATTGCATCATCCACTTGTGGTTCTACTCCAATGTCCCTATAAAAAACCATTTATTTCTATCAAAATAATTTGAAACTAAATTGTTTAATAAATTATATAATTTATGCTAAGTTACTCTGTTGTAATTTTTTTGTGATCATCATTCATTATAACGTTTTCTATAACCCAAAAAAAAAAGTAATGTTTCTGCAGTATTTTTATTATGTCTATACAATTTTTAACTAAAACTCCAGTTCTGTCTGGATCTACAAACAAAAGAGAATATAACAAATTTCAAATAAATATAAGTTAAATTAAAAATAAATACCTTCAGGGCCCCTTCTTCTCCAATTAGCTTTGCTAAGCTCATTGCAAGGGGGTGTAGCAAAGACTAAATCAAATGGTCCACATGACAATAATTTTTCTTCGGTCAATAAAGCAATATCACCAATTTGCTGAATTTTCTGAGCCGGGTGATTAACAGTTGCTACTCTTATGGCTGAAGTTGGTGTTTCACTGGAAACATTTTAACAACTTATTTATTATTAATTAATTATAATCAATAAAAATTATATGAGTGATTTAATATGAGCCACGGATGTCGACCTCCGTGGACTCCACACGCATACATTCACACACTTAAATCTAACGTGATTCTAATTTTAACAACTTTTAATAAGAAATAATATGAACGCGATGAGCTCAAGTAAATCTTTAAGTGCACTATACCTTTAAGTTATTTCTTGGAAGTATTGAATTTACGTGGTCCAAGTCCTGGAGTGATCTTCTTGGATCTTCTCTGGTACCAACGCGATTGAATTGAAAGTTGATTATTAGCGAATATTTTCTTATTATAATTACAGAAAATATATTCGATGATACTATATAAATCTATCAATTAAGTGATCACAAAACTTTATTTTTTTATAATTTTATGTAGTTATTATAAGTTTACAATAAAAACATATGAAATTTAACGATTCAAAAAAAATAATTTCTCTCGCGAGATGAATCGTGTCACAGCTAGCAGAAGAAGGAAGCGTGTTCTCTTGTCTCTTGATTTCCCGCTCGTTCCGTGTTTACATTATTTTAATAGATAAAACAGATTTACCTACAGAACGCAGCGGGATATTTAAAATCCAAAAATATAAAATAAAATTATATTTTATTAAGAAAAACACCGCATTACACCCCCCTGCGTAAACTTCGGTTAATCCTTTCAATTGGAATGTAACACTTCTATAAATTAAAAAAAAATTTTTTTGTGGATTAACTTAGTTAAAATCATGATTCAAAATATGATGCTTCGTCTTGAATAAGATGAGGAGCCACTTGTCTTAAAAAATTTAAACGTGCACGTTGCAAAATTATTGGTTAACCTAAATACTTTGAGATGAAACCATGCTGTACTGTGTTTCAGAAATTTTAAACGACTGCAGCTCTCAGAAAATTACTTCGACCGAGATATAGAACTAAGGTGATCAGTCAGAGTCCTATGGTTCTCATGGTTCTATAATTAACTTACTTTGTGAGCGTACTCCTAAAATTTATACAACAATTAGGTTTCCAAAAGTACTCAGATGTTTTGAATAATCCTCTTCGTGTGCGTACTTCTAAAATCTTGTAACCAATCCTTTCAAAAGTTGAAACTTTTAATTAATGTTGCATACAAAGCATTTCAATCAATAAGATTTTTATATGCCCATTGTTTAATCAGTTTTAATACCTAATAGATACAGTTAATAAACTATTAGATTTGATACTTTTTGACATGAAAGTATTAAACCTGTTGAGATTATAACTACGAATCTCAATGTAAACGAGAGTAACAGATCCAAAATACTTTGGAACCGTGACTTCTGGAAACTATGTAACGTTTGCTCCATATAGGGGAGGGGGTAAGCATCCCCATTTGACACTTTGTTAATCTGACAATAGTCTGTGTGCACTAAGACTATTAGACTAGCCCACTCATTATTTGAGGGTGCAATTGCACTTTTTGATCCTATGGGGACCAATTTTCCAAACAACTTATTCACTTCTTGTATTTGTTCAGCGAAGGAAAATGACAGGCCTGTTTGCCCCTCCTGAACTTCTATGCTGCCTACATCTATTGGTAATACTTGAATGTAGTTTTTATGAAAGTACAAGACAATCTTGAACTCTTTCGTTAGATCGCCTCTCAAAATATGTATTTTGGTGAGTGTAGGCATTATTAAAAAAGTTACCTTTTTGGTACACGTGCCCAGTATGAGATTATGTTCTGCTACTTTCAGTGGAATTTTATTTTCTTCTGCTAAGCTGTAAGCCACTGAACGCATGATAGTTCTTCCTGAGGCACTGTCCAAAAAGCAACTAAATTTTCGGCCCTGAATGTCCATTTTTACCCACCACCTAGAGGAGTTCCGAGTATTTTGATTGGACGTCTCCGCACAATCGGTAACTTCACTCTGGGAAGTATTGGAATCCATGGTCCGTTTATTATTTTCTTAGAAAATATGGACCTCTACTTCCTCCATTTTTAGTTTTTTTGTGAATGCTGGTTTTGAATTGACCTATTGCAGTCTGGGCACTGATGTTTGGTTACCCACGCCCAACCACAATCGTCACATTTCACCACAATAGGATTAGGACATTCGGGCTTCATGATAGTCACGAAAAAGCTAAGGGGATTTGCTGCTAGCTCACTAATGGACGAAGAGGAAGCAAGGACAGTAGTTGATGCTCTGTTTCCGATGCACCCGACGAGAATTGACCAAGAGGAGGACATTAGGGTAACCAAATTCCCGGACTTCACGCAAGAAGAGCTGTTCGCTGCCGTGTACTCTCTCAGAAATAAAAAAGCCCCCGGCCCAGACGGCATACCAGCCGAAATTATAAGAATCGCTGCGCACGAGTGTCCGTCATTGATTTTAATGATGCACAACTCGTGCCTACGAGCTGGAGTATTCAGTAGGCGATGGAAAAAGGCACTGTTGGTCCTTATCAGTAAAGGAAAGGGAGATCCCACACTCCCGTCCTACTGGCGACCACAAGAACTGCTGGATACAGCTGGAAAAGGCTTCGAAAAAATGCTACAACCGCGTATCTTAAACGCAGTAGAAGCAGCAGGGGATTTATCTCCTCGGCAATACGGATTTAGACGGGGGAGGTCCACGGTCGGGGCTGTGAAGGAGGTCGTTGACGCGATAACCAGGGCCCAAACGGGTAATCATTACTCACGTAAAATTACTCTTTTGGTCACCCTGGACGTTAAGAACGCATTCAATTCTGCAAAGTGGACAAAGTTCCTTCAAGGACTAAATGACTTTGCAGTACCAAATTATTTGATGCGGGTAATGAAGAGTTACCTAAGTGACAGAGTACTATTGTACGAGACTCTTCAAGGGAAGAGAAGTTGGAAAGTGACAGCTGGTGCAGCTCAGGGCTCCATATTGGGACCGGACCTATGGAACATCTCTTATGATGGTATCCTGAGGATGAAGCTAGCGGATGGCTGCTTTATGATAGGCTATGCGGATGATATTGCCCTCGTGATCATAGCAAGGAACGTGCAACAAGCACAGGATAGCTTGAGCGTCTGCATGTTAAAGACAAACGCATGGATGGAAGAGCACGGATTAAGTCTGGCAGTCGCTAAGACCGAGATCGTGATGTTCACGGGGAAGCAAATCAATACCCTTATTCCAATACGGGTTGACGAGGATACCATTATAGAGACGAAAAGGTTCGCCAAATATCTTGGAATAGTTTTGGATACGAAGCGGACCTATTTTGAACATATTTCTCAAAGGGTAAAGAAGGCAGGTACCACGACGTTAGCCCTGAGCAGGCTGATGTCGAACATGAGTGGACCAAAGTCCAGCAGGAGAAAGCTGCTAATGTCCGTAACTCACTCCATCCTATTGTACGGAGCGGAGATTTGGAGTGAGGCACTGGATAAGGATATATATTCGAAAGGTATGAAAAGAGTGCAGAGGCAGGGTGCTCTGAGGGTTTCTTGCGCATACAGGACTGTTTCGGAAGCGGCAGTTCTTGTTATGGCAGGAATTATTCCTAATCAGCTACTTGCCAAAGAGCGCAAGCTTACATACGAAAGGAAAAATGAGAGAGACCTAGAATATATTAAAGCGGATGTTAGGAGAGCTACAATGTTGGCGTGGCAAACAGTCTGGGAGAACCGCGTGGACATCGCATGGACCAGGCGCCTCATAAAAGAGGTCGCGCTCTGGACTCAGAGAGGGCACGGAGAGGTAAACTACTTCTTGACACAGTTCCTCAGTGGCCATGAGCTTTTCCAATCTTATATCTTCAGGATGGGAAAGGTCGTGAGCCCTGAATGTGTATTTTGTCCCAAAAAACGAGATGACGCGCGTCACACGTTTTTCGAGTGTGACCGCTGGATAACTAAAAGGAGAGCGCTGGAAGCAGAGGTTGAAGAAGTCACACCCAATAACATAGTCGGAAAAATGCTCCAGAACGAGGAATCATGGAGCGTCGTGGCAAGGTACGTGGAGGAGATTCTGCGTACAAAAAAGTTATTGACAACACCCTAACTAGGAGCCGCGTGTAGGAGCAGTCAAAATAGACGGTTCTTGCACACGGCACCAATCGGGGGATAATGGAGGACGTACAAGGATATTAATTTATTTATTTATTTATATATTTATATATTTATTAATTTATAAACCTATGTATATATCTATTTGACGACATGGCGAAATAACAAGAAGGAGAAATAAGGAACCTCCAGGATGAGAGGACAAAAGAAAGAAAGGATCTTCATTAAAGAGGATACATGGCCTAAGTCAACCCGATGTAATGTGATAAACGGTTCCGGGTGTGACTTATATAAGGCAGAGAATGGGGGGTGAGTTTTGTCGGTATGCTTTGGGCAAGGCATCTGTCTTTTGCAGAGTGCCTTGCCCCTTGGAGTCCGACACTGTTCAGATACTGGTTCTGTTCGGGCGTAAGTGCCTTCTCACCCCCCTGCCCCGAGTGCAAAAAAAAAAAAAAAAAAAAAAAATTAGTCTTATTTGATTCAGAAGGTTTTGCTTTGCTTTGGTAAATTCTCTTCTTGTATTTCTTCTTTCGGCTGGAATTGCTTGTAGTAGAACGTTCTGAATCCGATGAATTTCTGCTTCTTTAAGCATCTTTACTTGTCCTGATTTCTCGCATACTCAAAATATTCTCTTGCATTATTGCCGAAACTTGTGTAGCAATATGCTTAATTTCATCTACGCTAAGCTTACTTATAGTCTTAGATGATTTACTCGCATATTCTGGCAATAAAGATTTATCTGCAGACGGGGGTTCCCTGTACATTTCCACAGCATGGAGAAGCGCCTCTGCTTCAGTAGCTTGTTCAATCAAGTCCTCCATACTAAAAAATTTATTTGTGCGCATTCTCTGCTTAATATCGGGCCTAAAATTTCTATACAGGTACTCCATCTTTTTATTTTCAGGCATTGGGGGAGAGAATTTTTCTGCTATAGCTAACATATTCCATATGTATTCTTTCACAGGCTCCTTAGCACCTTGAGTACGGCTTAGGATCTCGAATTCCAATTTTTGCTGGAAATCCGAACCTGCTCCAAAATGTCTTCTTGCTAAAGCACAAAATTCTCCCCATGTCGTGCTGGTTGAAGCTAAGGCAGTATACCATGTTTGGCCGTTTTGTCCCCACAAAATGTAACCCCCCATCTCCGAACAATCTCACATAAGTCCCTTGTCCTACTTGTGTTAAAACTATACTGATTGTTCGCAAGAGTGTGAGGCTGTAGACATGAATATTGCGCATACCCTGGGTGTTGAAAATGGCTAATGTTTGGGTAAGGTGGGCCTGCTCCAAAGCAAAGAGCCGCTCTTGAATAATCTTGAGGACCTGTGGTCCAACCTGCCTGCATATTTGGCTGTAGATATGGTTGTTGCATTGGCCAAGCTTCTTGAATCCTGTAAGCAGGGTTACCCCCTCCCCAAGCCATCGCTGCTTGATTTGCCATATAATTATAATTATTTATATCGCCAGGGTGCGAATTAATGTTATAAGAGTTAATATTTGGATAAATATTTGGCAAGTGTGGTGTATAAGGCCTGTCGCATGTAAATGTGTTCTGAAATTGAACCGATTTCTGACGGAGATGTGTGCTGGATGGTAGGTGAGGCCTATCCATATGTGACATAATATTGCTAGCCAATGACGTAATTGTTGTGGTAGTAGTAGTGGTTAATGGAGTCCCTAGGCTATTTAAAAAATTACATTTATAATATTTTATAAATGTTTATCAATAAATAATTATTTTATTAAAAATACTCACTCATACTGTTTGAAAGAGTTTAAACAATTTTGAGTAATTTTTATTAATATTTATTATAATTGTTTAAACAATTTCATTATTTATTGTATTATTATTTAAATAATACTATTATGGGTCTAAAATATGCTAATTTACAGTTAAAGTATCAAAAAAGATTTATAAAGTATGAATTTTGTAACAAGAGAAAAGGTTTACATTTGTATGGTTTTTCACTAGTGTTAAAAAAATTTTTTTTTTTTAATTTTATGTTTTAACTTTGTAAGGTTCTTCACTAGTGTGCAAAGAAGCTAATTCTCAAACAACATTTGTATGGTCTTTCACCAGTCTTGAGAAAAACAAAATCGTAATTTACCGATATAGGGCTTTTCACCTCTGTGACTAACTTTTTTAAAATGAGTTAAAATTGATATATTTTTAACTAAGTATGTTTTATTTAGTTGTCAATTGATTAATTATATATTAACCTATCAATTATAAATTTTTCCTCTTGTTAATTTAAAAAAAAGATTTAATTATAAATTTTTCAAAAAAAGGCTTAAGTTTGTTATAAATTTTCTAAAAAAAAAGACCTAAATCCGTATGCATGCGTATGTAAAAAAGATGGATACCACTAATTTTTAATTAAAAAAAATTAGAAAATATTTTTAAAAAATGTTTAAAAAAATTCATAAAATATCATCAGTGCAACTATTTTTTTTACTCAGTGTACCGAGTATTAAATAAGCACTGTATATATATATGTACTAGCTGCCTCCGGCTCGCTTCGCTCGCCCCGGCAGCCACCATGGGGGCTGCGCCCCCCTGGACCCCTGCGGCTTTATTTTTCCAATAATATGTTGTGTTAGGTTACTCAATATTTTGTAAAACTACCTTTTTTTACCCGAAGTATTATCTAAAATTTACTGAATCATAAAAATTACGGGCTTATGAACCCAGACAGATAATTAGTGATCAGCAATACAAAGCTTAGCTACCCTTCCATAGGATCCACAAGTAGTCGTTGTTTCCCTCGAATTCTAGGGTTCTGTCTGATAATAGCTGTTCAAGCTTTCTTTAGTTACTATATTCAGTTACTACATCAGTGGCTGATAAAAATTAGAAATATATATAATATAAGTCCTAAACTTTTATAATTATCGAAAAAATATTGTAACTTTTGAAAGATCGAACCGATTATCTTGAAAATTTAGATGGATACGTAAAAAATATACCTGAATCGAATGAAATTCTTTTTGATAAAAAAATTTTTTCTCCGTTTTCAGTTTTTTTGGTTTTTTTTTTAAATTTAATAAAAATTTTTTTTTTGGAAATCCAGTTTTTTCAAAATAAAATTTTTTTGCCGTAATCAATCGAAATAAAACCTAGCCTATGTTTTGACCCGTAATTTTTGCCGTCTTTTTCCGTAAACTATATTTCTATAGATTTTATTGTGTTCTCGTTTATCACGTTCCGACATACAAACATACATAAATAAAGATTTATATATATAGGATGTAAATTTGAAATACAAATTTTATGCTAAAAAATATATGTAACTCTGGAAACATCTAACTGATTTGCTTGAAAATTTAGGTGGACACGTAAAAAACAATTCTAAATCATATAAAAACTTTTCTGATTACAAAAAAATCCCAAGTTTTTAAGTTAATTACGATTTTTTTGAAAATTTACGAAAACATCGAAAATGATCACTTTTTTGAAAAAACGTTTTTTTGGCGACAAAAATTTTCTTTCGCATCAATCTAAATCCTGTATAGCCTATGACACTCCTGCAATTTTTCCGCGTTTTTTGCCGCAAACCACGCCTTTCTAGCTACTGTCGTCTAGGCGTGATTATCAAACTAAAAAAATTCTCTATCGGCATATATATGGGCGATTATTTCTCAACCCGGCCACCCCCCTCTGTCCAAAAATGGTGGCATCTTAAAAAGATTTTGGTTTTCTCAAATTGACTGGAAAAGGGTCTAGTTTTTTATTCTCATTGGCTTTTCAACTCTGTAAATCTACTGTGCCCATTTTAGGCACTGACCGGCGGCAGGTCGACATTTTAAAAACAGAAAAATTGAAATAAAAGTAGATTAACGGTAAGTTTTTTGAAATTTTTTTCTCTTAAAAGTTGTTATTTATTAAAACAAAGAAAATGAGACCACTTGCGTGGTAATTGGTTGATTTCTTAAAAAGTTTTGTGGGTGCTATGTAGTTTTTAAAAATAGATTAAAAATGGCTACTTTGACTGATGATATCTCTGAACCTACATGTCCAAAATAAAAAAGTTTTAGTGCAAAATAGTATTCTTTTGATACATAATAAGTGTACCAAATATCAGGGGATTTGATTGAATAGTATCGGATTTAGCAATTTTAAGAGTAATTCTGAGACAAATTTTGACCCATTTTTTTAAGAGAATTATTACCCGAAAATTGCTAAATCCGAAACTATTCAATCAAATCCCCTGATATTTGGCACACTTATTATGTATCAAAAGAATACTATTTTGCACTAAAACTTTTTTATTTTGGACATGTAGGTTCAGAGATATCATCAGTCAAAGTAGCCATTTTTAATCTATTTTTAAAAACTACATAGCACCCACAAAACTTTTTAAGAAATCAACCAATTACCACGCAAGTGGTCTCATTTTCTTTGTTTTAATAAATAACAACTTTTAAGAGAAAAAAATTTCAAAAAACTTACCGTTAATCTACTTTTATTTTAATTTTTCTGTTTTTAAAATGTCGACCTGCCGCCGCTCAGTGCCTAAAATGGGTACAGTAGATTTACAGAGTTGAAAAGGCCAATGAGAATAAAAAACTAGACCCTTTTTCAGTCAATTTGAGAAAACCAAAATCTTTTTAAGTTGCCACCATTTTTGGACAGAGGGGGGGTGGCCGGGTTGAGAAATAATCGCCCATATATATATAGATATAGATATAGATATAGATATAGATATAGATATAGATATAGATTTCTAATCCTTTTTTTAAATTTTAAGGTCGTGTTTCGAACTTTAGGGGATGCCACGTTTGTAACAACTTGTTTATTATTAATTAATTAAAATCAATAAAAATTATATGCAATTAATAAACAAATTGTTACATAAAAGTTTAATAATAAATATAATACGAGGGGATTTACCTGTATTAGAATATGTGTGTGTACATTAACTCACATATATACGAGGGCGACATGCAGATGGATAAGGACCTTTGATTTCTTCTACTTGTGCCAATTTTAATTGCATCAACCACTTGTGGTTCTACTCCAATGTCCCTATAAAAAACCATTTATTTCTATCAAAATAATTTGAAACTAAATTGTTTAATAAATTATATAATTTATGCTAAGTTACTCTGTTATAATTTTTTTCTGATCATCATTCATTATAACGTTTTCTATAACCCAAAAAAAAAAGTAATGTTTCTGCAGTATTTTTATTATGTCTATACAATTTTTAACTAAAACTCCAGTTCCGTCTGGATCTACAAACAAAAGAGAATATAACAAATTTCAAATAAATATAAGTTAAATTAAAAATAAATACCTTCAGGGCCCCTTATTCTCCAATTAGCTTTGCTAAGCTCATTACAAAGGGGTGTAGCAAAGACTAAATCAAATGGTCCACATGACAATAATTTTTCTTCGGTCAATAAAGTAATATCACCAATTTGCTGAATTTTCTGAGCCGGGTGATTAACAGTTGCTACTCTTATGGCTGAAGTTGGTGTTTCACTGGAAACATTGTAACAACTTATTTATTATTAATTAATTATAATCAATAAAAATTATATGCAATTAATAAACAAATTGTTACATAAAAGTTTAATAATAAATATAATACGAGGGGATTTACCTGTATTAGAATATGTGTGTGTACATTAACTCACATATATAAGAGGGCGACATGCAGATAGATAAAGACCTTTGAATAATTTAATGTTTATTTATTTAATTGACAATATAAATTTATTAATAACAAAAAGAAAATGATTCTATATAAAAAAAATAATATATATATGTATATATACTGGGGTTTAATATGAGCCACGGATGTCGACCTCCGTGGACTCCACACGCATACATTCACACACTTAAATCTAACGTGATTCTAATTTTAACAACTTTTAATAAGAAATAATATGAACGCGATGAGCTCAAGTAAATCTTTAAGTGCACTATACCTTTAAGTCATTTCTTGGAAGTATTGAATTTACGTGGTCCAAGTCCTGGAGTGATCTTCTTGGATCTTCTCTGGTACCAAAGCGATTGAATTGAAAGTTGATTATTAGCGAATATTTTTTCATTATAATTACAGAAAATATATCCGATGATACTATATAAATCTATCAATTAACTGATCACAAAACTTTATTTTTTTATAATTTTATGTAGTTATTATAAGTTTACAATAAAAACATATGAAATTTAACGATTCAAAAAAAATAATTTCTCTCGCGAGATGAATCGTGTCACAGCTAGCAGAAGAAGGAAGCGTGTTCTCTTGTCTCTTGATTTCCCACTCGTTCCGTGTTTACATTATTTTAATAGATAAAACAGATTTACCTACAGAACGCAGCGGGATATTTAAAATCCAAAATATAAAATAAAATTATATTTTATTAAGAAAAACACCGCATTACAACATATGTATCGACACCTAATCCTAGATTCTTTAAAGCTATTAACACTGAAAAAAAAATTAAAATTTTTTTAAATTTTATTATTTTATTTAATTTTTACTTTATTTTAGGATTATATATCTTACAAGTTGCTATACCATCGCAAAGTGATAAAACTTTAATTTTTTTTTTTAAAACAACAATTTATTAATTGAATCCCTACAATATAGAATATTATACCAATTCATAATATTTGTTTTCCAATTTTCAAAAAATTGGTCAAAACAAAAGCAGTTCGTGGGTTTATTTCTAAAAAACTTAGTAAATATATTTTTGCAGTCATAACAGTAAGATCTAAATAGAAAAAAATTATTTATATTGCTTTTTAAAGTTTTTTTATGAATTAAACAAAAAAATGTATTTATATACTTAAAGCATATTTTGTTTGTGCATTTCAAAAATATGTCTTTTTACCACATGAAATACAATAAACCTTAAAAAAATTTTATAAAAAATAATTATATAATTATAATTCAGAATTTTCAAATTTATAATATAACTCACTCTATAAGAATCTTCAAACAGAATAAGCAATTTTGGTATTACTGTTGCCTAGAATAAACACAGTATTCAAAAATAATATAATAATAAAAAATTAAGTAAACAAAAATTTGTTACCATGCAATCTTTACAATAACTTGCAGGAATTAAAGGGTGCATAAACAATTCCAGATTAGATCGGTCGCATAAGAAATAATTTACTCCTATTGTATAACTAATCTGATCTATACGATAAATTAAATTTAAAAACAACATTTTAAATTTAATTAAATTTAAAATTTAATTACATTTATTATTATGAAAAGATTTATAAAAATGAAAGTTAAAAAAAGAAGTATTAATTCATTTGTTTAAAAATTTTACTATCCATTGTAAAAAAAACTCTTTAATTATACCTATTTTTGAATTTAAATATTCAGCTGCTGTCTGAATCACATTTATTTTTATAGGCATGCCTTTTTTTTTCTTTTTCATTTTATAATTATACAAAGAATCTTGCATTGCAGTTGGATAATCGCTAAAAATAATTGATTTTTCTGAAAAAAGTATGGAATTATTTAAAAGAATTTAAAAATATGACAGTTCTAAAAAAATTGTTATGTAATTTAAAGAAGATTATTTAAGAACCTGCATTTATAATTGGCAAAATATTATTTCTTATCCAAATGAAATCCATTTTGTCTGTCGATTTGAATGCAAACTTTAATTTAATGACCTGAAAAATTATATTTTATTAAATCAATAAAAATATGTGTATCCTTTATCAAAAATTAATTTACATTCATCATTTCAACAATTATGTCTCTTTTCTGTTTCATAAGATTTTTTTTAGTTTTTCCTGCTACAAAAAAACTTTTCAACCTTTTATCAAGTTTTATTTGAAAATCTTGGATGCTTTTTGCAGATATCTAAAACATTTTATTGTATAAATTCCTGCATTCGTTTAGAAAGCTATAGGTAATATTGGGTTAGAGAATGTGATATTTCCACACCCTGTCTTATATATTTTTAAATAGTAGTAAAAAGTATTGAAATCATATATACATATATCTTGATAATATGTTAAATAAAAATACCTTATTTGTTTGATATTTCCCAATCCAGCACACCCAAATTTGGTCTTCTTCTTGTATTTCATTGGTTTCATATGAATCAATAATTATAGCTATTTAAAATAAATCAAATTTCATCGATTAATTAATAAAAATTGTTTAAACATTTAGAGTTTGTTTTTTTTTTTTGCTTTATTATTCTCTGACAAAAATTACTACATGGTTTCACCTTATGATCTTACCAACTAAATTAGTTGTCCTTATTTGTGCAAATTATCAACTTAATCACCCCTGAATAAGAAAAAAGTACCCCTAAAAGGGGTAGATATTAATTCAAGAAATATACCCAAAAAACCTATTTGAACCAAATCTTTACCGTTTTAAGCAGCTATTAAAATAAATAAAAATTATTTTATAGCATTTTTTTAGCTTAAATTGTATTAAAAACTATATTAATTTCACGGATTGGAATAACTGAAAATTGCATCCCGGGAAGGTTTTACGGCCTCTGCTCTTTTTTATTAGTAACTTGATAATTAGCCCAAATAAGCATATATAATTAATGTAGGTGGTAAAACTATGTAATAATTTTTATCAGAGTTATTTACCTGGCCAATAGCCCTTTAGAGAGGCCAAAACTAGCTTTCCTTTACAAAAACTATTACTTTTTGGTGCACTATTTAATTCAACAGTAGTTGAATACAATAAAGATTCATAGTAAATCTTTTTCATTTTTTACAACAACAAAATTATAATTTGAACTATCAATAGGATTTTCTACAAAAACATCACTAAACCAGTTCACTAATCGAGTCATCTTTTTCAAAATTATTCTTATTCCAAGGAAAAATGGACGGAACAGCATTAGTCAGCAACCTGTATCTTATGTCCATATAGGGCACTGAAAATATTTTTTTTTAAACGTATTAATTATCAATCCACAATATTATAAAAATTATAGTTAATAAATCACTCTAAAGAAAGATCTATATTCTTGTAAAATATCCTCGTTATTGTTGTTTGCTGAATTAATTGTGAGTTCAGTTTTGTTTTCATTCACTGATACAAAAACATCACTAATCGAGTCATCTTTTTCAAAACTATTCTTAGCTCCTTCTTGTATATTATTCCAAGGAAAAATGGACGGAACAGCATTAGTCAGCAACCTGTAACTTATGTCCATATAGGGCACTGAAAATATTTTTTTAAACGTATTAATTATCAATCCACAATATTATAAAAATTATTTTAAATTTATAATTTTTTAACATATAAAAATAACATTAAAAAAAACAGAAATGATGATCATAACAATACTTTATTATTAATATACAGTCGAGTATCAATTTAATAAAGTATAATTTGTTTATTGAGGTTATAAACTATTACTTACTATCTGCAGCTGTTCTAGTAAAATCTGAATCCAGAAAATGACTTCTGCACAAGCTACTTCTAGAACTTAAAATAGTATTTTCATTTAATTTAACTAATTGTAACCACTTTAGTCTTATATCCATTTTAGACGGAAATTGGAACCTTGATTGGTTTTTACACCCAGAGACTTTACACTTCATTTCTTGATGCTTAAAACAAAAACTTATGATAACGAAAATCAACTGTAAATAATAAATCACTCTAAAGAAAGATCTATATTTTGTTTTGATGCATCAGTAACCATATTGCTATGCTACCTCGGGCACCATATCGCTATGCTACCTCGGGCACCATATTGCTATGCAACCTCGGGTGCCATATTGCAAAACATGTGTTATCTTCTCTTAGTGGGGGTATATATAGCAGACAAAAAGAAATATCCTAACATGAATTCAAAGAAAAATATTTTTAACAACAAAAAGTTTTGCAAATAATAAAATGTAATTATTATATTATTTATAAGTCTATCCCAGTGTGTATCTTTTAGTGGTTTTAAAATTTAAAAGTGATACTTAGCTTAAAAAAAATTGCTTTTCTTTAATATTTTTTGTTTATATATGTTGAATGACATTACAAACGTTTAAAAAATTTATTTCTGCGTTTGAACTCAGTTTAATTGGAGCATGTGCAACAACGGATCTTGCATGGTTAGCAATTTTAAGAATAATTTGTAAGTAGAAGTGATTTTTATATTTAGTAACTATAATATACAAGACGTGTACTTGATTGAAATTTAAAAAAAAATGTTACATTATACTATTATTATTGATATAAATGTTTTCAGGACATGAAATATTTGTAAATAATATTTCAGATTTTCAGTGTTATATAATTTTAGATGTAAAATATTTAAAGGATTTAATATTTTATTTTTCTTTGCAAGTAATTAAATTACTTGGATTTTTAGTAGTTTATTCGGTTATAATGAAACATTTTCTCAAATTTGAAAATTACATATCTTAAAAAAATATTCTTGACTGAATTCAAAACATATTATTGATTGCAGGTTGAAATGAAATGAGCTCAACCACGTGATGCATACAGTAAAATGAACAAGTCTCATCAAGGCATTAATGTTCCACAACAGGTCCACCAATGGGATTGGCTGGTAATATGGATTCAATGGCTAGACCAAATGGGCCCATCGGGAAACATTATGCAACAATAGGAACAAATCCTCAAACAGGTGGTTATGCTGGTTATAGTACTCAATACAATGCCTAAGGATTGGGAGCTCCTACATGACCGCCTCAACACCAACAAATACCTCCTCCTTCACACCAGTGCGGTAGTAGCTATAAAGTTCAGACAGCAGCTGCTACAATCAAGCTTACGGTAGTTATAGTGAATTCTTTTAATTAAGTTTTTAGCAAAAATATACAAATAACAAATATTTTTATTGTAAAAATAAGCTTGCATATTTTTTAAGTGGCTTATCAAAATTTATTCAGCATTTTAAAACAATTAATAATGCTTGTTTTCTTTGGGATAGTTAAATAAATGTCACCTAAGATTGCAAACCTACTTACTACGATAAAATAAAAAGTTTTATTTTAAAAAGCATATCTTAGTTGATATTTAGGTTCAAACAAACAAATTTTCAGAAATTTTTTTCTTAGCTTAATAAAGGTGTGAATTTTATAAATTCTCTTAAGGGTCCTTTGTGCTAAATGTGTTTCTGAAAATTAATTTTTTCTTTTTTTGCATAAATAACTTCACATATGTCTCAAGAACATGTAAACAAAAAAAAATTTTTTTTGTTAAATTTAATACTTGTATAAAATAATTAATAAACATTTACTCAAAAATCTGTAACCGTCTTTTCACAATCCTTACTTAAAAAATCGTCATATTTAGCACAAAAGACCCTTAATAATCCACTAGTCAAACTTTAAAGAGTGCTTTTTTAAAATCATAAGTTAAAATTCTATGTATATAATTATTGTTAGACATTTACATTGATGGCTTTTCTAACAGGCTTTATGGAGAAAAGGACGTATGTCAGGGTTGGTGCATCAGGGCTAGAGTATGAGAAGCTTCAAGTGAGGTGGGAGTCAATCCTGGAAAAGAAAGCGATGAATTTGAAATAGAGTTTAATACTGACTGAAAAAAAATATATGCAAAAAAATGGTGATGAATAAAGGTTATATAGTATTCTGTAGATTATCCAATAAGTTTGACATTCAGTGGATTAGAAATACGAAGTTATAAAACTCAAGTATGGGATGTATCTTCGATACCAGATATATCAAATCGTAAGTGAAAGTTCAATAATAAATTATAACTTTGATAACAAAACAAGTCATCTTAACTTATTTTTGCATCTGCAAAAACTTCTAATGCATAATTGAATTTTGTAGCTGAAAAAATGTTCTACTTTAAGAATGTAAAATTCACAATGACGCAAGTTTAAATACAGGGTCATTCTGGTGAAATGCTTAGGTCATAAATCTCTATTTTCTATTATATTTTTTCGTCAAATATTATTTTTAAATTTCTATGCACCAAAACCTGTTTTTTTTAATAATTTATTCGAAATATGTAAATAAAGACCCAATCTACGATAGAGAAGATGATGAAGGGAGACAATAGGATTAAAATAAATAAACTTTTTTTTTAGTTTTGTTTTATTTTTTGTTTTTAATTTTTTTTACTTTTATAAAATAATTTTTTAAATAAATTAAACAAAATTACTTTAATAAATAATTTTTTGTGTATAAAAAATTTTTAAAATAAATTACTTATTACATCAAATTAATTAAATTCTTGCTAACTATTTAAAATAAATATTTCAGAAAATTTGTAATACTAAATTATAATAATATTATAATAATATTATAATAATATTATATCTTAATTAATTAAAATTGACATTAATTTTTCTGGTCAGCGGCCAGAAACAACGTATTTCCGAAAAATTTCCACTAACGCAGAAAAATTTTGTATGGCCCTTGTTCATAAGTATAAAATGTCCTTTTTTGAAAACAAACTGTAAATATACTATTAATTATCTTCTTATAATAAGTACTCAATATCAATCTCATCAAAATTTTCTGGCCTGCCAAAATTTTTCTCAAATTGAGCTCCATATCTTGCCAAACAATAGCCTAACCTATGCTGATACTCTTCCTCCACTTTTTCAATTGTATCACGAGTTATTCTTTCACTAATTTCAGAAATTCTTATTTGCAATTCTGGTATATTGGCTGCAAGTGGCAATATTATAAAGCTCAGTTTTTAAGTGACCCCAATAGAAAAAATCAAGTGGATTTAGGTCGGGTGATCTAGCAGGCCATTTAACCCATAAGCGCCTAATCGACATTTCTTGGACACTTAAATATTTTGATATGAAAAAATGAATATTTTAGGCTAAAAATCTCACCTAGTAGGTATTTTTTATCGCTCTTTCCATTTCCGGAGTCCGTTTTTACCTACGACCCTTGTGTAATGAAATATCAACCCCTAAAGTAGGGTAAAATCACTAAAATTGTAAAATTTAAAAAAAAACGTTACTGCGCGCAAAAAAAAAGTTTCTTTATGTTGGAAATTATATTTTTTACTTTCCAAAAGGTAAAAAATGAAAATTTATGTATTCTCAGCAAATTTACCCTCTCTAGGGGGTAAATATTAGGGGTAAGGGGGTGGATTTTACTGATGTATAAAAATTTAATATTTCTAGCTGAAAACATCACCTAGTAGGTATTTTTGGTCGCTCTTTCCATTTCCGAAGTCTGTTACAACCCTAAAATTCACCCCCTTACCCCAAATATTTGCCCCCTCGAGAGGGTGAATGTGCTTAGAATACATAAATTTTCATCTCTTACCTTTTGGAAAGCAAAAAATATAATTTCAAACATAAAGAAACTTTTTTTTTTGAGTGCAGTAACTTTTTTTTTTAATTTTACAATTTTAATGATTTTACCCTGTTTTAGGGGTTGATATTTCACTACCCAAGGGTTGTAGAGGAAAACAGACTTCGGAAATGGAAGGAGCGACCAAAAATACCTATTAGATGATGTTTTCAGCTAGAAATATTCAATTTTTATACATCTGTAAAATCCACCCCCTTACCCCTAATATTTACCCCCTAGAGAGGGTAAATTTGCTGAGAATACATAAATTTTCATTTTTTACCTTTTGGAAAGTAAAAAATATAATTTCCAACATAAAGAAACTTTTTTTTTGCGCGCAGTAACATTTTTTTTTAAATTTTACAATTTTAGTGATTTTACCCTACTTTAGGGGTTGATATTTCATTACCCAAGGGTCGTAGGTAAAAACGGACTCCGGAAATGGAAAGAGCGATAAAAAATACCTACTAGGTGATGTTTTCAGTTTGAAATATTCAATTTTTATACATCTGTAAAATCCACCCCCTTACCCCTAATATTTACCCCCTAGAGAGGGTAAATTTGCTGAGAATACATAAATTTTCATTTTTTACCTTTTGGAAAGTAAAAAATATAATTTCCAACATAAAGAAACTTTTTTTTTGCGCGCAGTAACATTTTTTTTTAAATTTTACAATTTTAGTGATTTTACCCTACTTTAGGGGTTGATATTTCATTACCCAAGGGTCGTAGGTAAAAACGGACTCCGGAAATGGAAAGAGCGATAAAAAATACCTACTGGGTGAGATTTTTAGCCTAAAATATTCATTTTTTCATATAAAAATATTGCATTTAAACGGTTGCCAAAAATTTGATTCATATAGCCAGTCACCCCGTTGTGGATGGATGCTCCATCCATTTGGAACCATGTGTTTTCCTAAAAGAAAATTATTTAAAAAAAAAATTTTTATTTAAATAGGACACGTGAAAACCAGTGAGTAATTGCAAATATTGGAAGAAACTGCGGTTGCTGCAACCAAAAAAATCGGAATCTGGTTATCAGGGCCGGATTTTTGGTTTAGTTACTGAGATTCTGGTTGTGGCAGCTGGAATTTTTTTTCCTTTAAATGGTTGCGAATGATATAAAACCGAAATGAAAGTTAAAAACAATTTTTTTCTCTTTGACCCAAAAACTTTCTTAAAATCCAACCATATTGAGATGAATGATGACAAGTTATTTTTTTTAAATTTTCTTTACGTTTCAAGCCATTTGTAACCAATTACAAAAAAAAAATTTCGGTTTTCACAATCAGAAATGTTTTTCAGTGTAGGTAAATACATATTGCCAAAAGATTAGTAACAATTTTTTTTTGATTCCTTGCAATTTTTTAGAAAAACAGGCACTATCGGTCTAGAAAAAAAAATTTTGAAATATGCTCATCATTATTTGAGCATTTCTACCAGAAAATTCGTTTTGATAGCATCTAAGATAAATAGTATATTTACGGCTCGTGTCCAGAAAATTAAAGAATGGCCCAAATTGTACGGAAAGTACCTTCCGAGGCGAAGCCGAGGATGGCAAACTGCAATTTGGAAAATTTTTTATTTATGGGGCTGTATAAAATTTTTCTGCGACAGTAGCAAGAAATTTTGATTTGAAAATCGTACTTTCGTGGCTCACAGAAAAAAATTTTTTGACGGGGCCACGCCTATCACCCTGATTTACTGGTAGTTCTGAAAATTATTAATAAAAAAAAACTATTGCTAAACTTTTTAAAAATTTTGTTATAGTAATAATTTTTAGAAAAAAAAACGTTGTCCTTGTTATCAACTGCGGTTAATTAAAAAAATAAAAAACAAATTTAATTAATCTAAATTTCAAGAATTTCTGGTATTACATAATAATAGTATTGTCTTATTTTTGACGGTAAAAATTGTGATACAGAAATATAAAATCCGTAAAATTCTGCAATAAAGATGTTTCTAAAACTAATACTTCCAAGTAAAAAAGTGAGATCTTACGTCAAATATAAAAATAATAATTAGGTTACTCAAGTAATGTATGGTTAATGACAAATAAAATTTTTACAAATTTAGGTATCATTGGGTAACATTATTAAATGAATTGATGAGCCTTCTTAAAAAAAAAATTTTGATCTTTTAAATATGCTCAAAAAATGTTTAACAATAAATAACCTACAATGACTTAATAGAAAGCTATGACCTACAAAAACAGCTGAAAAGAAAATTTTGAACTTAACTAGACCGACAGCGCCTGTTTTCTAAAAAATTGCAAGAAAACCAAAAAAAAAATTGCGATAGTTAAGTCAAGCAGGTACTGCGGGTCAAAAAATAAAGTTTCAAAATTTTTTTTTCGCTGCTTCATTAGGCCATCGCTTTTTATAATGATTTTGTAGGCTATTTATTGAGTAAAACTTTTTTAGAATATTCAAAATACCTTTTATTTTGCGATATATCCATCTGAGATATGGAGGTTGCTAATCTTTAGGGCAACATGTATTTACCTACACTGAAAAAAAATTTTTGATTGCGGAAACTGGATTTTTTTTTATTGATTGCAAGTGGCTTAAAACGTAATAAAAATTTTAATAAAATGGCTTGTAAACATTTAAAATGCGAGTAACGCAATATAAGTAAAAAAAAGTAATTTTTAATATTTGGGGTAGTTCAGAGATAAAAAACTCGGTTTTTGACATAACAGGGGAAAAATCTTTTTGGCTTTCATCGCCGATTTCGGGTTCACGTTTTTTTTTTTGCTTTTTTGTTTGACTACCAGAAAATGATGACCGTAGGTGTGGCGCTGTCAAAAAAATTTTTATCATCTGTGATTTTCATCTGGTAGAAATGCTCATTTACCTACACTGAAAAAAATTTGCTTGCGGGAACCGGATTTTTTATTTTTTTTTTAATTGTTTGCAAATGGCTTGAAACGTAAAGAAAATTTTAAAAAAATCACTTGTAATCATTTAAAATGCAAGCAAGGCAACATGGTAAACTAAAAAAAAAAAAATTATGGCTTATAAAAAAAAAATTTTTTTTTAATTTTCGTTTAGGTTTTGATATAAAAGTAATTCGTAAAAAAATATAAGTTAATATAGGTTTTAAAAAAAAATAAATCTCTTTTTATTCACTGATTTACCACGAATCTATTCATCAAATTTTCTAATAAAAATTGCTAAATACTTTAAATAACTTAATAAAATAAAATTAAATCTAGAATACTTACATCTACACCTAACCGCCGTAATTCTGGCATAACTGTTTCCTCTATAAGTCTTCGAAACCCAGCACTATTTAAATTTCCTTGAAAAAATATGGACCAACAATTTGTCCGTTATACAGTCCTGCCCAAACGTTTACCTTTTGCTGGTATTGTGTATTGCAGTCGATGATAGGATGGTGGTTATTTTGCGACCATTCTCTGCAGTTTTGTCTATTTGGTTGCACTTTTAAGTAGAAGGTGCATTCATCCGTGAAAACTAGATTATGCGGACTGATAGTACCTTCAATAATTGAATTCATAACTGTTTCGCAATAAGTCATACGCCTTAATGGATCACCATCCTTTAGTTCTTGTACTGGTTGTGGTTTGAAAGGTTTGTAACGGTTCGATTTTAAAGTCCGATAAGCACTGGATTGAGAAACTCCGGCCAATCGCCCACAAATAGTTGTGCTGGTACGTTTATTAACCTCTACCGTAGCACAGATTGCTATTTTTGCTTCTTCACTCAATTGACGTGAAGGATATTCAATTTTTCTGTGTTGTATATCCAAACATGCCACATTTTTGAATTTTCTGTATGCTCTTTTTATAGTTTCAGGCGACGGAATATTTGGAGAATTTGGAAAATCAACAACAAAATTTCTAATTACAGCTTGGGTATTACGACCTGTTTCAATATATTTTTCCACCATATAAATACGCTCTTGCGTATTAAATTTGTCGTTAGGCATTTTTAATAATTGAAAAAATTATAAAAAATAAAAGGTAAGTATAATTTGAAACAATAAAGTAAATAATATTATAACTGCATCTTAACCAAAACTTTCAATCAAAATGAAATAAATTTTTTTAAATAATAGTAAAAAAAGAAAATTTTTTTTAACCCTTCCACTATCATATGATAAGATAAATACATATCCAAATTGAAAGTGGTAAAAAATCTTTGATACATAAAACTTCCTAATTCCGAGGATTTTCCCATTGTCTAGACAAATTTCTCAATTTATTTATTTTTTCTTAAAGTTTATCAATAAAAAAAGTATCTAAAATTTTTTATCAATAGCGATAATTGAATATTAAAAAAAAAAAAATTTTATTTTAATATTTATTTTTTTAAAAATTCCTATAAAAAAATAATCTCTAATAAATACAAATTGTTTATGTAAGTTTTATCTTAAAATAACAAAATTTTCTAAAATTCATAAAAATGTATGGAAATTTGCATTTATCAATTATCTAACAGATTGTTTGATTTTTTCCTGATATTGATCTTGATAATAAATAAGTGTATGGATAACATTTTTACAGCGAAAATATCCGTCAACAAAAAAAACCCGAAAATTTTCAAATGACCTAAAATGCACTAAATATTTTTCCTGAAGGTGAAAATTTAATTTAGTATACAAAAAATAATTTGAAATGGATCCTGTTCAAGTAAAATTTTAAAAAAATTCACACGTATCAATGCACTGGTAAAAATTCCCTATTTGACGCTTCTGGAAAAATTCTAGTTACTGAAACCGGAAATCCGGTTGCTACCACCAAAATTTTTTTGGTTTTAAATGATTGCTAATGTCTTGAAATGTAAAGAAAATAAAAAAAAAACGAGCTTTACTCATTTTAATTGCAAAAACCGTGGCATGGTGGGCCTTTCAAAAAATTTTTTTGGGACAAAAAAAAATTTTTTCTTAAACTGTTCAGGTGTTTTAGTCATTTGCAAAAAAAGAAAAGATTTTATCATGTATCAAGGGCGCCAAAGTTTTGGAGATAGTGTGATAACCAGCTAAAGTTTTGCGCCCATAGTAGAAATTAAGAATTAAAAAATGTTACGTACGAGTTTTACGTCCGCGAGGGCAAAAAATAATAAGGCTAGTTTCACAAATCTCCGTAAACGCAAAATTGCAGCCGCAACACAATGTGCACAAACCAAAATCGTGTTTTGCACATGCGTGCTGTGTTATGCGCATTGCATTGCGGTTAAGTTTTTGCGTTTACGAAGCTTTGTGGAACGAGCCTAAAAAACTTTTTTTTACTTTTCGGGTGATTTGCGATTATTTGATCATGAAAAAATACTCTGCTTGCCAAAAGCGGAGTTCCGTTTGCTGCAAAAAGATTTCTTTTTTTGTGTAAGGGACAAATTTCTGCTTAAATTTTATTGTAAAACGAGCAAACTACTTCAAAACGCAAGATAATTTTAATTTATATTTAATTGTATTCAAGCAAATGCTTAAAAATTAAAGTAAAACTCGATTTAATTTTAATATCATCCATTTTTTACCAAACAAAATTTGATGAACTTTGTTTATTGATATTTTTTTAATCAATGAACTAAAATATTTAAATTTAATAAATAAATAATTTATTTAACAAAATTTTTTATTTAAATAAAAAATTCACTAAAAATAATTTTTTTTTATTTTTAATGTCTTTCTCTTTTTTTATCTTTCTCTCTTATCTTCTTTCATCTGTGGACCTTATTAACATTTTTGAATAAATTAAAATAAATACAATAAAATTAGAAAAAAAGAACAAGTTATATTTTAAAGCGAAGAAAATTATAAAATTAAAATATTATTTACTTAGGATATAATAAAACAATAGAAATTGACAGCTAAGCATTTCACCAGAATAACGCTGCATATATTTTTAACATGCAAAATATAAGTTATGAACGTAGGATTTTTAAAATACTAAATAATGTAGCAACGCAACTTTCATTAGGAAATATTTCTTCCCCAAACGTTTTTTCTTTTAGGCAGGTGAAATTCACCATAAGCTTCATGTATGAAAAACTTTATTATTGATACCAGGATATCATTATGTATTTTATTCTGCTATTATTTTTCTTGTTCTTTTTTTCTTTTTGATTGTTTAAGAGAAACTTAAAAAAAGTATTTTACTCAGTTATAATGTAAGCAAGATAAAAATATTATTAGAAGCTAACTATTATCATTTCTCATACAATTTATTCATAATGCATAATTGAATTTCAACTGCTGTAAAAAAAATAATTAAAATTTCTTTTTTAGATCAGCATGCGAGATGATGAAAAAAATTTTCGTAGAGAGTATTAAAATTTTTATTGACAGAATTGGAGCAGAATATCAAATTCAGTAAGTTAATGATCTACTGATCCAAGTAAGTTGATAATGATAATTATTTTTTATTTTTAATATTTGTAAATAACTATTCATAATATAATTGTCTAAATTATATTTCAAAAATTTCTTATGTAAAATGATTTTATTTTAATTGTACTATTTATTGGAATATCATGGAAAAAAAAAATTTTAAAAGAATTATTTTTATCTAAATAAATAGTTTCTACTATAAAGATAAAAAATAATTCTATTGCTGTTATAAATAAAATGTATAACATTTATTATATCTTCTAAATTTAACATTAAAATTATCTTTGCATATATACATTTAAAAATAGGTAACAGTATCATGTAAAAAGTTTTTGCTGCTTTCAGATGTCAAGATTTATGTGAAAGTATAATAAATTTTAATTTGTAAATTAGTAAAGAATTTATATTATTAGAAACATAATCTATTCATTGCCAGAAATAATTTGTTTACAGTACATTTGTAAATATGAATTTTGTTTTTAAAAAAACTAAAAAATTTTAATTTTACTCAAGTATAAAAAATAATAATAATTAATAAATTATTACATTCCGTACCATTCTGTAAAATGTATGTTACTAACTTATGTTATAACATAAGATGTGTTTTAACACATGTTAATGTTTGCCAGGGCAATAATAATATTCGATTAAATTCTTAAATTGGTCAATTAACGAAAAAGCAGTAAGAGGTTTCTAAGTTTAAAAATATGTATGGGTATAATTTTAAATTTTTTAATTTTTAAACAGCAAATTATATTAATGATGTTTGCATAAGAAATTATTTGGAAGAAAATTATTCAATCATTTTTAAAATGCTAATAAAACATTGCAAAAGTTTACATAAATTCAGCAACAATCTTTATTACATTATTTACAAAAATCTTTAAATACTGCTTAAGGAAAACAAAAAACTTTCAAATGTTTCTTTTCTAAAATGATTAATTTAAAAAAACTTCGTGTTAGCATAAATCCTTATAATGATAACTCAAAAAATATTATTTTTGCACTAAATCAAAATAATTATCAAGGCTTAAACGATTTAGGTTTTTCAAGTTGGACCTATGGATATAGTAAAGAGTTTTTGCATAATTAATTAAATTTTATTCTTAATTAATCAAGGAGACAAAATTGTCTTAAAAATACTTATTAGTAAATATTAACATTTTACAAAAAACTTGATTGAGAATCAAGGAGAATTAAAGAACTTAAAATTAATATCATTCGGCTATTATGATTATGTAATCGAATAAAGTTTTTATTGATAAATAAAAGTTCTCAAGTAAAATAAAAAAATTAATGTTCATATGTTATTTAATGTTATTTTTAATTTTTTTTAATTTAATGTTTTTTTATTGTAAAAATATGAAATTTTTATTTTTATTAAAAAAAAAAAAAATTATATAATGTATAAGAAAAATTACTTAGGTATTCTTTTAAAAAATATAAATTGAAATAAGAATATTTTTTTGAACAAAGCTGCCATATAAATAAAATTGAATATATTAAATTAAGTTATTTTTTCTGTTAGATATGTGTTCATAGAATAAATAATTTTTTGTAAAAAGATCATAATTTTAATATTTAATTATATTAAACTAAATATTTTTATTATATGATTTTTTTGTTATTTCCTTTTTTTTGAAATTGTAAATATAATTCTGATTTTTTTAAACTTTAGAAAAAAAGAAAATAAAATCAAATTGTGATTATTATGTTCTAAAATTTTTTATATAACAGATTTATCAGATAAAAATAGCGTTGGATGCAGGTGTTGGTTCTGCATCTTTTGTATGAAGACATTAATAGCAGATAAAAGTAATAAGAAGACGACAAATTCAAATGCCCCAAATGTAGGGTGATAGTGAATGGACTTGATATAAGAGAAGTACCGAAAAATCATTCAAAAATGGAAAAATATCAAAAAATGTCCTATATATATTAAAATGAAATAATTTAAAAAATTTAATATTTTTGATTTTCTTACAAGTCAATTTCTAAAATTTTGAATGGACGAAAACACCTGAAAGTGGTTTGAAAGTAATCTTTAAATAAATATCTACACGATTCTTCTTATATTTTTAAAAAATATTCAATAGATTTCAAAATATTAAGCTCCGAAGTTATTGGTTGAAAACGTAAAAAATATTTTTATTTTTTCACAAAAACTGATTTTTCTCAGGATCTAAGAGGTCTTTTAAGACGTGCTTTAGTTCAAATTTTTCCTTGTCAAAAATGCTATCGATTTGACGTTTTTTTTTTTAGTCCGAGCTCATGATTCAGAGTTATAACTGTTTGAAGCCAAAATTTAAACACTAAAAAAGTTGTCACTCTAATCACTTCGTAACTCAAAATCTATATCACCAAAACGATCAAACTAAAGTGCTATGTATTTGTTAATGCGTTATCTAAAACAAGTTTTTTTGGTTTTTAATTTAACCCTATCATTAAAGAGAAATCTCTAGAAAACCAATTTCCATTAAATTACAAAAAAATTTATCATTTAAAAATTTTTTTTAATACCTGAGACAAAATATATATATATTATTATATTATTTTATATAACAAGAAATATATATTGAAAATTTTTTGAAATTTATCAAGTTGTGAACAATCAATATGACTTTTGCAATAAAAGATTTTTTTTGGAAATTTTTATTTTTTCATGTTTAAGACAGACGAATGAAATTTTATGAACTTTTCATATATAAAACGAAGTAAAATATACATTGGAAATTTATAAAGTTTTGGACAATCCATATGACTTTTGCAATAAAATATTTTTTTTGAAAATTTTTATTATTTCATATTTAAAACAAACGAATAAAATTTTATGATATTTTTATAGAAAAAACTAAATAAAATAAACAATTACAATTTATAAAGTTATGAACAATCAATGTGACTTTTACAATAAAATATTTTTTTAGTAAATTTCTTTATTTCGTGTTTAAAACAGACAGATAAAATTTTATGAAATTTTCATTAATTTTTGGACAATCAGTATGACTTTTGCAATAAAATATTTTTTTTGAAAATTTTTATTATTTCCTATTGAAAAAAAAAGAATGAAATGTTAAGATATTTTCATAAAATTTTTGACAATCAATATTACTTTTGCAATAAAACATTTTATTTAAAAATTTTTATTTTTTTATATTTAAAACAAACGAATGAAATTTTATGAAATTTTCATATATAAAACTTTCATAAGTTTTGGACAATCAATATGACTTTTGCAATAAAATATTTTTTTTGAAAATTTTTATTGTTTCAAAATTAAAACAAATAAATGAAATTTTATGAAATTTTCATATATAAAACGAAGTAAAATATAAATTAGAAATTTTCAAAGTTTTCAACAATCAATATGAGTTTTGCAATAAAATTTTTTTTTGA
Source organism: Anagrus nilaparvatae (assembly GCA_022575985.1). NCBI lineage: Eukaryota > Metazoa > Arthropoda > Insecta > Hymenoptera > Mymaridae > Anagrus > Anagrus nilaparvatae. The sequence continues at coordinate 245,352 of JAKSXM010000077.1, read as the reverse complement.
AAATTTTTATTAACCTATATATAATAAGATGAAAAATTGCTAAAAATTGAAAAATTTTGATTTTTTTGTAGATGACATTATGAAGTATTGAATGGATGAAAATCCATAAAAGTGGTTTTAAAGTAATCTTTAAATAAATATCTCCAGGGATTTTTTTATTTTTAAAAAATATTTAATAGATTCCAAAATATTAATCTCAGAAGTTAGTAGTTGAAAACGTAAAAATTTTTTTTATTTTGTCCGTAAACTGATTTTTCTCAGGATCTAAGAGGTCTTTTAAGACGTGCTTTAGTGCAAATTTTTTTTAATCCGAGCTCATGATTCAGAGTTACAACTGTTTAAAGCCAAAAAAATCAAAATTTAAAAACTCTAAAAGTTGTCATTTTCATCACTTCGTAACTCAAAATCTATATCACCAAAACGATCAAACTAAAGTGCTATGTATTTGTTAAAGCGTTACCTAAAACAAATTTTTTTGGTTTTTAATTTAACCCTTTCATTAAAGAAAAATTAAATTACAAAAAAATTTATTGTATAAAAAATTTTTTTAATATCTGAAACAAAATATATATATTATTATATTATTTTATATTACAAGAAATATATATTGAAAATTTTCGACTTTTATCAAGTTGTTAACAATCAATACGACTTTGGCAATAAAAAATTTTTTTTGGAAAGTTTTATTACTTCATGTTAAAGACAGGCGAATGAAATTTTATGATATTTTCATAGAAAAAACAAAATAAAATATTTAAATTAACCAAAAGTTGCCTATTGCGGGCAACTGGACCATTTTCGGTAAAAACTGATATCATATTCGTGTTCAACAACCCGAAAAACATAAGTAACCCCTGCAAAATAAGAAAATCTCCGAAAATTAACCGAAAGTTGCCTATTGCGGGCAACTGCACCATTTTCGGTAAAAACTGATACCATATTCGGGTTCAGCGACCCAAAAAATATAAATACCCGTTGGAAAATTCCATCGACCTATCAAGGATAAAATTTGTCTACGAAATGGGGCTCCACGTCAGGTCTAATAAAAGAAGTCAATATTTGAAAACATTTAAGTAGGGAATATTCTGCTAAATTCAATACTAATATTTCTATGCTATCATTGCTTAAAAATAATTGAAATTACAACTTTTCTATAAAACAGGAAAGTTTTCGAGAACATTTAAGTGGGGAATATTCTGCTAAATTGAATACTAATATTTCAATGCTACGATTGCATAAAAATATTTGAAATTACAAAATTTCTACAAAAGAGGACCGTATTCGAAAACATTTAAGTGGGGTATATTTTACTAAATTCAATACTAAAAATTCAATGCTATCATTGCATAAAAACCATTAAAATTACAACATTTCTATAAAACAGGACAGTATTAGAAAACATTTAAGTGGGGTACCTATATTTTGCTATATACAATACTAATATTTCAATGCTATCATTGCATTAAAATATTTTACATTACAAAATTTCTATAAAAGAGGTCAATATTTGAAAACATTTAAGCGGGGTATATTTTGAAAAATTCAATACTAATAATTCAATGGTATTATTGCATAAAAACCATTAAAATTACAACATTTCTATAAAACAGGACAGTATTCAAAAACATTTAAGTGGGTCATATTCTGCTAAATTGAATACTAATAATTCAATGCTATTAATGCATAAAAACAATTGAAATTCTGTAAAAGAGGAGAATATTCATAAACATTTAAGTAAGAATATATTTTGCTAAAATCAATAGTAATAATTCAATGATATTGTTGCATAAAAACAATTGAAATTACAACATTTCTATAAAACAGGTCAGTATTCGAGAACATTTAAGTGGGGAATAATTTGCTAAATTCAATACTAATATTTCAATGCTATCATTGCATAAAAATAAATGAAATTATAACTTTTCTATAAAACAGGACAATATTTGAAAAAATTTAAGTGCGGTATTGAGTATTGAATTTAGCAGTATATATACTTATAAATTCAATACTAATATTTCAATGCTATCATTGCTTAAAAACATTAAAATTCAACTTTTCTATAAAACAGGGAAAAAAAATTTAAAGTGGGTTATATTTTGCTAAATTGCATACTAATAATTCAATGCTATTATTGCATAAAAACAAGTGAAATTACAACATTTCTATAAAAGAGGACAATATTCGATAACATTTAAGTGGGGTATATTTTGCTAAATTCAATACTAATAAATCAATGTTATAAAACAGGACAGTATTCGCAAACATTTAAGTGGGGCAAATTTGCTAAATTCAATACTAAAATTTCTATGCTATCAATGCTTAAAAACATTGAAAATACAAGTTTACTATAAAACAGGGAAAAAAATTTAAAATGGTGTTTATTTTGCTAAATTCAATACTAATATTTCAATGCTATCATTGCATAAAAATATATTAAATTAAAAAATTTCTATAAAATAGGTCAATATTTAAAACATTTAAGTGGGGTATATTATACTAAATTCAATACTAATGATTCAATGCCATTATTGCATAAAAACAATTGAAATTACAACATTTCTATAAAAAAGGACAGTATTCGAGAACATTTAAGTGGGGAATATTCAGCTAAATTCAATACTAATATTTCAATGCTATGATTGCATAAAAGTAATTGAAATTACAACTTTTCTATAAAACAGGAAAGTATTCGAGAACATTTAAGTGGGGAATATTCTGCTAAATTGAATACTATTATTTCAATGCTACGGTTGCATAAAAATATTTGAAATTACAAAATTTCTATAAAAGAGGACCGTATTCGAAAACATTTAAGTGGGGTATATTTTACTGAATTCAATACTTATAATTTAATGCTATTATTGCATAAAAACAATTGAAATTACAACATTTCTATAAAACAGGTCAGTATTCGAGAACATTTAAGTGGGGAATATTCTGCTAAATTCAATGCTAATATTTCAATTCTAGCATAGCATAAAAATAATTGAAATTACTACTTTTCTATAAAACAGGACAATATTTGAAAACATTTAAGTGGGGCAAATTTGCTAAATACAATACTAAAATTTCAATGCTATAATTGCATAAAAATAATTGAAATTACAACATTTCTATAAAACAGCACAGTATTCGAAAACATTTAAGTGGGGTATATTTTGCTAAATTCAATATTAATAATTCAATGCTATTACTGCATAAAAACAATTGAAATTACAACATTCCTATAAAACAGGTCAGTATTCGAGAAAATTTAAGTGGGGAATAATCTGCTAATTTCAATACTAATATTTCAATAAATTATTGCATAAAAATAATTGAAATTACAACATTTCATGTCTACAACATGAAAATATTTCAAATATTTCAATCTATATTGTCGGTTGTTTTATATATGAAAAAATTCGAAAAATTTTATCGAATAAGAAATTGGATATCGGCTGTCTTAAACATGAAAAACCCGATAATTCAAAAAGTTTGTCTTTAAGTCGTTTTTTTGCTATTTCTTTTTATTGTATGCATTAAATAAAAAACAAAAAAAAATGGTTTTAGAAAAGTGCTTAATAAATACAAAGCAATTTGGTTTTTACATTTTGATACAAACCATTTTAGGTAATTAATTGGCAAAAATGACAACTTTTTGAGTTTTTAAATTTAAACTTCTTAGCTTCAAACAGTTGTAACTCTGGACCGAGAGCTTAAATTAAAAAAAACAAACGGACATTGATAGCATTTTTTCCAAGGATTAATCTGAACTTAAGTTCGTCTCAAAAGACCTCTTAGATCTTGAGAAAAATCAGTTTTACTGAAAAAAAACGAAATTTTTTTATTATATTATTTTTTTGCAAGGAAAATTGAACTCAAAATTTTCATAAAATGGCTTGCTTAAGAATATTCTGTTATACAATTTTTCTTGCCTGTAAATTTATTTAAAAACAAAATTATTTTGAAAATATTTTAGAAATTAAAATAAATTACATATGCTTCACATCTTCCATTAAATTTATAAAATTATTCAAACTTTATAATTACACTGTATTTTAATAGTTTATTAAAATATTGGAAAGTTTTTTTTGCAATCTAAAGCTTACTGTATAACTGTTTTTATTAATAAAATGAAACAGTGTTAATGTGAGTAAACATGAAGTTTTATTTGAGGGGTTCGACCCCTAGTAGCTTTAAAAGAATTAGAAAAATAAATTCTCGCAAAAAATAATCTGCTTCAATCAATTTAATTTTTATTTAATTCCAGTGCAAATTAATATGTTAATACATAATAAGGGATATATATATTCATAAACGAAAAATTTTTTAAATTAAATTGTCAATGTAATGATGGTAAAATTTAAATAGTATTCATAAATGGCCACGCGTTTTAAAAAAATATGCCAAGCAGCAGCATGTATTGATATATGCTTCGTCAATATATGGCTCGTTTTAATTTTCTTTGAAAAAATAGCTTACAAAAACTCAAAATAAAAAATTTTTTTTTAAAGTCAAAACATGGCTTTTCATACTTGTTCACTATCTATGAATAGAAGAATGTATTATATTCAAACAATTTTCATTTAAAATGATTTTTTTTTGGGTAATGAGAATATTTAGGTTAAGTGATAGCTTTAGAAATTGTTAATTGTACCTTAATGCATTCAGTTAAAAGCATAAATAAAAATATTATTGGAACGATAATTATTTAATTATTAATAATTTATAAAGCCTAAGAGTATCGAATTAAATGTAGGGAAATGTGGGAAAGATGCATAAATATTTAATTATTAATGTTTTTAAACCACGTGGTAACGAACACTATTTAAATTTTAGCATCTTTACCACCAACTTAATTTTAAAAAATTTTTCGTTTATGAATATAGTGAAGAAGTTATTTCTTAATAGTGGCTATAGATATTATGACGCACAAATTACAGACCGTCTGTTTTTAATATTTAAAACATACTAAGGAATAAGTAATATATACAAAAGTCCTTTCTCCATTGCTAAAAAAAAATTGATACACGTGTGCTTTGACTGTAGCATTTAATATAGTCAAAGCACACGTGTATTAATTTTTTTTAAGTGACTGGAGAAAGGGCTAAAGTAATATATCTACAAGTATTTTACTTTTTTTTACATTGCAACAAACGTAGAATAAATTTGAAAAATCTATTTTAAGAACAAATTTTTGTTTTCTTAAATTAATTCCTAAACTTTAAATTATTCTGAAATATCATTTATTTTTGTCGAATAAACTCTTATAAAAACATAAAAAGTCAGATGCTTATATATGAAGCTCTCCACAGAACTCAAATTCTTGGAGAATTGTACAGTAAAGAATTGTACATATGTGGTAACGTGACTAGGTAAATATAAAGTAAAAAATTTCTGTATATATTGAATTTTCTGAATATATTTTTAACATGTACACGGAGAAAAATATTTTGTATATTTTGCAAGGTTAATTCTAGTAAAACAGGGTTACTTTTAAGAACAAAAAAATTTTGTAAATTTTACAAATATGAAGTTAGAATATTGTAATTCTAACTATAAACATGTTTATATTTACAAAATATTTGAACAGAAAACAACAAAACTTTATGATGTTAACATAACCAGCAATTTTGGTTATGTTTAAGAGTTATTTTTCTCCGTGTATTTATTTTAAACATATTATTGACACTAAATTACTAAAACACTAATTTACCTAAACAATAAATAAATATGCTGAAATGTATACCTATACCTAAGAAAAAAAAAAATTATATCTGGAGAATACTCTCTGGATAAAATTTATCAAAGCTATTCTAAAATATATTTGCAGAAAATGAAACATAAATAATGTAGAGAATGAATGTCAAAGTTGAGGAATATTGTTGTATTAAGTTTGCATTTAACAATACTTTTAACAATATTTATTGTTAATTCTATTATTTAAAATGATGATTACAATAATATTCATTTGATGTCAAATAAGGACTTAAAAAAATGGATGTAACTGAATAAGTAGGTAAAATATTTTTTGGGTAAACACATAGTTTTTCTACACGTACTATTTGGTATTACAAATATTCTTTAAATTTATGTTTTTAATTTCACAATAATTTACTTTCAGACTACCCATATTATTGAAACATGTACATTAAAAAATATTAAAATTTATAAATTATTAAATATTAACATTTAGTCATTAATAAGCAGTTTAAAAATTTTAGTTAAAGGTTGCAAAAAATGTTGAATAGTTCTGACACACCAAGCCTTTCCTGTGAATTTTCTTCTGGCAGTTAATGAAAAATTTCCATAGTCGGTGTAGTGAGGAGGCAATCCAAATAAATCTTCTTCTTCAGATATCCATATTTTATCAACCTTTCCTTTATATTGAACAGGATGCTTTTTTAGAGGTCCTTTAAAAATGTTTTGTTAGCAATAAATTAAAAACGAAATTTATAAATTTAAAATTTTTAAAAAGCATATATACCTTGCAAGCGAGAATTCGACTTAGTTGTTATGCACTGAAGACTTTCAAAAAGAGCAACCCTCTCACATTTCTTATTTAAAAACTCTTGCAGTTTTCTATTTTTATTAATATTGCAAGAAATCCCCTCAATATTCGTCCAATACAGGCGTCTACGGTGCATTGCTGTCAAGTTTACTGAATCAAATTCTTTAAAATGAATACCAAATAATCTGAAATAAGAAACGATAAGTAAAAGAACGTTTTTGATAAATAAATACTTCAATAATTTATTTTATTCATCTCTCGTACTTCGTTAAAGTTTTTTTATCAGCATTAAACATTCATTTCACATTCTCAAACAAGAAATATAATTTCCTGTCTGGTGGATTGAATTCTAGAATCCATTTCTTTATTTTCAAAAACTTTTTTACCACTTTGAAAGACTCTCCTGCATCAATAAAAAATGTATACCCTTAGAAAAATGAATATATTTTTAGTTTAAAGAATATTTTACCTTGTAAACCAATCCTATTCCGATTTACCCTACTTAACTGATTACACGGAGATCCGCCTATATATAAATCTATCGGGCATAATTTTTTAATCTGTTCTTTGGTAATTTTCATAATGTCGTTACCTTTCAATTGTGTTACTTCTGTCTCATCGTAATTAGCTTCGCTTATAATAAGAGATTCAGGGTCTTTCTCGCAAGCAAAATAGCAATCCACATCAAGTTTCAAATTATCAACTGCAACTCGTCCTGTGCAAAAGAAAACAAAAAATTGTTAATATAATTTAATGCAAAAGTTAAAATTTATCCAATTTTTAACCCATCTAAATGAAGCTGAATCATATTTTTTGCTGGCAAAAGTATTATTTAAAGTTACCTGTGCTTATACCATCAAACATTGATAATATTCTTATTTTCTTTTTTTGTTCATTATTATTTATATTACTATCTATATTTTGTGAATCATTGCCTGCAAATGTTAATTAAGTAATTATTATTTTATTCATTACGAAAAATATAAAACTTGATAAACATAACCTGCCTTGATCAAAAGTAGTATTTTTTTCAACATTTTGTGTATAATTACTTATTTTTTCTAAAGAACATTTTACTTCTTCAGGATATGGAAAAAAACGAATATTACGCACTGAAACAAACAAATTCAATTGTTAATATTGATTATTATCCAAAACTTAAAAATAAAAGAAAAGAATTTATTTTACATTTGTTTTTATGCGCGTGAAAAGTGTTTCTAATCCACTGGACTTTGGGCTGCTCTGGAATATCTAATGAAATAATATTGGATACAAGCTAAAACAATTAGACAGAAAAATTAACAGTTAAAATACCTAAGCTAATTATTATTTTATTTGAATATTATTGATATAGCTGTATCTACCTTTAAAATTTTTAACAAACTTTTTGAGCAATTGGAAGATTTATTTTTTTTCTTTCCTTTATTATAATCTAATATAGTTTCTGAAAAATCACAGAAAAATTTTACAGAATTTACTTTATTTACCTACAATTTCAAAAATTTAAAAATATTCATTATTTTTTAAGCAGAAATAAATGTTTTACAAAAATTTACTAACTTCATTGTGTAAGAGTCCATCAATCCAAATCAAGAAAACATTGTTTGGAGAACTAAGATTATAGCCAACATCGCTTTCTCGAACAATTATTGCTTAAATAAATATAATATTCTTTTAGTTTTTAATGAATAATGTGAGTTATATATAATTTTATAATCACCTGGATACCATAAACCACTGAATTTACCCCAAACTAATAATCCATGTTCATAAATGATATTTTTTCTTGAGTTATCTAATTTCATCTTTTCTAACAGAACTAAACTTTCTTTAATCTCATTAATTGGTACATTTGAATTCTGAATATCATTTTCAAATTTATTAAAATTATTCAGCGAAGAAGACTGATTTTCAACAAATGATTCATCTTTGGTATAATCTTTTGCACTCAATTTCTTTGGTCCCACCAAATTATCATTGAGGCAATTGCTATTATTTGTGTTTTCACAAGTCTCATCATTTAAATTTTTAAGGCCTTCCATGCAAATAGGATCAACAAAGTTGTGAATATTTTCAAAAACCGAATTTTCTACATCTCTTATGGGTTCTTGAAAACAGCTTATTGAATCATTAAAACATATTGTTGATTTTTCAGTATTATTTGTACAAATAGAATCATTTATAATTTGTGGATCATCAGTGTAATTGATAATTTCTTTAGAGGCATTTTCTTGAAATTCGTTTTCAAGGCAGATCCTTAAAGCATCTGTTGATTTTTCACCGTTATCAATACAAACAGGCTGATGTGAAGTTGTTGAAAGTTTATCTGTACTTTGTGGGTCAAGCAAATTTTCATCAAGACAAATAATGTATGAAATATTCGAGTTGCTTGTTACAGTTACAGTTGATGAATGTCCAGTGCCTATTTCAAAACACTCAGGACTTGAAGAGTCTCGTAATTTTTCACTGGATGCATGAAATTCAATGTTAGTTATGTTTATCTGTGGCTTTGCATCTTGAATTTGCTCATGAAATGCAACATTTTTTTGCATAAAAATATTACGAGTTTCATCACCATGTTGTCTAAAATTTTCAATATTTTGGTCACATAATATTATACTTGGCAAAAGTGGAGGCTTTTCTTTCGGTAAGATTTTTATGAAGTTGTTAAGATCTGAAAAACAAAAATTATAATAACGTACATGGATTTTCTGTGCAGCAAATTAAATTATGAAAGTCTGACATACTACCAACTGAATTATTAAAATTTGATTCATGTAAATTATTCTCTTTGTTATTCCAGCAAGTATTATTTTCGAAGAAAAGGTTTTGAACGTTGTTTGATACTTCAACAATATTTTCATTATTGTATACTCCATCGCACAAAATAAGAGTTGTTTTTGGTTTATTAATTTGCTTCAACTTCGATATTTTTCTGAAATACAAACAGAAATTTTTTTTATTCCAAATTTTTTCATATATTGACCAGTACTGGGTGAGGGGTTTAAAAAACTAACTTATTTCAAAATTAGGATGTTGTTTATTAACTAAGTTATACTTTTCACCTGATTTAAATTCAGGCCTTATCAATAACTGTAAAAATATATTACATATTAGTCTTTCTTTTCCAAATCAGCAATGGTTGACAGTTGGGGTCGTCGGATCGGCCCTAAATTTTCATTATTTGATTCTGAAAGAAAAAAGTTAACATAGCTTCGCGATAGAAACGGTCACACCATTATACATATTCTTATTTGTTATAAAAACAACGAGATGATGCCTATCAATACCACACCTCGTATAGTCAAAGATAATATTAAAAAATGTACAACTTTTTTCTGTAAAATTGTATATCATAGCCAAATATTATATTTTTAGTATTAAATAAAGTAATATTTTTAAATAATTTTATGTATGTAACATATTTTTACAGTTATTGATAAGGCCTGAAATCAAATCAGGCGAAACGTATAACTTAGTTAATTAACAACATCGCAATTCTGAAAAAAGTTAGTTTTTTCAACCCCTCGCCCAGTACTGGTTAATATATGAAAAAATTTCAATTTATATTAAATTAAATATTCGTGATAAATTGTATATCATTCAAGAGAAAATTTTTTTGTTTTTAAACATAATTGTTATTCATATACTTATAAATAAATAAAATTAAAAATAAATAATAAATAATAAATAAAAATCATAAATAACTAAAATTTTTTATTTATACATGACAATGAAAAAAATTAATTGTCTTAAAATTTGAAACAATTTATTTACCTTCTTTTTTTGGTATCAAAAAAAATTGTTGGGATAGCCCCATCTCTTAAATGTATCCTTTTTTTTAAATTATTTGATACTTTTTCGTGAAAGCAATTAGATTCAAAATGCAAACTGCACACCTTTGTTGTTCGCTTAATGCGAACTCCAAAATTTGTTAAAATATCAAACCATGCCATGTTGTATACGCCCTTTTTTTTAGGAACTCTAAAAAGTAAATTAATAAATTATAATAAAGTGAAAACGTTTATGTAAGTCAATTTGTATATTTCTTGTCTAATATGCAGAAATTACTATGGTTCTCTATTATTTCCGAGATTATTTCAATATCTGTAGACTTGCTTAGACCTGAAAATAAGCAAAATTTTTAAGAAAACAAATTCTTAAATATTCAACTTCTTGCATATTGCTTCTTCCATCTAAGAGGTAGTCTAAGGTTATTGACATTGAAACTTCCACTAGTAATTTCAGTAAATTAATTGCTATCAAGACGCTATTAACTTGACTATTATATTCTGGGTCAACCTATTAATTTCCAGTTCTTCGGAACTTAAATTTTCCGATAATAAAAACTGTATATTTTAGGCTGAAGAACTTACACAGTACGTTATTTGGGTCGCTCTTTTTATTTTCGGAGTCCGTTTTCACCTACAACCCCTACAAAAACTAATATCAACCCCTAAAGTGGGTTACATTTTCAAATAATTTTTTCAGAAACTTAAGATCTTCCCAAAAGCAAAATATTTTTTATTTGGCATTAAAAATAATTGGTAGGACTCATCAGCGATTAAAAACAAATCAAATGCGCATGTAATTGCCCTTGAAACTCTCCCTGGGGGTGTCTTTAGTAAGCAAGGGGGTGAATTTTACAATTAAATAAAAGATTGAATATTTGGGCTGTAAAACTCTCCCAGTAGGTTATTTGGGTCGGTTTTATCATTTCCGGAGCGGGTTCTCACCCACAACCCCTACAAAATGAGGTATCAACCTCTAAAGTGGGGTAAATTTTTAAGTATAACAAAATATTTTTAATAGTCTATTTTAGCTAGTAAAAACGATAAATTTAGATATTAGTACATTCATAGAAAAAAATTAAGTACTACGTTCCAAAAGAAAAAAATTTATTATTTTTTTTATAATTTTTTTATGCAAAAAGTTTTGAGCAAAAATTAATAGAAAAAAATTAACTACCAGGTCCAAAAAGAAAAAAAAAATTTCTATTTTTTGTATTTTTTGATGAAAAAAATTTTGAGATTCAAGATATCGAGTACAAACTATACTTCTATAGATATTAGTTCTTTCATGGGAAAAAATGAGGTATTACATCCAAATAAAAAAATACCCTGCCAACTAGCTGGCACTGAGGTTCCTCAAACAATGGGCTTTAATCTTAATTTACAACAAATATTATTGATTATAACCATGCATTTATACATACATTTTTCGTTTATAATTTATTTTCTCAGTGTACTTCTTGCATTTGACCAATCTTCCGCAACAATGATAATAATAATAATAATAATATTTTGTAATAAAAAAAATAACCACATTAATTGCTTCAAGATTTTTAAATTGTTTGATTCTTTAAAAAATGCCAATATAACTTTTAAATCTTAATTTTAAAATGCAAACATAACCTTTTAATATTTTTTGGCTGTTTATTATTGTTTATAATTTCATTAAACTGCATACACACCAAACCTAAAAGAATTTTTTGTTACCCAGAGAAGAATGAATGTTTATTTAATTCTTTAGAGAGGAATTATTTTGAGGTTAATTTTTTTTAAAACAATTATTTCCAATTTAATTCTTTTTGAACAGAATTTAAACAAAAATAATTGTTTTTAAAAATATTAACCTCAAAATAATTCCACTCTAAAGAATTAAATAAACAATCATTCTTCTCTGGGTAACGAAAAATTCTTTTAGGTTTGGTGTGTACATAAATAAAGCAACGAGCAAAATAATCCAAGGAAGTCAAAAAGAGGCAAGATTTCCATCACTTTTTCTTGTGTGTTATAATTTATATCAAAATAAAAAAAAATTTGTGATTGGATACAAAAAATTACTATAAACTAAATTTCTAAAACTTGTACTCTCATTAAAATAAATTAGAAAAAAATAAATTTGGTGTTTTGTTTTGTAACGAAGATTTTGGAGAAAAAAATTTTCAAAAAATTAATTATCAGATTCAAGATATCGAGTAAAAATCATAATTTCAAATATAAGTAATATCATGGAAATGAATGAGGTATTACATCCAAATTAAAAAAAAAAAAGTATTTTGAGATTTTTTTAATAAACAAATTTTTGGAAAAAAAAGTTATATATTCATTCGATAATTGTTTTGAAATATCACTGGTTACAATATTTTAAAATATTAGTACTTTCATAGAATTAAATGAGGTATTACAACAACAAAAAAAAAAATAAATATTGCAATTTTTTTTATTATTCTTTTTTTTTAATTTTGAGAAAAAAATTTTGAAAAAATTCTGTATCAGTTCCAAAAAATTACTGTAAACGAGGTTCTTAAAACTAGTACTTCCATAGAAATAAATTAGGTACGTCGTCCAAAAAGAAAAAAAAAATTGGTTTTTTTGTATTTTTTTGTAAAAAAAATTTTAGAAAAAAAATTTTCAAAAAATTAAGTATCAGATTCGAGATATCAAGTAAAAACCATACTTTCAAGTATAAATACTTTCATGGAAATAAATGAGGTATTACATCCAAATTAAAAAAAAAAAAAGTACCTCGAGTTTTTTTGGTGAAAAAATTTTTGAAAAAAAAATTAGGTCTTAATTCCATAATGTTTGTGAAATATCACCGATTACATACATACGTACGTACACACACACACACACACACACACACACACACACACACACATACATACAGACTTTTTTTAAAAACCGGTTTTATAGCTTCCTGGGGTCCCAAAACGTGCTTATATGCCGAAAAATAGAAAATCAAATTTTGACCTAACACAATGGTTCCTATTTGAGGAACCAAAAAAAAGTATAATACAATAATGGTTGTTAAATATCACCGGATACAGACATACAGTCACACACACACAGACTTTTTTTAGAAACCGGTTTTTTAACTTCCTGAGGTCTCAAAACGTACGTATGGCATCAGAAATAAAAATTTGACCTATAGGTTCCTCTATGAGGAACGTGCATTTGCCTTTAAAACCCTCACCAACTTCTAATACCCGTAAACTGTAATTTTTTATCACCGATTCTCTAATCACGATAGTCAATAAAGCAAATGCTCATTTTTTTCCAAATGACCAAATTTTAAATTGTTTCCAAAATTGTAATTTTTTATAAAAATGAGTTTTACAGGACTCAAAAAATTATGTACAAATTCAAAGTTTCCGAAAATTCTTTACTTGTCCTTTTAGTCTTAGGCGTCTCTGAGATACCTATAAATCCACAAAGTTAGAAATATGATATGATGTTGTTTGTAAAACCCTGAAATTGAGACCTTGTCTTTAAATTATGATACCAGCCAAACGAATAATTAAAAAAAAACGAGTAAAGCATTTTTAAAAACTTAGAGTTTAAACAAAATTTTTGGGACATAAAATGGTTATTTAGGGGCCTGGCAAATTAAGCAGTATCTGAAGATAATAAATCGTTATTATATAAGTTAATTATATTTAAAGTACAGCCTGTGGACTCAATTTGAAAAAGCTGTATAAGAAAAATTATCTGTTCACTGTAAACTTTTGATCTAATAAAATCTGACTTATCTTAGGCCAAGTTTTATAATCATTGAAAGTATATAACAGATTTTCATAAACAATAATCTACATAATTTTTTAGAAACAGTTTTTTTTACATGTACTTTTTATTAGAGGTTTAAGAATATATACATATTATAATAGAGCTTTTTTCAGGGAAAACAGAATTCAAATTTGAAACAAAATATGTATAATTAACATAAAAAAATAAAAATTAATTTCCTATATGCATACATATATGAGTTTTAAAAAAATAATTGAAGATAGAAAAAAATAAAAAACAAATTGAAAAATAAAAAAAAAGTTTTGTATTTTATTCGCCTGCTTGAAGATATGTTTCAAAGTTTTGGAACTGGTTTTTCTGGACTCTAATTCTAGAAATATACTTCAAAGCTCGGGTGACTAAAATTCTAAGATGCATTAAAACTATTCTAATTTTTGTAATTAATCCGGAGTTGATACTGAAAGTATACTTCTCTTACTTTTTAGCGGTAAGTGAAAAGTTTTAAGTAACAAGTTTCTTTAGAAAACTAAAAACCTGAATAGACCGAGTCTTAAAATTTGCTTCATCTAGTTCTAATGATCAAATAGAACTAGGAAAAACAAACCCCAAAGCTCCAGCATATCAGGTTCTTGATTTTACTCCTAAATTTTGAACATTGGGTGAAGCTCCCTTTGATTCTTCGGGTAACTGGTAAAGCTTATACTTACACACTGGTAAATATTACACTTAAAATTTTTATGGATAAGTCAAATGTACTTTAACTAACCAAATTCTTGAAACTTTTAAAGTATTATTGTCTTTAATTTAGGTTTTACAGGAATCGGTGGGACAAAACTAACCCATGTAATCAAGGCTAAGATATAACTTAGTGACAATATATTGCAGGCGACTGAATATATACTGAATATATATTGGGTTCTGAAAAAAATTTAAAACAATGGTTTGAATTCGCATCAAGACAGAAAACTGTATTAAAATTTATTCATTAATTTAATTTAAGTCCTCGATCGATACCCAAGTAGTATACAAAAAAGTTATCTCAAAAGTACTAAAAATTAAGTTAGACAATTTTAAAGTATTTAAAAAATAAAAAAAGATTGCAGAAAAAAAAGACTCCAAAAATGAAAAGAGCAATCCAATTAACCTACTAGGTGAGTTTTTGAGCCTAAACTATACAGTTTTTATTACCAAAAAATTCAAATGTCCAAGAACTATCGGTTGGGCATTAGTATAGGTTAATAATATCTGCTAGTTGTATTTCATGAAATAAAATGAGAAATTTAAAAAATAACAAAATTATACTTACAAGTGAAATGTGGCATTCGGACAATTAGCAGCAGTAGCTGTACAAAGACAACACGAATCAGGCATTTTGTATTATGCACAGATGGTTTTAAATTTGATAAGGATATAATAGTACTTTTTGATTGATTTATATAAAAAAAAAATAATGTTATTCTTCACGTAAATTCACTATAATACTTCAATGTTTAATTACAGTTTATATCTAGCTGTAGCATGATACTTTAAAAAAACCACAAAAAAAGTAAGATTCATAATTTTTATAATAAAACTGTTGCACAAAGAATCCGATTTAAAAAATTAACACTTATAGTATTATTGTTTAGTACTATATTATTTAACACTATTTCTAATTCACTTTATTATATTCAAACGACGATTATTTGAGACATAAATATTGTTAAGTTTTTCGTGTACTCCAAAATGTCTATAATATTCAAATAAATTGACATTTAATAAAAGAGATTAGGAAATATCATATAAATATAAAATCACTTATGCGCATCAATAACTTTAAATGCATATTTTTATATATAAAAATAAAATAATTAATGATACTTTTGAAGTAATTACTATAAAATTTCCCTTGTATATAAAAACACTAAACCAATATTATAATGTAAACAAACAGTAAAAAAAAAAAGATGGCAGCTATGACATTGACATCATGTGATCGAGCTCTTCACTTCCCACTCTTTGATCAGCTGTTTCCAGAATACAAAAATATTTTAACTATATATATAAGTGTCTAGACCAGTATATTTAATTTTATTTTGCAGATAGTTATAAATAAATAATGTATTCTGTAATTTATGAAAACTTAATTAAATCAAAAAGTGATTAAATATTAAACGTTTTAAATTTTGAAAAAAATTGTACTGCGTTTATAAACCAATGAAAGTTTTCTGGATTCGGGAAGCGTTCTTACAGGTTTTGACATTAAGTAAAATTTTGTTCTAAATTCAAAATATATATTGTAATATATATATATATATATAAATGTATCATACACATATATACTAATATATGTTATGAAATATATATTTATATTGCCGCGTGTTTTACAAAAGATTGGTGACCTATAGGTTATATGAAAGTGTCGGCTATAAGCACGTGGACGTGGTTCCGATAAAACAATGGCTTGGTTGTCTTTACAAAATGCTGAAAATAAAGAGCTGTTAAAATATGCAGATAGTAGGACATTAAATCCTGAACAAGATTTTGAAGAAAAACGTATTGAGAAGACTTTAAATTTCCTTCAAAAATTGTACAAGATACCATCATTAACGGCTGCTAAATATGGTAAAAGATTTTGTAAGGATTTTAATTTAGATTTATATGTAAACATGTGCCGTGAATTTAGGATATTCGCTATACAAATATCAGAATCCTATATAAACCATTACGCAGTAAGTTTGAAAATTATTATATTTCCTTAATTATTATAAATATTACATTAATTTTGCAAAAATTTTGACAGGCTTAATGCTTTAACCTATGAAGTATTATTGGATTGACTTGTAGTTAGGAGACATTATTATCTTAGTATACAAATTTATTGTCATCTGCAATTATCAGAAATTGAGGGCGAGAGTAGAATTTTAGTACACTGGGCTTGCTACAAAGTTTGTTTTTTTTAAATTTTTTTAATAAAAAACAAAATATAGGATTTTTTAAAAATTGTTGACTCTTATCAGGTAAAACAAACACAGTTGGAAAAAGAACAAACAGCAGAACAAATTGCAGATAAATTAGGATACAGGCCCGGAGTGTCTAACAATGACATAGCAGTAAAGACTCCAGATTATGGTCGTAAACAACTAGAAATAAAAGTATGATAAGAATAATTTGACAGAAGGAGATAGTAAAAAATATGATTCCAGTACCCTTGAAATAAAATGTCATCAAAATCGTTAATATGGGTTAATGTGGTAAAGGAGCTTTATTTTTCACTCATAAACAAGGACCATGAAAAATTCCAAACTTCCACAAAATATCAAAAGCATACCAACAACCGGAGAAAAAGAAAATACACCTCGCAACCAATCAAAGAAACGAAAAGAAGAAAAAGAACAAGAAATGATTTATCTACAAGCATCTTAGAGTAATTAACTATGTCTATGTCCTTAGTAACCATGCCCTTGCAAGATAAGTACCCTCGAAATAAAATGTCATCAAAATCGTTAATATGGGTTAATGTGGTAAAGGAGTTTTATTTTTCACTCATAAACAAGGACCATGAAAAATTCCAAACTTCCACAAAATATCAAAAGCATACCAACAACCGGTGAAAAAGAAAATACACCTCGCAACCAATCAAAGGAACGAAAAGAAGAAAAAGAACAAGAAATGATTTATCTACAAGCATCTTAGAGTAATTAACTATGTCTATGTCCTTAGTAACCATGCCCTTGCAAGATAAGTACCCTCGAAATAAAATGT
The DNA here is from genome assembly GCA_022575985.1 of Anagrus nilaparvatae. Taxonomy (NCBI): domain Eukaryota; kingdom Metazoa; phylum Arthropoda; class Insecta; order Hymenoptera; family Mymaridae; genus Anagrus; species Anagrus nilaparvatae. The sequence continues at coordinate 227,583 of JAKSXM010000077.1, read as the reverse complement.
CATCAAAATCGTTAATATGGGTTAATGTGGTAAAGGAGCTTTATTTTTCACTCATAAACAAGGACCATGAAAAATTCCAAACTTCCACAAAATATCAAAAGCATACCAACAACCGGTGAAAAAGAAAATACGTCCAACCAATCAAAGAAACGAAAAGAAAAACAAGAACAAGAAATGATTTATCTACAAGCATCTTAGAGTAATTAACTATGTCTATGTCCTTAGTAACCATGCCCTTGCAAGATTATGCTATATCGTCTGGTGAAATTTCCTTGATACATCTTGACTTATCTAATTCACAGCAGTTCCACACTAAGGTATTTTAAAATTTAATTTCTATAAAATCAATTTTTTGATTAAAATTTTTTTTTAAAATAATTATTATTTCCAGTAATCGTTTATTGCCAATAATATTATTATTTTTCAAAGTATGGGTGCTGCTGATTTCTTATTAATAATGTGATCAAATCTTTAACATTTATCTGGATATCAAGAAAATATCAAGCTTACTGAAACCATAAAAACTTTAAATACATGCGATGGAGAACCAGCCAGTACAGTTAAGAAAAGTAACGAGGAAAATAATACTTAACGAAACGAACTGTTGTTCCTGATAACAAAGAACCACACGGAGTAAATATTTATTTTTAAATTTGCATATAAGAAAAAGGTAAATGCTTAAAGATACAACAATTATAAAGCAAATTTAAAAAGCAAGTATACTTTTCTCAATATGAGGTTGAATTCAAAAATTTAAGCTTTATGAAAATTTTTTGTCCAACCTGATTTTCAGAAAAGTAAACTTGCTTTATAAATTGGTTATATCATTGTTGTATCTTGCTCACAATGGTAAATGTAAGCTTCTGACATAGTCTTAAAGCCTTCTTATTATTTTTAATGTTTTTAGGACTAATAGCAGCTCCTTCCAAAGAAGGGGTCCATAAAAACTTTGCATATAAAAAAAAGCTATATGCTGATATTGGGCTTGAAATATCCTTGCTATAGCAATCAATTATTAGACTCACAATAGTCAATACTAAAATCTTGCTCAATTTTTACAGCATTATAAATGAGTATAATAATTCATTGCTATAACAAGAATATTTTAAGCCGAATGTCAGCATAAAGCTTATTTCTATATGCAAAGTTTTTATCGATCCCTTCTTTGGAAGGAACTGTTATTAGTCCTAAAAACATTATAAATAATAAGAAGGCTTTAAAACTTTGTCAGAAGTTTGCATTTGCCATTGTGACCAAGATACAAAAATTACAAGGCAAATTTATAAAGCAAGTTTACTTTTCTGAAAATCAGGTTGGATAAAAAATTTTCAAAACGCTATAATTATTGAATCCAACCTCATATTGAGAAAAGTATACATGCTTTATAAATTAGCTTTATAGTTGTTGTATCTTGGTCACAATGGCAAATGTAAGCTTCTGACAAAATTTTAAAGCCTTCTTATTATTTATAATGTTTTTAGGACTAATAACAGTTCCGTCCAAAGAAGGGGTCCATAAAAACTTTGCATATAAAAAAAAGCTATATGCTGATATTGGGCTTGAAATATCCTTGCTATAGCAATCCATTATTAGACTCACAATAGTCAATACTAAAATCTTGCTCAATTTTTACAGCATTATAAATGAGTATAATAATTCATTGCTATAACAAGAATATTTTAAGCCGAATGTCAGCATAAAGCTTATTTCTAAATGCAAAGTTTTTATCGATCCCTTCTTTGGAAGGAACTGTTATTAGTCCTAAAAACATTAAAAATAATAAGAAGGCTTTAAAGCTTTGTCAGAAGTTTACATTTGCCATTGTGACCAAGATACAACAATTACAAGGCAAATTTATAAAGCAAGTTTACTTTTCTGAAAATCAGGTTGGATAAAAAATTTTCAAAACGCTATAATTATTGAATCCAACCTCATATTGAGAAAAGTATACATGCTTTATAAATTAGCTTTATCGTTGTTGTATCTTGGTCACAATGGCAAATGTAAGCTTCTGACAAAGTTTTAAAGCCTTCTTATTATTTATAATGTTTTTAGGACTAATAACAGTTCCGTCCAAAGAAGGGGTCCATAAAAACTTTGCATATAAAAAAAAGCTATATGCTGATATTGGGCTTGAAATATCCTTGCTATAGCAATCCATTATTAGACTCACAATAGTCAATACTAAAATCTTGCTCAATTTTTACAGCATTATAAATGAGTATAATAATTCATTGCTATAACAAGAATATTTTAAGCCGAATGTCAGCATACAGCTTATTTCTATATGCAAAGTTTTTATCGATTCCTTCTTTGGAAGGAACTGTTATTAGTCCTAAAAACATTAAAAATAATAAGAAGGCTTTAAAACTTTTTCAGAAGTTTACATTTGCCATTGTGACCAAGATACAACAATTACAAGGCAAATTTATAAAGCAAGTTTACTTTTCTGAAAATCAGGTTGGATAAAAAATTTTCAAAACGCTATAATTATTGAATCCAACCTCATATTGAGAAAAGTATACATGCTTTATAAATTAGCTTTATCGTTGTTGTATCTTGGTCACAATGGCAAACGTAAGCTTCTGACAAAGTTTTAAAGCCTTCTTATTATTTATAATGTTTTTAGGACTAATAACAGTTCCGTCCAAAGAAGGGGTCCATAAAAACTTTGCATATAGAAAAAAGCTAAATGCTGCCATTCAGCTTAAAATATTCTTTTTTTAATATAATTAATTTTAAGAACGTTTGTATAAAATATTTTGATTAGTTGTAAACGTTTATTTTCATTTCTGAAAAAGTTTTATTTATAGCATTAATTTGTTTTTATTTTAAGAGTTCAAAATGGAATTGTACATGAAAATAATTTTACCGTTAATATAATCATGATTAGAAAATTTGATTTAAAGTATTATTAAATGATTAATTATAAAATTGTATGGATGTCTAAATTTATAAAGATAATTCATATATCTACTTATTAATCATTACAAAAACTTAAATTATTTTTAAAAATAAAATAAAATATTTTGAAAAACAATTCTGTAAAATAATGCGATTAATTCTAAACTTTTGTTGTAGCATCTAAAAACTTTTGCTACCAAAATTAATCGTAATTTAATTTTTAAAAGTAAAAATGTTCGTAGAATAAAAATAGAAAGTACATTATTACAAATATTTTAATAAAAAAAGTTTTTTCATGTTGTTAATGATTATAATAATAAACTATTGTAGAGGTTTCAATTGTTACGATATTTTAAGTTATAACTTTTATTTATTTAATAACTTGATTAATTTAATATATATATATAATAAAAATAGTTGATTTTATTTGATTTTATAAATGATTTGACTATAGACTTTATTAATTGTATACATAAAATACTCACGCGTACTGTTAATATATATATGTATATATTATATGTAATTATATTCTATGTTCGTAACTTTTACCTGTATTTGCCTACTTTTGTACTTGTAGCTAAGAAAGCTACTCGTACCCGGGAAGGCGTGTTTTTAATTATTGAATCAGCAAATATATTGTTATTGGATAGTTGAAATGAGATTTATAGGTTTAGATAGATCAGATGTAGAAATAAAAACACTGTTAATTTAAATACCAAAAAACCCGAAAGACGAATATTATTTATTGATAAACACAAATATAAAAACTTAATAAACTAATTACAAATATTACGAAAACTATGATATAAGTATATTGCAAGCTCATATTACTAACCGTGATTTTATTAATTAAACTTTATATAGTTAATATAAAATTGTAGCGTTTATAACTTTGTTGCTAATTTGTTTAAACAAAAGTAATAACTTTTACTAATTTCCAACGACAAGAGAGTACGTTCTACTACTAAGTTTCTGACACGAGAGAGTATGTTCTATGACTAAGTTCCAACGACAAGAGAGGACGAGATGACCAAAACTACTTCTGACACGAGAGAGTATGTTCTATGACTAAGTTCCAACGACAAGAGAGGACGAGATGACCAAAACTACTTCTATTTATAGTGATTGACTATTGACGTGTATTTCTGCCAAATTAATTAAGAGGGGTAAGCCAACTGTCGAAATTTCTTGTAGCGTCTCTTCGCATCCTTTGCTAATAATTACTTCTGCGAAGTCCTCGATATTCAATTTAGTAACTTTGATTAGCATACTAATTGCTTATGTCGTTACTGACTTTCTAATATTTTTTTATAAAAATTCCTTAATATAAAAATTTCTTGATATAAAAATTTCCTTAATATAAAAATTTCGTTAATATAAAAATTTCGTGTCAGCTGACTTTTATCTCATCATAACACCCTCGCTCCTCTAAAAAAAACTCGAGTAGAGTTTTTCCGCAAAAAAAATAAATTGTTATATACCAACAATTATTTTGTTCATTTTCGTTTTGTAGTTTTTAGGTCAAAACTCGTTTCTCTCAATTTACTATTAATAACATTTAAAGATTCGAAAAAAAAAAATTACTTTAACGAATATCGAACTTAGATCTTGCATTATACTTGTTAGCTGAGATTTTATACAATCCAATCTTAATTTTTAATTTAACAATCTTTCTTAATAACTAGACATTTTTTTAAAAATTTAACAAAGAAAACTTTTAATTTTGAGTAAAATTCTCCTAATTTTACCTTATCCTATATCCCTTCTCCTTATAAAAAAAAAATGCTGAAGGCATTTTTTAAATAAAAAAAAATTATTATAAATTATTTTTTTTTTTTTTTTTTTTTTTTTTTTTTTTTTTTTTTTGAAGGTTTTTCGATCTTATTACATTTCTTATTACTAACTTATAATATAATTTACAATAACAAACTTTTAAACAAACCAAAAAAAATTTTACAAACATTACACAAAAAGAATTTTAAATTTTAAATTTTCCCTGTTATTTACTTTAGTGCGTAACTTTTACTAATACTAATGTAACATATATGTCTCTTGAATACTATACGAAAGTAACCTATTGCTTGCCATTTTATGTTCACCTCGTAGGTTTTATTATCCGCTGCTATTATTTGAGTTCAGTGATTTTTTTAACTTATTGTTAATAACAAAACAAAATAAAATTCTTTATTACATTATAATTAGTGAATTTTAGTGAATAAGATGGCAAATAGAAATATGGATATAGTTAATCGTCTTGTAAGTACAACAATTATATTCTATTTTTGAGTTTAATTATATATAATGATATATTGATTCTTTCTTTAAAAACAAATCATAGAATTTTTCCAACTATTTTAATTTTCTATTAAATTTTAGTAATTCTTTACATGTATTGATATTTTCCTGGAAAAAACATTAATTTGAACTTATAGACTAAAAACAATTTTTTAACATTTTACTTTTTACAAACTAAATTATTCATTTACTTCAAAATAAATTATTCATTTATTATTAATTTCTATTTCACAGCATAATCCTTTATCAAAAAAAAAAATTTAATTGTACTTGTCTTTTTATGGTGGTTGTATGTGAATATTGAAAATAAAAGGATTTTTCTATTAACAAAAAAAATTTTATAAGTGTACTACATGAGTAAACGCCTATGCGTTTAAGGGTCGCTTAAACGCCTTTTGAATATCTCTATATACTATATTTTAACATTGAAACTTGTTGATTTCATTTTCGCCCTTTTACTTAAAATATTCACATAAGTAATCTTTTTTATTATTAATATTATTATTTTAATGTTTAAACAATCTTTTTTTTTTTTGAAATTACCCGTAATATTTATTGTTTTAACCATTCTTATACTATTTTAGTGAGGCGTTTAGTGTGCCTATAAACGCGAATGCGTTTACTATGCCTGTAAACGCCTTTAACATAAGTTTTTACTACTGTATTATTTTAACAAAAAAATTTAATTAATTAATTTATTTTCTTATCATTTTTAGGGATCGGATACCTTACTTTCCAACGATAATGTTTGTCGGCTATCTGGAGTAACTTCGGCTGATCTACCTTCCTTTTTCTTACGTGAGAGTTTGAAATTACAACATGACTCTTGCTTTATTTTGAGTTACTTTTTCTTGTCCTTAAACAATTTTAAATTATTTTATCTTTATAGTTAAACTTTTATACCTAATTTTTCATTTTTCATTTCAGTTTCCTGATGCGATGACTTCTCTGACTACAAATTTTCATTTCAATCATATGTTCCATTATTTAAGCACAATTGCTTCTGATGATTTTAACAAAAAAAATTTTGAGGGAGATCCACCTAGGTATTTCCGTGTTCATCAGATATCCGTCCATGTGAAAGTCAAAAAAAATTTCTTTGTGAACCTTGCTGCAAGCCTTATACCCCTAAGAAGATGACTCGTAACGCCAAAAATGCCTAACATTTAGTAGCACTTAAGAGATGGATGTCTGTTACTGATAATGCTTCAACTTCTACAACTCCTGATGAGACTTGCAGTTCTCCACCTTCCTGTGCCTGCTTCAAATCACAAAAAAAAATCAAAATAAAGTGATATTTTTGTAAGCTTTTATAATTTATAAGCCTTTTCTTTTCTTTTTTTTTTTTTTTTTGAATGTTTTGTAACCAATTTGTATACTTTATGTTTCAATAAAAAAAATTTTGATAACACTTGCTTTTAAAAATTTTTGTATTTTATTCGAATTAAATGTAAGCACGGAGTCTATAATCTAAATTTACTTTTACTTTAAACATGCGTTTTGTTTTCCTTTAAACGCAATAGCGTTTACTATCTTATAAACGCACTCAGGTATTACCTTTCACTTTGAGATACGTTTACTCTTCTGTAAACGCATTTCGGCGTCACCTTTCACTTTGAGATGCGTTTACACTGCCTTAAACGCTATGGCGTTTACTCTTTTGTAAACGCATTTCAGTGTATCATTTATGCATCTGAGAAGCGTTTACACTACTTTAAACGCAAACGCGTTTTACTCCTCTGTAAACGCCTATCAGTGTAAAAAAAAATCTTATATATAACTTATGTCCTACGATACTTAAAATTATTTTTCTTTTATTATTGTTCTAGTGGAAATTTAGGTTTGATATATGAGTGCTGTAACCTATTTCCATTTACTACACTAAATTTATTTTTACCAGTTTTTATTTTTACATTGCCATTTTTATAATTATTTATTACAGCATATGGCCCTTTATATTGAGCCTTTAATTTTCTTATTTTACCACCTTGCAATAAGAAAACACTTTCGCCAATTTTAAAAATGTGTTCTAATACATTTTGATCATAGCGTTCTTTAGATTTTTCTTTGGCTTTGATAATGTTTTCTTTTGCAATTTTCTGTACCTTATATAATGTTGTTATTAGGTTAGTTAAATAAGCATCTACAGTGCCTTCGTTTTCCATTGGCTCCTTGATTTCAGAAGGTGTTCTTGCTAATCGTCCAAACATTAATTCGAAAGGAGTTGCTTTAGTGGATTCATGCACCATTGAGTTGTAAGAAAATGTTGCCAGTTCTACATAGTCATCCCAGTCATCCTCGTTGTCATTTACAAAGACTTTCAAGAATTGACCAAGGGTATGATGCATTCGTTCCACAGGATTTGACCTTGGTGTATAAGCACATGTTCTTATCTGCTTGATTTTGAATTGTTTGGCCACTGCAGCAAACAGTTTTGAAATAAAGTTTGCCCCTCTGTCTGAAACCACGGTTTGGGGAGCCCCAAACAATGTTATGTATCTCTTGACAAAAGCCTCGGCTACTGTACTGGCTTGCGAATCTGGTAATGGCACTGCAACACTGTATTTGGTCAACGTATCCTGCATAGTAAAAATAACAGTATTTAAATTTTTAGTTGTAGTTAAAGGTCCTACTATATCAATACTCAGTTTTTGCCCTGCTTGAGTAGGAGTATCCGTAATCTGCATTTTATTTTTAACTTTTCGTCTTACCAATTTTTTTAATTGACAGGTTAAACACTGCCTAATATAATCTTGAATTTCGTCTCTCATATTTTCCCAGCTGTATTTGGTTCTGAGACGTTTGAAAGTTTTCAAAAATGCACGATGACCAGAAACTAAAGTATCATGAGCTTCTTTAATCAAAGGCTCTCTTTCTGATGGATGCGGTACTTTCACTTCTCCTAAACAAACTATGATTTTAGTATCTTCATTATCTTGCAGACTTTTCTTTAATTTTCTAAGTATTTCTAACCACTCGATGAAATTAATCCTGTTTGATTTTGCTATGCTGAATGATTTGATTCCATATTCCTTCAACAGAGTTTTTAAATTATTAAATAATTTTGTCAAATTTTCACTTACCTCTGTCATGGAAATAGGATCATTTTCTCTAATAGGCAATAAAATATGATGCCTACTACCTATTTTAATAACTTTTGGTTCACCTACTATTAAATTTAAATTTATTGGTATTTTATTTAAAGCATCAAGCTCTAAAGCGCCAGTACAAACAGGTTTACCGGAAGATGTTACGAAGTAGGCCCAGTTGTCCTTTCGCATGAAAATTTTGTCCCTATTATAGACAAAATTATCCGCTTTCACCAACTCCCTAAAATTATTTAATTCCGTAGTATTTAAGCCAGCATTTGCAAATGGCAAATCTTCCAATACTTCGGGATTATTTAATTCTTCTCCTACTACTTCAGAATTGAAATCGAAAGTGTTATTTAAAATTTCACTGGTACCTGCTTCTCCTTCCTCTCTGTTTTCACTTTTGCTTTCAGCTTGGTTCTCTCTTTCTTTTACTTGTTTTTCTCTTTTCTTTCTTCTACTAGGCATTAATGCTTCGATTGCCTCTTGATATTTCAAACTTTGTGCCCCTCTTCTAGTCTGCATTCTAGTTCTAAGTGTTAGTAAACGCTTTTTCTTAGGTTGCCGTATTTCTTCTTCCTGAAAAGTATAAATACGAGATACTCTTACCGGTACAGCTTCGAAATACAACACTGGATTTCTTGAAAGTGCATCCGCGTTAACATTACTTGCTCCGTCTTTAAAAATGAACTCGTATTCGTAGTCTGCTATTCTTAGTCTCCAACGTGCTACTCGTGAGTTGGGATCTTTCTTTGACTGCATAAAACTTAAAGCTCTATGATCACTTACTAAATAAAATTTCTTACCATATAAATAAGGTCTAAAATATTCAACGCCCCATACGACAGCGAGTGCTTCTTGGTCTGTTACTGAATATTTTTGCTCTGCTTCATTTAAAACTCTTGAAGCATAAGCTACTGGTAAATCTTTACCTATTTCACCTTGAGAAAGAACTGCACCTAAAGCCACTCCGCTTGCATCCGTCGTAAGGACAAATTCGCGGCTAAAATCTGGATATTGCAGAATTGGAGCTTCACATAATTTTCTTTTCAATATTTCAAATGCTTCTTGAGCCTTATCACTCCAAATGAACTCTTGATCCTTTTTAAGCAATGATGTAAGTGGTTTAGCAATTTTGGCAAACTGTGGTATATGTCTCCTGTAATAAGATGTTATTCCTAAAAATTTCTTAACATTTTTAGGGGTAGCTGGTACTGGAAACTTTTCAACTGCTTCAAGCTTCTTTGGATTTGGTTTTACTCCGTCCTTGGAAATGACATGGCCTAAATAAGTTACTTCAGTTTGTAAAAAGAAACATTTTTCTGGCTGCAATTTTAGATTGGCTTCCCTTGGCATGTATCAGGAAATCATCAATATACGCTATTACTCCTTCTAGGTCTCTAAATAGCATTTGGATCAGCCGCATGAAACTACTTGGACTATTTTTTGCACCGAAAGGTACTCTAGTGTACTCATATAGTCCATACATGGTTGCAAATGCAGTTTTATGCCTGTCCTTTTTGTGGATTAGGATTTGATGAAAACCAGAACTCAAATCTAGAGAGCAAAAGTACTTTGAGCCATTTATACTGTCCAGTAGATCCAATAAATTTGGTAAAGGATATTGGTCGGAGATAGTTTTATCATTTAATCGCCTCAAATCCAAAACTAAACGATGTTTTACTATCCCCTGGCTGTTTGGTTTCTTCGGTACTAACATTATTGGATGGCTATAAGATGAATGTGATGGTGTAATTATACCTTCTGCCAAAAGCTTGTTTAATTGTTCTTTTAACTCTTCTGCTAGAAAAGGAGAAATTCTATACATTCTTGACGTAATTGGTATCTCATCAACAGTAAATATTCTATGCTGAAAAACATTTGTAAAGGACAAAGGTTCTCCTGGTATATGAAAAACGTCTGCATTTTCTTCCAGAATTTTCTTAACAATTTTCTTATCCTCATCATTTAAATGATCTAAATTTGATAATTCTTTAACCTTATCAACTCTTTGTTCAGGCGTTAGTTTTATATACAGGATCCTTTCATTATTATTTAATTCTTTTCTAACTTCATTTATTAAAACCTTGATCTGGTCTAAAAATTGCATATTGTTTGATAGATTACCCATTTCAATAATAGTGTTTAAATTATCAAATGGCTCAATAAATTCATATAACTTACAATGGTTGACCTCATTTATTATATTGTTAATAATTGCCATAAAATCATTTTTATATTTTACCTTTTTAGTAAACAGTGATTCATTTACTAACCCTTCTAGTATATCGAGATGCTCTATACATAATTCCTCTTCTTTCTCATTTTCTCTTTCATTTTTACTTTCACTATCGCTTCCTTCCTTACTTTCTGTCCTTCTTGCTCTCCAACTATTTTGGGACTTGCCTTGTTGCCAGTTTTCAAGCCTAGAACTATTTTTATTATAAAATTTTAACTGTATTTCATGATATTTTATCTTATTGCTTACTACACTTTTACTTTCAACTGTATTATTTACATTATTTTCTGTATTATTTTTATTCATAACAGCTTTACTATTATTTACTTGATACCTAGTAAAATAAATTATCCACCACATTACAAAACTTAATAGTTTATCTATTATTACAAAATTAATTACAATAAAATTCATACATTTTAAAAGTTCTGCAGTATTGTTGTACACATCTGTAGTTTTTTTATCGACCACTACAGGATCCCTGTTTGAAAAATTTTTCAACCAAGGCTTTTTATTTATAACTTCATCTGCAGTTTTCTCTACTACTGCAGGAGCCTCATTTGAAAAATTTTTCATCAAAGGCCTTTTATTTATAATCTCATCTGCAGTTTTCTCCACTACTGCAGGAGCTCTACCTGAAAATTCCTCCAACAAGGGCTTTTCCTTTATAAACTCATCTGCAGTTTTCCCTACTACAGGACCCTTTTTGGAAAAATTTTCTAAACTGGTATTACTATTCAATACCACTTCTGCAGTTTTCTCCGCTACTGCAGGATCCATGTTTGAAAATTCCTCCAACAAAGGCCTTTTATTTATAAACTCATCTGCAGTTTTCCCTACTACAGGAGCCTTATTGGAAAAATTTTCTTTCATGGTTTTACTATTTAATGCCACTTCTGCAGTTTTCTCCGCTACTGCAGGATCCATGTTTGAAAATTCCTCCAACAAAGGCCTTTTATTTATAAACTCATCTGCAGTTTTCCCTACTACAGGAGCCTTATTGGAAAAATTTTCTTTCATGGTTTTACTATTTAATGCCACTTCTGCAGTTTTCTCCGCTACTGCAGGATCCATTTTTGAAAATTCCTCCAACAAAGGCCTTTTATTTATAAACTCATCTGCAGTTTTCTCTACTACAGGAGCCTTATTGGAAAAATTTTCTTTCATGGTTTTGCTATTTAATGCCACTTCTGCAGTTTTCTCCGCTTCTGCAGGATCCATTTTTGAAAATTCCTCCAACAAAGGCCTTTCATTTATAAACTCATCTGCAGTTTTCTCTACTACAGGAACCTTATTGGAAAAATTTTCTTTCATGGTTTCATTATTTTGCAATTTGCTAGCTTTACTTAATAATTTATATGCACCTTTTAATGCTACTATAATTTTTTTCTTTAAACTGCTATCCCTACTTACTACTTGCTTAGCATTTTTGAAGCGTTTACTATACTTATAAACGCTAAGGCGTTTACCATGCCTGTAAACGCCAACGCGTTTACCCTCTCTGTAAACGCTTCCAATATAACTTATATTTTTACTTCTTACGTTAATAACATTTACTTTTAGAGTAGGAGAATTTTTCTTAACCTGTTCTCCCACCTTTTCTACCTGAATTATACAGTCATCCTTGTCTCCTCCAGCCTTTACTTCTTTCGATGTAATTTTTAATACCTCGTTTTTTGACTGGAAAGGGTATTTTTGTCCTTGAAGCAATAAACAGCGTTCGTCAAAATATAATCTTGCTTTGTTGCCATCTAAAAACTTGTTTCCTATCAGCCCTGTTTCATCAATTGGAAAATTATTTTCTACAACATGAAATTTTGTTACAATTCCGCAAATTTTTATTTCTATACTTCCCAATGACTTGACTGAAGGATCTGAAATTCCAATTAACTTAACTATTTCATTTTTATGAATTTTTACCTTATCTGGCACTGCTTTTTGCTTCAATAAATTCGCGCTGGCTCCTGAATCCAAGAGGTAGTCAAATTCTTTACCTAAACTGGCAGAAGATAAGACGACTGTTGGCGCGTTGCTATTTCGACTTAGATAGATTGTGTGTTCGATGTACTTTGAGCCTCCCGATTCGCGCCCATCGGTTGGCTGCTGCCGTTTCCCTGATTATTTTCCTCTGCCCTTCCTGTATTGGCAGGCCTTGATCTGCAAAGACGAGCTGTGTGTCCTTTTCTCTTACAGTTATGGCATTCCATTTGCTGCCGTTTAACTATCCACTCCGGTTTGTTCGGATTACCAGGATTGGTCCAACAATTCTCCTTGACATGACCATTCTTTGAACAGTGGCTGCACTTTAATTGCCCTCTATTGTCCTTTTCAACAGCCTGTTGTTTTCTACCTTCCACAAATTTTGGCAATTCCGGGCATAAAAGAGTCGTGTGGTCTTGTCTAAGGCATAAAAAACAGTAATTATTATTTGGTGTGGTATGCGTACTTACGACTTTTATTTCTTCTGTTTTCGATGTTTTCGCTTCTTCATACGAGCAAGATTCCCTCTCTACCACTATAGCCTCGTTGAGAGTATCTGCGAATGTAGCATATGGCATTAACCTTGTTCTTATCTCCGTTCTCATACCTTTCAAAAAGAACCTAAGCATGTCTCTGTCTAACATGGCGTCTTCCAATGGTCTCCCCTCCAATACCGCCGCCTTTTTTATTTTTCTTCCCAGCTCTTTTATTTTGTTGGCAAATAATACGACTTTCTCTTTCTCTCCTTGTCGTACCTTCGCTAGATCCCCTCCTAGTTCGTGCGACGTTTTGGGATTTCCAAAGGAGAACTCTACAAAGTCGATGACTTCTTGTATGGAGCGGAAATTGTGTCCAATGGCTGCCTTCGCTGCCTCTCCTTTTAGCCTTAATAAAATTAACGGTGCTACCTCGCTTTCGTTTTCTGGGGGTATCATTCCTTTCGCTCTGCCACACCCGATTACGAAATTTTCCACCTCTTCTTGTGAACCGGTGAATTCTGGGATTGTGTTGATTGTATCCTTTATCGAGAATGGCCTTATCTTTGATAACGATGAATTTTGTGAATACGTTGCCCCAGTATATTCATTTGTGTCGTATGTATTTCTTCTGAGACAATTACCATTATGGTAAGTCCCACACCTTCTGCATACCTCTGGCTGCCTTGTTTGCTCTGCCGTATGATACATCGTGGAGTACGGCGTATAATGATTAACCATTTGTGGAACCGGTCTATAATTTGTACTGCTTGCCAAGCCTGAAAAATTATTATTAATAGTTTGTTGGGCCAACTCTTGTATATGAGCTGTGACGCCCACGGTATGTGTAGCATTTTCTGTTACTTCGGGGTAAAAAATAGGTTTTTTTATACTTTTTACCCCAGAAGTTATTGGAGTTATGACGCTATTGTCGTCTAACAAACAAAGCGTATATTCTGCACACAGCTCCTCTAGGCAGAATTCAGGACCTAAATCAGTATTATATAAATCAATTAAAATTTTTAGCGTGTCCTTATTTCTTAGCGCCTTGTCCAGTACATCTTTATTATCTTTTGGCAAATAATTTTGTATTTCAGCTGCGCTTTCTGTTAGTGCTGCGCTCGTATCAGTTTCCATCAACTTGTAGGCTAAACATTTTAAAATTTCTTTAACAGATGGTTTTTCTCTTGCTTCTGGAAATTTACAATGTTGTTTTAATACATTATATATTCTATTATCAAAGTATACCGATAAAGAAGAATCTTCTGCTTTTACTCCCGTAATAATATCAATTATTTCGGCTGGGTGTATTTTACTTGCCAATAATTCGCTTAACATAGCCGCCAAAGTAGCGTCTTTTAATATATCAGTTAATACTTGCTTATCAACTCGCCTTTCTAATTGTCTTGTTAACTCTTCCCTTTCTTCTCTTGTTGATGTTGCTTCTTTGTCTCTTGTTTCTTTATAATGCTTGCTATACCAGTCCAAGACTGCTTCTACTGATGTGTCATCATTTATTTCCACATGATCCTTTGCATACTTGCACAATATATCGTATACTTTTATAGCGTTTATATCGCCTTCTATTATTTTCTCACTTAATGCTTTTGTTAGGCTCATTGTATATAATTTTGATAGTATTAGTTAAGAAAGAATAGAGAAAAATAGAAATTTTGAAATTGTAGAATTATTTGCTTTTTCACTAATTAAAAACTCCCTAAAACGAGCCCCCAATTTTGTTACGATATTTTAAGTTATAGTTTTTATTAATTTAATAATTTAATTAATTTTATCTATATAGTGAATAGTTGATTTTATTTGATTTTATAAATGATTTGACTATAGACTTTATTAATTGTATACATAAAATACTCACGCGTACTGTTAATATATATATGTATATATTATATGTAATTATATTCTATGTTCGTAACTTTTACCTGTATTTGCCTACTTTTGTACTTGTAGCTAAGAAAGCTACTCGTACCCGGGAAGGCGTGTTTTTAATTATTGAATCAGCAAATATATTGTTATTGGATAGTTGAAATGAGATTTATAGGTTTAGATAGATCAGATGTAGAAATAAAAACACTGTTAATTTAAATACCAAAAAACCCGAAAGACGAATATTATTTATTGATAAACACAAATATAAAAACTTAATAAACTAATTACAAATATTACGAAAACTATGATATAAGTATATTGCAAGCTCATATTACTAACCGTGATTTTATTAATTAAACTTTATATAGTTAATATAAAATTGTAGCGTTTATAACTTTGTTGCTAATTTGTTTAAACAAAAGTAATAACTTTTACTAATTTCCAACGACAAGAGAGTACCCACTCCGCATCGACACAGGAATTTTGGAGGACTAACCTGGAAATAAGGTCTATTTCCGTGTTAGAAAATGGAAATTACTATATTTCCTTTTTCAAAACAAGAAAAGAAGCAATTTCTGTGTCACGATACAGAAACGACTTATTTCTTGGTTTTAAAACAAGAAATTAAATGTTCGGAAAAAAAAGCAAATCGATTCCTTGAATGAAAACTAGAAATAAGTCGTTTCTGTTTTATAAAACATAAATTTATTGATTTCTGGTTTTCAAACTAGGAATCAGATATTAGAAAATATGTGTGATACAATTTCTTGATTCAAAACAAGAAAAATTTTTATTCTTTGAAAAAAGTTAAAAAATTATTTTTGGATGTATTTACGGGGTTTTTTTGGGTGCGCTAAGCTCAAATTTAATAATAAAAATTTAAAAATCGGAACCAATGACCCTGAAACCGCAAAATTCGGTAAAAAAGTATGATTTTTAAAACTTAAAAAAAATTTTTTTGTTACATGGCTTTCGGGGTTACGAATTATGCTGATCCTGAATTCCTCAGCCAAAATTGAATTAATGTAACCCAAAACCGTAAAATACGGTAAAAATATTATTTTTTACAATTTTAATGGAATATTTTTGACTGCGGTACCTAGGGTCTTGGATTATCCTAAAACCGGATGTCTCGGCCAAATTTTGAAAAAAATGGATCCCGAAACCGTAAAATTCGGTAAAAATATGTTTACTTTAAAAAATTTTTGTTAATTATTTTTAGCTGCGGTACTTGGGGATTTAGACTAAACTAAAATTCAAATTTCTGAAACTTTAAATCAATCTATTGATTAAATTTAAATCACGGACCTAGAAATCGGAAAATTCGGTAAAGATAATATTATCTAAAAAAGTCTTGATCAATTTTCCTTTACTACGGTACGAATGAAGAACCCGAAATTCTTGAACAATTTACTAAAATTTTTTATCATTAAAAAATTAATAACTGATAAATCCGGTAAAAATCTAAAAAATCTAAAAAATCAGCAATCTTATATCAAATTAATAAGTTTCTAATAATGGGTTCCATAAAATGCTATAGTTTTTTTACCATTCATTTTTAATCTATACTATAAATTCAGCCTTACATCCAAATAACCTAAGGATGTCGTATAAAAAACAATACTTTGAGCCTTACACCCACATAACCTAAGAAAGTGGTTTATAATAAAAAAACGACACGTCAATCATTACACTAACATAACCTAATCAGAAGTGTATAATAAAGAAACGACACGTCAAGCATTACACTAGCGTGACCTAAGGAAGTATTCTATAAGAAAAAAACGACACGTCAAGCCTTACACTAAAATAACCTAAGGAAGTAGACTGTAATGATGAACAACACGTTCTATAAGAAAAAAACGACACGTCAAGCCTTACACTAACATAACCTAAGGAAGTAGGTTATAATAAAATACGACACGGCCTAAGGAAGTAGGCTATAATAAAATACGACACGTCAAGCCTTACAGTAACGTAACCTAAGGAAGTAGGCTATAATAAAGAACGACACGTCAAGCCTTACAGTAGCGTAACCTAAGGAAGTAGGCTATAATAAAAAACGACACGCCAAGCCTTACAGTAGCGTAACCTAAGGAAGTAGGCTATAATAAAGAACGACACGTCAAGCCTTACAGTAGCGTAACCTAAGGAAGTAGGCTATAATAAAAAACGACACGTCAAGACTTACAGTAACATAACCTAAGGAAGTAGGCTATAATAAAAAACGACACGTCAAGCCTTACAGTAGCGTAACCTAAGGAAGTAGGCTATAATAAAGAACGACACGTCAAGCCTTACAGTAGCGTAACCTAAGGAAGTAGGCTATAATAAAATACGACACGTCAAGCCTTACAGTAGCGTAACCTAAGGAAGTAGGCTATAATAAAGAACGACACGTCAAGCCTTACAGTAGCGTAACCTAAGGAAGTAGGCTATAATAAAGAACGACACGTCAAGCCTTACAGTAGCGTAACCTAAGGAAGTAGGTTATAATAAAAAACGACACGTCAAGCCTTACAGTAGCGTAACCTAAGGAAGTAGGTTATAATAAAAAACGACACGTCAAGCTTTACAGGAGCGTAACCTAAGGAAGCAGGCTATAATAAAATAACGACACGTCAAGCCTTACAGTAGCGTAACCTAAGGAAGTAGGCTATAATAAAGAACGACACGTCAAGCCTTACAGTAGCGTAACCTAAGGAAGTTGGCTATAATAAAAAACGACACGTCAAGCCTTACAGTAGCGTAACCTAAGGAAGTAGGTTATAATAAAAAACGACACGTCAAGCTTTACAGTAACTTAACCTAAGGAATTAGGCTTAATCTAAGGAAGTAGGGTTTAATTAAATTATTATCGGTTATTTATATTTTTTGGGTCACTAAACCCGAATATCATGTTTGTTTTTACTTAAAATGCACCAGTTGCCCACATTAAATATCTTTAGGTAATTGCTACGCATTCATCTTCTATTGTGGGGAATCAGTACAATTTATGTCGTAATCGTGTTCAGTAGAGCGTGTTTTAATTTTTTTTTTTCGAGATTTTTTTGCTCTCCCCACATTTGGATATTTTGGTCATAAAAACACCCCATCTTTATGGATTTTACCCGTACTACTGAGCACTTAAAGTTTCCCATTTAAATAACATGGGAATATTGACTTATCAGTTTTCTAATTTTTTACATGCTTTAAAAGTTTTTTAAACACTAGCCAGCAAATAGAAAATGATATTTAGACATATAATATTAAAAAATGATCATTTTATTTTTTTTTTCAATACTTTTGTTCATCCCTTTTTAAATCAATTTAATAATAAAAATATATAATACAGAAAATATAGTAAATTTAATAACTAGAGTGCAGACTTAGTTGGGTATTTAAATTTAATATTAAATTTTGAAAAAGAAAATGTCTGAAATTTACTAAAATTTGTTTATAGGAAACTCTGGAAATTCAGGAAATTTGGTTGAAACACTAAAAAAGTACTGGGAAATTTTAAAAAATAGTCTGGAAATTCAGGAAATTTGGTTGAAACACTAAAAAAGTACTGGGAAATTTTAAAAAATAGTCTGGAAAGTCAGGGAATTTTAAAACTTCACTTCCGTGTCCACCCTGACTATACCATTGCATTAGGTTATGTTGGTGTAACTCTTGTGCTAAATTTATGTATCAATCTAATGCTTTCAAAAATTATAAAAAATATCTAAATTTTTATTATTTTTGGACGTAATACATAATACTTTTCAATGAAAGTAATAATTTCAGAAAACTCGGTTTTAATAGATTTATTGGATATGATAATTAAGGATTTGAAAAATTTTTTAATAAAGTTTTTGTCACCAAAAAAAAACTCGAAAAAAACTGACCTGATACTTAATTATTTGAAAAGTTTTGTCTCCAAATTTTACGTTGTGTTGATGTAAGTCTTGACGTGTCATTTTTTATCATAACCTACTTCCTTAGGTTAAGTTACTAACGCTAGTGTAAGGCTTAACGTATTCTTTTTTGTTATAGGCTACTTCCCTAGGTCACGCTAGTGTAAGTCTTAACATGTCGCTACTTTATTATATCATAATTCCTTAGGTTATTTTAGTGTAAGGCTTGTCGTGTCGTTTTTTTCTTATAGAATACTTCCTTAGGTCACGCTAGTGTAAGGGTTAACGTGTTGTTTTTTATTATACTCTACTTCCTTAGGTTATGTTAGTGTAAGGCTTGGCGTGCCGTTATTTTATTCTATATCTACTACTTCCTTAGGTTATTTTAGTGCTTAATGTGTTGTTTTTTATTCTACTTCCTTAGGTTATGTTAGTGTAAGGCTTGACGTGTTGTTTATCATTACTGTCTACTTCCTTAGGTTATTTTAGTTATACTTCCTTAGATCACGCTAGTGTAAGGCTTAACGTGTTGTTTTTTATTATACTCTACTTCCTTAGGTTATATTAGTGTAAGGCTTGACGTGTCGTTATTTTATTATATCCTGCTGCCTTCAGTTATGTTAGTGTAAGGCTTGACGTTTCATTTTTTATTATAGTCTCTTTCCTTAGGTTACGCTAGTGTAAGGCATGATGAATCGTTCCTTTTTTTATTTCCTTAGGTTATGTTAGTGTAAGGTTTAGATGATTTTAGTGTAATTCTTGACGTATCGTTTCTTTAGTATAGCATTCTTTATTAGGTTATGTTAGTGCAATGATTGACGTGTCGTTTTTTATTATAAACCACTTGCTTAGGTTATTTGGATGTAAGGCTGAACGTATTGTATAGTTTAAAAATGAATGGTATAAAAACTATACCATTTTATGGAACCCGTTATTAGAAACTTATGAATTTGATATAAGAATGCTTGTCTTAACTCCCCAGATTTTTACCGAATTTTTCAGTTATTAATTTTTTAATGATAAAAAATTTTAATAAATTGTTCAAGAATTTCGGGTTCTTCATTCGTACCGTAGTAAAGAAAAATTGATCAAGACTTTTTTAGATAATATTATATTTACCGAATTTTCCGATTTCTAGGTCCGTGATTTAAATTTAATCAAAAGATTGATTTAAAGTTTCAGAAATTTCAATTTTAGTTTAGTCTAAATCCCCAAGTACCGCAGCTAAAAATAATTAACAAAAATTTTTTAAAGTAAACATATTTTTACCGAATTTTACGGTTTCGGGATCCATTTTTTTCAAAATTTGGCCGAGACATCCGGTTTAAGAATGATCTAACATCCTAAGTACCGCAGTCTAAAATAATCTATTAAAATTTTAAATATTAATATGTTTACCGAATTTCACGGTTGTTAGGTTGTTGATTCAGAATTTGGTAATTTGTCCAAGAATTTCGGGTTCTTAATTCGTACCGTAGTCAAAAAAAAATTTATCAAAACTTTTTCAGATAATTTTATTTTTACCGAATTTTACGGTTTCGTGTTCTATTATTTTAAAACTTTGACTAGAAATTCGGATTAAGCCTGATCTAAGACTTTAAGTACTGCAGTAAAAAATAATCCATTAAAATTTTAAAAAATAATATTTTTACCGAATTTTACGGTTGTTAGGCAAACGATTTAGAATTTGGTAAATTGTCCAAGAATTTCAGGTTTTTCATTCGCACCGTAGTCAAGAAAAAGTTTATCAAAACTTTATCAAAAGTTTACCAAAACGTTTTCAGAAAAAATAATTTAACCGAATTTTACGGCTTCTAGGTCCATCCTTTAAAATTTGATCACTTTTTTGAGAAATTTGAATTCAATTTAATCTAACTCCTCAAGTACCGCAGTAAAAAATAATTAACAAAAAATATTTAAAATAAATATATTCATACAGAATTTTAAGGTTTCGGGATCCATTTTTTTCAAAATTTGGCCGAGACATCCGGTTTTAGGATAATCCAAGACCCTAGGTACCGTAGTCAAAAATATTCCATTAAAATTGTAAAAAATAATATTTTTACCGTATTTTACGGTTTTGGGTTACATTAATTCAATTTTGGCTGAGGAATTCGGGATCAGCATAATTCGTAACCCCGAAAGCCATGTAACAAAAAAATTTTTTTTAAGTTTTAAAAATCATACTTTTTTACCGAATTTTGCGGTTTCAGGGTCATTGGTTCCGATTTTTAAATTTTTATTATTAAATTTGAGCTTAGCGCACCCAAAAAACCCCGTAAATACATCCAAAAATAATTTTTTAACTTTTTTCAAAGAATAAAAATTTTTCTTGTTTTGAATCAAGAAATTGTATCACACATATTTTCTAATATCTGATTCCTAGTTTGAAAACCAGAAATCAATAAATTTATGTTTTATAAAACAGAAACGACTTATTTCTAGTTTTCATTCAAGGAATATATTTGCTTTTCTTTTCGAACATTTAATTTCTTGTTTTAAAACCAAGAAATAAGCCGTTTCTATATCGTAACACAGAAATTGCTTCTTTTCTAGTTTTAAATCAAGAAATAATCCGTTTCTATATCGTAACACAGAAATATAGTAATTTCCAGTTTCTAACACGGAAATAGACCTTATTTCCAGGTTAGTCCTCCAAAATTCCTGTGTCGATGCGGAGTGGGTACGTTCTACTACTAAGTTTCTGACACGAGAGAGTATGTTCTATGACTAAGTTCCAACGACAAGAGAGGACGAGATGACCAAAACTACTTCTATTTATAGTGATTGACTATTGACGTGTATTTCTGCCAAATTAATTAAGAGGGGTAAGCCAACTGTCGAAATTTCTTGTAGCGTCTCTTCGCATACTTTGCTAATAATTACTTCTGCGAAGTCCTCGATATTCAATTTAGTAACTTTGATTAGCATACTAATTGCTTATGTCGTTACTGACTTTCTAATATTTTTTTATAAAAATTCCTTAATATAAAAATTTCTTGATATAAAAATTTCCTTAATATAAAAATTTCGTTAATATAAAAATTTCGTGTCAGCTAACTTTTATCTCATCATAACACAATTATAAATCTTCTGCACAGCTAATTCATATATCTATTAATCATTACAAAAACTTAAATTATTTTTAAAAATAAAATAAAATATTTTGAAAAACAATTCTGTTAAATAATGCGATTAATTCTAAACTTTTGTTGTAGCATCTAAAAACTTTTGCTACCAAAATTAATCGTAATTTAATTTTTAAAAGTAAAAATGTTCGTAGAATAAAAATAGAAAGTACATTATTACAAATATTTTAATAAAAAAAGTTTTTTCATGTTGTTAATGATTATAATAATAAACTATTGTAGAGGTTTCAATTATAAATCTTCTGCATAGCTAATTCATATATCTATTAATCATTATAAAAACTTAAATTATTTTTATAAATAAAATAAAATATTTTGAAAAACAATTCTGTAAAATAGTGCGATTAATTCTAAACTTTTTTGGTAGCCTCTAAAAACTTTTGCTACCAAAATTAATCGTAATTTAATTTTTAAAAGTAAAAATGTACGTAGAATAAAAATAAAAAGTACATTATTACAAATATTTTAATAAAAAAAGTTTTTTCATGTTGTTAATGATTATAATAATAAACTATTGTAGAGGTTTCAATTATAAATCTACTGCACAAACACATGTAAAAATATAATTAAAAACGTTTTATTATAAATGGTACGATCAAATAGTTACATTTTGTAATAATCTTTACAAATAGAAATGTTACATATAAATATTGATCGTTTATAAAACTAAAGAATCTTATAAATAATAAAAATTTAATTACTATAAATTATATAAAAAACCTTGTAATACTATGTTAAATGATAAATAATAAACTCTTGTGGATTTTGAACATTAAAAAAACGATCCACATACATTTATCATTTCAATAAACAGTTTTTTGAATATGAATTATTTTCAAGAATATTTTAAAAAACAAGTTTTATATAAAAAAATATATTTTTATAAAAATTTGCGATTAATAATAAAATGTTGTAGCAACTTTTACTGGTTGAGCTACAAATATTAATCGGTTTTTTATATTCTAATTAAGAATCAAAAATAACTTTTGATATAAATTTAAATTGTATACAAAATAAAATGAACAGAATTGTTTATTATATTATTAAATGATGAATAATAATTTATTGTAGAAATTTAAATAAGATAAATTATCTACGAATAGTCATTGCCAAAAGACTTTAAAAAAATTAAATTTTTTTGAACAAATTTTTTGAACAAAATTTTTTAATAGATAGTGAGATTAATAATAATTTCTGTAACATAACAGCCTTAAAAAATGTGTTTGTTACATACATATTGATTGTACTTCTAATTAAATAATCAATTTAAAGATTTTATTTGAAATATTATTTATTCCGAGAGCTAATTTGAAATGATTTTTTTTATAAGACGAATCAAAGAATTTTTAATATAACCAGCTGTTAATTAATGATGAATATTACGGCGTCCGATAGGACGCGCGACTAAGTTAAGTCAACTTAGAAGCACTAATATACAGGAATTTTAAGTTTCTCTCTCTATATTAGCTTTCTCTCTCTAAAATGACATCGAATATTTATCGAATATGTCGAAAATATGTCGAATTTCGATGTTTTTATCGAATGATGATCGAATTTCGATTTTTTTGTCTATTATAAAAAAAAAAAAAAAAATAAATATATTAAAAAAAAATATATCATTTGTCCATTATTTATATTTATACGTAATACGTAACAAAGTATTTTCCAATTTTCCAAAAGAAATATATGAGTGTGTTCTTCTGCACTGGTATTGTCATGTTATTGTTATTGGAGTATATATAAAAGTATAAATATAATAAATTGGAGTATAAATAAAAAAATATAAAAAAAATATTGGAGTATTATTGGAGTATATATAAATTGGAGTATATTTGTTAATTAAAATTATAATATAATAAAAAAATATAGAGTAATTATAAAAAAGAAATTCAACTATAAAGGATTCAAAAATATAACCTAAGTATCATGAAAATCCATTGCTGGAGCAGTGTTTATTCCATTGATAATGGTTTATTCTTATGATGAATGTTTAAAAAGTTTAAAAACTCATTAATTGCAGAAAACAAGTAATCAATATCTATAAGGTTAACAAGACTCATATCGTATAATAGCTAATTCCTTTTGAACATTGATCGTAAGAACAAAGACTACTCCAGTAATGGATTTCTTGATAATTAAGGTAATTAAGTAATATTTTTATTTTTTAAATGATGAAATAACTATCTCTTTTTTTTTAGGTATATGTCTAGCATGCAAATCAGTCAGCAATAAATAAAAAAAGTAAATAATTAAATGAACAATTTTTTTCTTTTAAGTTTTTAGCTTTTAACTAAGGGTTTCAAAAATATAATTCAGTTCGGCTTTACATTTACAGACTCATGTGTATCAAAAAATCCATGACTCGTGTTGTGTTTGTTCTTACAATGAATGTTCTGCAGTTTAAAAACTCATTAATTGCAGCAAAACAAGTAATAAGTATCTTAGACAGACAAGAAACATTTGGCGTATAATAGCTAAATAAATAACCATCTCTTTTTTTTATATGTGTCCAGCATGCATCTGTCAGTTATAGCAGAAAAAAGCACATAAATAAAATAAAAAAATAAATGAAAAATTTTTTCTTTTAGGTTAGAGTTTTTAATTCAGGCTTTCAAGCATATAATATAGTTCGGCTTTATATTAACATTCTCATGTATAACTTAAGTTTCAAGAAATCCATTGCTGGAGCAGTGTTCATTCTTACGATGAATGTTCTGCAGCTTAAGAACTCATTAATTGCAGAAAACAAGTAATCAATATCTAAGATTGACAAGAATCATATGGTGTAATAGCTGATTCCTTTTGAAACCAGAACATTGATCGTAAGAACAAAGCGACTACTCCAGTAATGGATTTCTTGATAGTTAAGTAAAACTTGAATAAAAAATATTATTCGCATTCATTCAATTTTTTTTTTTAAATAATAAAAAAGCTATCTCTTTTTTTTTCATATGTCTGGCATGCATCTTTCTATTAAAGTAGACAACAATACATAAAAAAATAAAATAAATAAATAAACAATTTTTTCTTATAAGTTTTTAAATTTTAACTAAGGGATTCAAAAATATAATTCAGTTCGTCATATTCGCAGTCTCATGTATTACCTAAGTATCAAGAAATCCATGTGTTTGTTCTTACAATCAATGTTCTGGAGTTCAAAAGGAATTAGCTATTACACCAAATGTTTCTTGTCTGTCTATAAGATATTACAACATATGATTTTTGTCAGTCTTAGATATTGATTAATTGTTTCCTGCAATTAATGAGTTTTTAAACTGCAGAACATTCATCGCAAGAAAAAACACTGCTCCAGCAATGGATTTCATGATACTTAAGTAATACATGAGAATGTAAATATAAAGCCAAACTTAATTATAAGTTTGAAAGCCACAATTAAAAACTCAAATTTAAAAGAAAAAAATTGTTCATTTATTTATTTATTTTTGTATGTGTCTTTTTCAACTATAACTGACAGATGCATCCTAGGCATATAAAAAAAAGAGATGGTTGTGTCATTATTTAAAGAAAATAAATAAATAAATTAAGAGTTTTTGTCTTTAAGTAGAGTGTCTCTAAGTTTTTAGTTTATAATTAAAGCATTCAAAAATATATTTCAGCTCAGCTTTATATTTGTAATTTCATGTATTACTTAAGTATCGAGCATGACTCGTGTTGTGTTTGTTCTTACGATCAATGTTCTGGAGTTCGAATCAGCTGTTACACCATTTTAAACGGCAGAACATTAATAAACACAATACGGACTGAATTATATTTTTGAATCCCTTAGTTAAAAGCTAACAACTTAAAGAAAAAAATTGTTAGTAAGGGGTATAGAGTAAAATACATGTTGACTATATGAAAAAGAACCTCATCATAAATTTCACTATGGAGTAAAATGGATCTCGGCTGTCCTATATTGTATGAAAAAACGAAAAATTTCACTCTATAGTATTTTCATTTTTTTCGGTTTTTTGCACTGAAAAAGTTTTAAAACAGTTAAAAACCTAAATATTTCATTTGGTATATAGTTCATTGAGTCAGTGGAATCAAAATAATCTGATATTAATGGATTTAAGTAGGTTTTTGATTGGATTTTTAGAAATTTTGGCTTTATTCCAAAACCATTTGAATCAGTTAAAATTCTTTATAAACCAAGTTTTCTAACAAAAATAATTTTGATGGACCTGGATTTTCTTAACAATTTTTATTTTTCCAAAAATCGAAAGGGTATATATGGAAAATTGTCAGATTTTTTTTCTTCAAATTTTTCGTTGTTTGATACCGAAAAAGGTTTGAAACAGTTAAAAACTTAAATCAATATGGTTTATCAGGTCAGAAGCTTAAAAAACATAGCATAAATGGATTTAAGTAAGTTTGAAAATTTTTGGAGTTTCAGAAATTTTGGCTTTATTTGCACAAAACAATTTGAATTGGTTAAAATTCATTATAAACCAAGTTTTCTAATAAAAAAAGTATGCTATTGAAATGGGTGAACTGGATTTTTTTGACAATTTTTATTTTGCAAAAATCAAAAGGGGTATACATGGAAAAATTTCCGATTTTTTTTTTCTTCAAATTTTCCGTTGTTTGATGCCGAAAGACGTTTGAAACAATTAAAAACTTAAATCAATATGCTTCACTGTGTCAGAGAGCCCAAAAAACCTGATATAAATGGATTTAATTGAGCTTGAAAATTTTTTAGAAATTTTGGCTTTATTTGCATAAAACAATTTGTATTGGTTAAAATTCATTATAAGTAAACATGATTTTCTTAAGCAACAGAAACAGAAGTAAATGCGATACAAAAATAAATTCTGATTTATACCGTTTTTGTTTGCAAATCGGCACAGTACAATAAGTTAATATATCTGAAAATTTTTTTTTGAACAATAATTTTATGATTTGAAGAATCATTTTCGATATAGTATTTTTCTCTACAGTTAATTTGGGAAATAAGAAATACCCAAATTTATATATATCATTTTACCTTCGATACAAATCAATTAATTAGTATATGCAAAATTAATTTTTATGGCCTAAGCTAAGTAAAAATTAAATTCAAGTAAAATTATATTGTGAGATGAAATTTTATGGCCTAAGCAAAGTAAAAATTATATTTAAGTAAAAGTATATTTCAAAATATTGATACTGATTAAATTAATAATTTTTTTAAAACTTTAATAAATTAAAGTAGAATTAAAACTAAGTTAAGTCTTGTTGTTTCCTATTACGCGTTATAATATAACTTTATTTTGGGCCATAAATGTTGTGAGATGAAATATATGGCCTAAGCTAAGTAAATTTTTATTTCAGCAAAAGTATAAATTCCTAATAAATATATTTTAACTTTTGGGCCATAAATGTTGTGAGATGAATTTTTATGGCCTACGCTAAGTAAAAATTTAATTTAAGTAAAAGTATATTTCAAAATATTGATATTGATTAAATTAATAATTTTTTTTAAACTTTAATAAATTAAAGTATAATTAAAACTAAGTTAAGTCTTGTTGTTTCCTATCACAAGTTATAATATAACTTTATTTTGGGCCATAAATGTTGTGAGATGAAATATATGGCCTAAGCTAAGTAAATTTTTATTTCAGCAAAAGTATAAATTCCTAATAAATATATTTTAACTTTTGGGCCATAAATGTTGTGAGATGAAATATATGGCCTAAGCTAAGTAAAATTTTAATTTAAGCAAAGTATAAATTCCTAATAATAAATATATTATAACTTTTGGGCCATAAATGTTGTGAGATGAAATTAAATGGCCTAAGCTAAGCGAATTTTTATTTCAGCAAAAGTTTACAGTAAACAGATAATTTTTCTTATTCAGCTTTTTCACATTGAGCTCACAGGCTGTACTATAAATATAATTAGCTTATATTATAACAATTTATTATCTTCAGAAACTGCTTAACTTGCCAGGCCCCTAAATAACCATTTTATCGGTGGAAAATTAAAATAAAATTAAAGAAATCGTTTGTATAGATTTATGCTTGATTTAGATGTATGCAAAATAATTATTATTTGGATAAAGCTATTGTGGGGGTAACTACTTTTAAGTTAATTGTCATAGTAACTACGTTTTGGTTAATTTCCTTCTTTCACTCATAATCCTCTTCTAAAAAAAATGTCGATTTAAAACAAAGGTATTTCGTGGAAGATCACGTTAATGAATATTTTTACTACTCATCTATGACTTAAATTTTGTTTTTAATGCAAACCATTAATTTGTTTATAATCTTTAAAGTCATATTTAAAGAACTTTGTTTTATAATGAAAAATCATTTTCATAGACAAGATTTTTACTTTAGATGATATTCTTACTAGTATATGTTTTTAATATATTCTTACAATTTTTAAAAAATTTCCAATTTATTTAATACTTTTATAAAATAAAATTTTAATTCTTTTTACACCAAGTTAAAAGAAGACTATTTTATTAAAATTTCCCATTAGCTTCATTAAAAAAAATATCAAAGATAGATGTTTACAATAAATATAGGCCCATGATAACCTATAAAGAAAATAGAAAAATTCAAATTTGAAAACAAGCAATTTGATTGGTTGACAAACTGTTGACACAAGATGGCGATCTCCATAATGAGCCCATAAACTTTTTTACAATAGATAATTATTGATACAATGCATTCACGCCGTTTACTGGTTATTTAGATAAACTCATCCAACCTGGGTTCTATTGGGAAAAATCCTAATTGGAAAAAAATGAGATCCCGCTGTACAAATCGATTCCCAGGGATAAAAATGTATTATAAGGATACAAAATCTACCAGGATTAAACAAATAAAAACTAATAAAATCGTCCGTCCTGGGCTCAATCCGGAAAAAATCAAATCCTGATGGATAAATCGATCTTTAGGGATGAATAGTGGTAAAAATGGGTCCAGCTGGATACAATTAATACCAAAGAATAAAATTATCCATCCAAAAGCCCATCGGGACCAATTGGGAAAAAATAAAATCTTGATGTAGAAATCTATGTCAAGGGATGAAAATAGACTATATAAGGGTAAAGAATGTGTTCAGCAGAATAAAATAACTAACAATTGATAAAGGGGTTTTTTGCAAACTTTCGAAAGTAAAGCTAACATGGTCAAATATATTTTATTTTTTGATGATGGATTAAGTAAATATTGCAATTTTTTCATAATTGACCAAAATTAGGATATATAGGCTAATTATAGAGGATGAAAACTACCCTAAAAATTTAAAAATATAAAAAAAATGAAAGTTTATTTTTTTACTTTTTTTTGTGGAGTCTAGTATTTAAAAATATTTTATGCTATTTAAACCACTATCTTAAGGCCTATTGGGCCCAATCAGTATAAAATTAAATCCTGATATTTACATTGAACCCCAGGGATGAAAATAGACTGTAGGGGTAAAAAATGGGTCCAGCATGATAAAATAAATACCAACGGTTAAAATCGGCCGTCCATCAGGTTATTGGGCCCAATCAGAATAAAATTAGATCCTGATGTTTACATCGATTCTTAGATATGAAAATGGACTGTAAGGGTAAAAAATTGGTCCAGCAGAATACAATAAATACCAACGGATAAATTCGGTTATCTTAAGGCCTAATGGACCCAATCGGGAAAAAATGAAATCCTGATGTATAAATTGACCCCTAGAAATTGACTATATGGGAAAAATGGATCTTGCATGATAGAATAAATAATATCTGGTAAATTTAGCCACCAAGAGATCTATTGGGCACAATCCGGCTAAAGTAAAATCCTGGTGTCAAAGTTAGGGTTTATTGGTGAAAATAATTGACACGGGGTTAAAAATGTGATAACTATGATAATACCACCAAATTAAATTATCTACAGAGTTATCTTTTTGATTCAATCGGGCTAAAAGAAAATCAACGTACAAAAATACATTTTAGGCGTAAAAATGGATTCAGGGATTAAATAAATGGATTCCCATGTTAAAATTAATAAAGAAATTAATATCCGACACCAATAAAGGTCATATTGGGCCCGACTGGGCTAAAATAATATCCTGGTAAAAAACTTGATCCCTTATAGTAAAAATAGCTTTCTGGAGGTATAAAATGGTTCTCCCATAATACTATTAATATCACCGAATATTATCAGTCATCCAGAGACTTACTGGACTACAGTAAAGTCCTCTTTTAAAAGTTGATACGAGGTGCTTTATTTTATTCTTTGTGTACTAAATAAATCATAAATAGTATAACTAACGACATCTGGTTAAATATGCCTATAATCGTATAATAAAGCTTTTGGACTAAAATAAAACTATGAATCTAATGTTGGTATTAGATGTATTAGATGGTATTAGATATGCCTTACCTCAAAGTTGATACAATACGTGGTAATTTAAATACCAGATTTAAGAAATTGGATGATGAAAATAGTCCATTATTTGCGCCGCCATTATTTTAGCTGTTTCTGGTTTGAAAAGAATGGGGAAAGAAAATAGAATTAGTGAAATATTAGAATCGGATGATACTCTTTATTGTGGGACAAGGTGCACTTGGCGTTGAATGCAGAGAGTCTGATTTTTTTTTTAGAAACTACGCTGAGGTGTGTTTGTGAAAGACCTTTTTATAAAACTCTTGGTGGAGAATGTTCAGCACCTGTAGCAGTGAAAACTGTCTTGGAAAATAATGAAATGATGATATCGGGAGCTGTTTTATCTCTAAATGGAGAAACATTAATAACTGATACATTACAATGTAAATTATACATTCCAAAGGATGATGGAGAACCATATAAAAAATGCTCTTATCGAGAACCCGGAAGTTACTGCTGCGTTGTTCCTGGAAGTTTAAGTACTATGTATTTGCCTAATTGGTGCAGAACAATTAGGAAAAGATATAGCAGGAAGTTTAATTAAGAAAAAAGCTTTAGATGTTATGGCAGAAGCTAGGAATAAAATCTTGAAAAGTCCTTAGTTAAAAAATAATTCGCCTCAGAACTTTTCTCTGTCATTTTTAAAGACCTAAATATTTGACGGTAAAATTTTTTATTTAATTTATTAACTAAAAAATTAATTTACAATTATTTCAAATTACTATTTATTGTTGTTTTTTTATACACATTATATTTTAGAAAAGAATTTAATGTTTCCTATATATTGATATATTTTAACATGAAAAAAATGAATTATTTATAGAAATTATTATATATATATCAATAGAATGATAATACCATAAATTTTGCCATTCTTGTTCGCTTTTGTATAAAAGTATCATTATTTTTAGTGTTTTTACAATTACTTAATTTTAAATAAGTATTTTAAAAGTTATTAAGTTCAATATATTGTTTATCTTTAATGAGTTTTTGAAATTTTCTGTTTTTGGATCTAAGTAGTCTACATACTTTATTATCCAAAATAAAACAATCTGTTGACCACTGTACAGCCAAAAATTTTCATACTGTATTTGTAAAAATGATTTAATAAATGAACAATCAAATAAGTTTGAGTACAAATTAATTTGATTTTGATAGCTTATTTTTTGTGTATTAATGCTAATTGTACAATCATTTGATAAAATTTGAAATTCTATAAAATTTTCATTAGTCGGTGAAACAACATTTAGTAAAAAGTTTTTATTTCTTGAAATAATTATCATGAAAAGTAACGATAATGCACTGGCATTTAGTAACTCTGAACTTGTTTTAAGGTAAATTTGAAAATTACTTATTTTATTGTTAAATTTAATACAATTTTTATCTTTTAATAAATTATTGCTGTTTTTTTTATTAAACTGATACTTATTGTTTGAAAAACACAATGTAACAATACTTTTTAATTCAGAAATGTAAATATTTTTTTCATATAAGAAATCATCATATTCAATAACATTTGATTGGTTCAAATCAAAACCAAATAATTTATTATTTTCCAAACACTGATTTTGTAATTTTGCAGTTGTTAACAAGACTCTGCTACATAAACAATAATTATGTTTACAACAATCTAAGAAATCAGTTTCTTCTGCAACATAAATTTCTGATAAAGCTTGCCATTAATTTTTATTCCTCAAAATAATACAACCATTGTAACCTATATAGCATGAATATTTGATTAACTTAATGTTTTTTTCAATTTATCATATAATATTTTTTCTTAATTTAAATTATTATCGATAACCGAATCAAGATGTTATTTTTAGTTTAAAAGTTTCTGTATCAAACTGGGATCCTGTAATACTGGAGTCTTAAAGTTTGTTTTCCCTTGCTCTATTTACTTATTAAGGACATGTTCGGTTCAGTCTCCATTGTTTTGGGGTTATGTACGGCATAGGTTATAAAAATTATATAGATGCGAATACGTTAAAAACTGCTGATCGACCCCCCTCTTACTTATGCTTAGGCGCTATATTTAAATATTTTAAAATATTTTCGTGCAATAATAAACAAGATTATGTTTATATAAATTAATTAATTTTTATGAAAGAAATTTTCAAATTTTTGAAAATATACTGCCACTTGATGTGTTTTTGATCATAAAACAAAAATTAAAATAGTATTGATTATCACATAATACTATATTATATAACATAATACTATATTATTATAATAATTATAATAAAATATATATTATAATAAAATAAAAATGTTAATTTTAATTTTAGATATCTAATGAGATATCAAATTTTTGTTAAAATTGAAAATTATTTTAATAAAAAACCCCTGTAAGGGTACTGCTATTCTTATTTAGGATTTTATACAGTTATCTAACAATATATTTTATCACACTGATTAAATTAAATTATTTATTAAACGTCTAACGTATTATTTATTTTAATGATGATAATATATGGCCTAAGCTAAGTAAATTTTTATTTCAGCAAAAGTATAAATTCCTAATAAATATATTTTAACTTTTGGGCCATAAATGTTGTGAGATGAATTTTTATGGCCTAAGCTAAGTAAAAATTTAATTTAAGTAAAAGTATATTTCAAAATATTGATATTGATTAAATTAATAATTTTTTTTAAACTTTAATAAATTAAAGTATAATTAAAACTAAGTTAAGTCTTGTTGTTTCCTATCACAAGTTATAATATAACTTTATTTTGGGCCATAAATGTTGTGAGATGAAATATATGGCCTAAGCTAAGTAAATTTTTATTTCAGCAAAAGTATAAATTCCTAATAAATATATTTTAACTTTTGGGCCATAAATGTTGTGAGATTAAATATATGGCCTAAGCTAAGTAAAATTTTAATTTAAGCAAAGTATAAATTCCTAATAATAAATATATTATAACTTTTGGGCCATAAATGTTGTGAGATGAAATTAAATGGCCTAAGCTAAGCGAATTTTTATTTCAGCAAAAGTTTACAGTAAACAGATAATTTTTCTTATTTAGCTTTTTCACATTGAGCTCACAGGCTGTACTATAAATATAATTAGCTTATATTATAACAATTTATTATCTTCAGAAACTGCTTAACTTGCCAGGCCCCTAAATAACCATTTTATCGGTGGAAAATTAAAATAAAATTAAAGAAATCGTTTGTATAGATTTATGCTTGATTTAGATGTATGCAAAATAATGGCAAGTTAAGCAGTTTCTGAAGATAATAAATTGTTATAATATAAGCTAATTATATTTATAGTACAGCCTGTGAGCTCAATGTGAAAAAGCTGAATAAGAAAAATTATCTGTTTACTGTAAACTTTTGCTGAAATAAAAATTCGCTTAGCTTAGGCCATTTAATTTCATCTCACAACATTTATGGCCCAAAAGTTAAAATATATTTATTAGGAATTTATACTTTTGCTGAAATAAAAATTTACTTAGCTTAGGCCATATATTTCATCTCACAACATTTATGGCCCAAAATAAAGTTATATTATAACTTGTGATAGGAAACAACAAGACTTAACTTAGTTTTAATTATACTTTAATTTATTAAAGTTTAAAAAAAATTATTAATTTAATCAATATCAATATTTTGAAATATACTTTTACTTAAATTAAATTTTTACTTAGCTTAGGCCATAAAAATTCATCTCACAACATTTATGGCCCAAAAGTTAAAATATATTTATTAGGAATTTATACTTTTGCTGAAATAAAAATTTACTTAGCTTAGGCCATATATTATCATCATTAAAATAAATAATACGTTAGACGTTTAATAAATAATTTAATTTAATCAGTGTGATAAAATATATTGTTAGATAACTGTATAAAATCCTAAATAAGAATAGCAGTACCCTTACAGGGGTTTTTTATTAAAATAATTTTCAATTTTAACAAAAATTTGATATCTCATTAGATATCTAAAATTAAAATTAACATTTTTATTTTATTATAATATATATTTTATTATAATTATTATAATAATATAGTATTATGTTATATAATATAGTATTATGTGATAATCAATACTATTTTAATTTTTGTTTTATGATCAAAAACACATCAAGTGGCAGTATATTTTCAAAAATTTGAAAATTTCTTTCATAAAAATTAATTAATTTATATAAACATAATCTTGTTTATTATTGCACGAAAATATTTTAAAATATTTAAATATAGCGCCTAAGCATAAGTAAGAGGGGGGTCGATCAGCAGTTTTTAACGTATTCGCATCTATATAATTTTTATAACCTATGCCGTACATAACCCCAAAACAATGGAGACTGAACCGAACATGTCCTTAATAAGTAAATAGAGCAAGGGAAAACAAACTTTAAGACTCCAGTATTACAGGATCCCAGTTTGATACAGAAACTTTTAAACTAAAAATAACATCTTGATTCGGTTATCGATAATAATTTAAATTAAGAAAAAATATTATATGATAAATTGAAAAAAACATTAAGTTAATCAAATATTCATGCTATATAGGTTACAATGGTTGTATTATTTTGAGGAATAAAAATTAATGGCAAGCTTTATCAGAAATTTATGTTGCAGAAGAAACTGATTTCTTAGATTGTTGTAAACATAATTATTGTTTATGTAGCAGAGTCTTGTTAACAACTGCAAAATTACAAAATCAGTGTTTGGAAAATAATAAATTATTTGGTTTTGATTTGAACCA
Source organism: Anagrus nilaparvatae (assembly GCA_022575985.1). Taxonomy (NCBI): domain Eukaryota; kingdom Metazoa; phylum Arthropoda; class Insecta; order Hymenoptera; family Mymaridae; genus Anagrus; species Anagrus nilaparvatae. Next base: position 192,612 of record JAKSXM010000077.1, on the reverse strand, counting down.
ATCAAATGTTATTGAATATGATGATTTCTTATATGAAAAAAATATTTACATTTCTGAATTAAAAAGTATTGTTACATTGTGTTTTTCAAACAATAAGTATCAGTTTAATAAAAAAAACAGCAATAATTTATTAAAAGATAAAAATTGTATTAAATTTAACAATAAAATAAGTAATTTTCAAATTTACCTTAAAACAAGTTCAGAGTTACTAAATGCCAGTGCATTATCGTTACTTTTCATGATAATTATTTCAAGAAATAAAAACTTTTTACTAAATGTTGTTTCACCGACTAATGAAAATTTTATAGAATTTCAAATTTTATCAAATGATTGTACAATTAGCATTAATACACAAAAAATAAGCTATCAAAATCAAATTAATTTGTACTCAAACTTATTTGATTGTTCATTTATTAAATCATTTTTACAAATACAGTATGAAAATTTTTGGCTGTACAGTGGTCAACAGATTGTTTTATTTTGGATAATAAAGTATGTAGACTACTTAGATCCAAAAACAGAAAATTTCAAAAACTCATTAAAGATAAACAATATATTGAACTTAATAACTTTTAAAATACTTATTTAAAATTAAGTAATTGTAAAAACACTAAAAATAATGATACTTTTATACAAAAGCGAACAAGAATGGCAAAATTTATGGTATTATCATTCTATTGATATATATATAATAATTTCTATAAATAATTCATTTTTTTCATGTTAAAATATATCAATATATAGGAAACATTAAATTCTTTTCTAAAATATAATGTGTATAAAAAAACAACAATAAATAGTAATTTGAAATAATTGTAAATTAATTTTTTAGTTAATAAATTAAATAAAAAATTTTACCGTCAAATATTTAGGTCTTTAAAAATGACAGAGAAAAGTTCTGAGGCGAATTATTTTTTAACTAAGGACTTTTCAAGATTTTATTCCTAGCTTCTGCCATAACATCTAAAGCTTTTTTCTTAATTAAACTTCCTGCTATATCTTTTCCTAATTGTTCTGCACCAATTAGGCAAATACATAGTACTTAAACTTCCAGGAACAACGCAGCAGTAACTTCCGGGTTCTCGATAAGAGCATTTTTTATATGGTTCTCCATCATCCTTTGGAATGTATAATTTACATTGTAATGTATCAGTTATTAATGTTTCTCCATTTAGAGATAAAACAGCTCCCGATATCATCATTTCATTATTTTCCAAGACAGTTTTCACTGCTACAGGTGCTGAACATTCTCCACCAAGAGTTTTATAAAAAGGTCTTTCACAAACACACCTCAGCGTAGTTTCTAAAAAAAAAATCAGACTCTCTGCATTCAACGCCAAGTGCACCTTGTCCCACAATAAAGAGTATCATCCGATTCTAATATTTCACTAATTCTATTTTCTTTCCCCATTCTTTTCAAACCAGAAACAGCTAAAATAATGGCGGCGCAAATAATGGACTATTTTCATCATCCAATTTCTTAAATCTGGTATTTAAATTACCACGTATTGTATCAACTTTGAGGTAAGGCATATCTAATACCATCTAATACATCTAATACCAACATTAGATTCATAGTTTTATTTTAGTCCAAAAGCTTTATTATACGATTATAGGCATATTTAACCAGATGTCGTTAGTTATACTATTTATGATTTATTTAGTACACAAAGAATAAAATAAAGCACCTCGTATCAACTTTTAAAAGAGGACTTTACTGTAGTCCAGTAAGTCTCTGGATGACTGATAATATTCGGTGATATTAATAGTATTATGGGAGAACCATTTTATACCTCCAGAAAGCTATTTTTACTATAAGGGATCAAGTTTTTTACCAGGATATTATTTTAGCCCAGTCGGGCCCAATATGACCTTTATTGGTGTCGGATATTAATTTCTTTATTAATTTTAACATGGGAATCCATTTATTTAATCCCTGAATCCATTTTTACGCCTAAAATGTATTTTTGTACGTTGATTTTCTTTTAGCCCGATTGAATCAAAAAGATAACTCTGTAGATAATTTAATTTGGTGGTATTATCATAGTTATCACATTTTTAACCCCGTGTCAATTATTTTCACCAATAAACCCTAACTTTGACACCAGGATTTTACTTTAGCCGGATTGTGCCCAATAGATCTCTTGGTGGCTAAATTTACCAGATATTATTTATTCTATCATGCAAGATCCATTTTTCCCATATAGTCAATTTCTAGGGGTCAATTTATACATCAGGATTTCATTTTTTCCCGATTGGGTCCATTAGGCCTTAAGATAACCGAATTTATCCGTTGGTATTTATTGTATTCTGCTGGACCAATTTTTTACCCTTACAGTCCATTTTCATATCTAAGAATCGATGTAAACATCAGGATCTAATTTTATTCTGATTGGGCCCAATAACCTGATGGACGGCCGATTTTAACCGTTGGTATTTATTTTATCATGCTGGACCCATTTTTTACCCCTACAGTCTATTTTCATCCCTGGGGTTCAATGTAAATATCAGGATTTAATTTTATACTGATTGGGCCCAATAGGCCTTAAGATAGTGGTTTAAATAGCATAAAATATTTTTAAATACTAGACTCCACAAAAAAAAGTAAAAAAATAAACTTTCATTTTTTTTATATTTTTAAATTTTTAGGGTAGTTTTCATCCTCTATAATTAGCCTATATATCCTAATTTTGGTCAATTATGAAAAAATTGCAATATTTACTTAATCCATCATCAAAAAATAAAATATATTTGACCATGTTAGCTTTACTTTCGAAAGTTTGCAAAAAACCCCTTTATCAATTGTTAGTTATTTTATTCTGCTGAACACATTCTTTACCCTTATATAGTCTATTTTCATCCCTTGACATAGATTTCTACATCAAGATTTTATTTTTTCCCAATTGGTCCCGATGGGCTTTTGGATGGATAATTTTATTCTTTGGTATTAATTGTATCCAGGTGAACCCATTTTTACCACTATTCATCCCTAAAGATCGATTTATCCATCAGGATTTGATTTTTTCCGGATTGAGCCCAGGACGGACGATTTTATTAGTTTTTATTTGTTTAATCCTGGTAGATTTTGTATCCTTATAATACATTTTTATCCCTGGGAATCGATTTGTACAGCGGGATCTCATTTTTTTCCAATTAGGATTTTTCCCAATAGAACCCAGGTTGGATGAGTTTATCAGTTGTTCTTTGTCTTATCCTGTTAGACCAATTTTGTACCTTAATTGTCCATTTTCATCCCCGGGGATCAATTTGAACAGCGGGATCGCATTATTTTTCTATTGGGCCCAATAGGCCCCAGGATGATCGATTTTATCCATTGTTATTTGTTTTATCTTGCTGGCCCCATTTTTTACCCCTAAAATCGATTTTCACCCCTGGGGATCTATTTATGCATCAGGATTTCATTTTTTCCTATTTTATACGTTGTTTTATCTTGCTGAACCTAATTTTTACTTCTTAAGTCAATTTTCATCCCTTAAGATCAACTTATACATCAGGATTTCATTTTAAACTAATTGGGCCCAATAGGCCATTAGATGGCCGATTTTATTTATTTTATTCTACTGAAGCCATTTTTTACCCCTAAAATCCATTTTTATCCCTGGGGATCGATTTATTCATCAAGATTTGATTTTTTCCCTATATGACCCAGAATAGACGATTTTATCAGTTGTTATTTGTTTTATCCTGTTGGACGAATTCTATACCCTTATGGTCCATTTTTACACCTGGAGATCGATTTATACATCAGGATTTGATTTTTTCCTGATTGGGTCAAATATGACCCTGCTGGACCAATTTTGTACACTTACAGATCATTTTCAACCCCGTGGATCGATTTGTACAGCGGGATCTCATTTTTTTCCGATTGTACTCAATAGGACCCACAATGGACAACATTCTTATTTGTTACTTATTTTATGCTGCTGAACCTATTTTTTAACCTCATAGTCTATTTTTATCCCTGGGCATCGATTTGTACAGCAAGACCACATTTTTTTCTAATCGAGCCCAATGGGCCCCAGGATAGCTAATTCTATCTGTTGGTATTTATTTTATCATGTGGGACCCATTTTTTACCTATAGAGTCCATTTTTATCCTCGGTAATCACCTTTTACATTAATATTTTATTTTGGGCCGGATTTGTTTTATGTATGAACCTAAATGAATTCAAATCTTAGAAGGCTAGAACCAATATAGCGAAAGTACTCCTTTTAGAAGTAGTTTTGGCTAATTTAAGGTTGAAGAGTTATGTTCTAATTGAAAAGACATCGATTTTTGTGATTAGCGACCCAAAAAATCCTATTACACCAAATCTTGGAGGGTTAGAACGTTAGTAGCGAAAACACCCCTTTTAGGAGTAGTTTTGGCTAATTTAAGGGTGAACAGCTAAGTTTTAATTAAAAAGACATCAATTTTTGTGATTAGCGATAAAAATAACTTTATTAGATCAGATCTTGGAGGGCTAGAGTAAAAGTAGCGAAAATGCTCCTTTTAGGGGTAGTTTAGGCGTTTAGGTTAAAAGGGTCAATTTCTCAATTGGGGTCAAGCCCCAATTTCTCATAGAAAAGACCCCGATTTTCGTATTCAGCGACCCAAAAAATCCTAGTAGACAAAATTTCAAATGCTTAGAGTGAATACATTGAAAATGCCCTTTTTAGGGGTAGTTTTGGCTAACTTAAGGGTCAAGCCCCAATTTCTCATAGAAAAACCCCGATTTTCGTGTCCAGCGACCCAAAAAACCCTATGAAACCAAATCTTGGAAAGATAGAGCGAATGTAATGAAAACACCCCTTTTAGGGGTAGTATAGGCTAATTTAAGGGTAAAGACATAATTTTTAATTGAAAAAACATCGATTTTTGTTATCAGCGACGCAAAAAATCCTATTAGACCAAATTTCAAATGCTTAGAGTGAATACAGCGAAAATGCCCTTTTTAGGGGTAGTTTTGGGTAACTTCAGGGTCAAGCCCCAATTTCTCATAGAAAAAACCCCGATTTTCGTGTTCAGTGATCCAAAAAACTTATAGGAGACCAAATCTGTTGGTGGCCACGAACAAAACAAACCCCCCCCCCCCCCGTGAAAAATGACCAATTTTTAAATTGATGCCAAATTCGTAATTTTCTTGACAAAGAAGGGTTTTATTTGTCTCAAAATATTCCCACAAATTTCCAAAAATTCTTTACTCTACCTTTTTTAGTTATTTGTTAATCAGATATGATAATTTGAAGTCGGGGTCTCAATGTTATGATTTTTTAAAAAAGCTCATTTTTAATGTTAACTTTGAAGAGCCATATCATAAAAACGACTCAAGAAAATGAGACAAGTAAATATTTTTGGAAACTGGAAGCTTAAAGAAAATTTTTGAGACATATAAAACCCTTTTTTGTCAAAAATTACGAATTTGGCAGCAATTAAAAAATTGGTCATTTTTAGCCAAAAATGGCCATTTGGATAATTGGCTACATTAATGAGAAAATTAATGATAAAAAATTGCTATTTACGGCGTTTAAAAAGGTGACACTTACATAAAAAGAATAAGACCAACCAGAAGTTTTTTAGTTATAACTTTGTGAGGTTTAAGTGTTTAATTGTCAATTTTTTCAAATTTTTATTTTTAATGAAATACGCATAAAATAGGCATTTTATTGTAGACACGTGAATTAATGGACTAAAAATCTTTGAAAAATATCAAGTTTATGTATAGGAAGCATAAAAAAGTCATTTGAGTACAAATATAATTAAAAAATACTATAAGGCGCTTAAAAAGTGTGATTTTGACGTTAAAATTTGATTTAAAAAAGCCATTATTATGCTTCTGACGCTTTTTAAAGGGCATATAACCACCCAGCGACATTCTAAGACGAAAAATGCAGTTTGAGCCGCCCAGGGGCAAAATTTCAAAAAACTGACCTCAAATTCGGATTCAGCAGGAAATTTTACATTTTTTTATGTCTGGGTACTATTTTTTTTAATCATCTAGTCAATTTTAATAGGAGAAAAAGATGAATATTAAAATGGCAATGTATGGCAACAAATGCTATAGCTGAGTAAAATGTATTACATTCAAAGCACCAAATGCATGGCATTAGATGTGAATATGAATGTAATAACTAATCAAGAATGCCCGTAAAGCAAATTAAAATAAAACAAAATATATATAAATATATTTTAAATTTTGATTCCATGTACTAAATTCATAAGAATATAAAAATCATTAAGAAATAAAATTTCTCATTTTTTTTTTTTTTTTTTTTTTTTTTTTTTTTTTATTAATAAGATTATCGTACAAGATTGTACAAAAAATATTGAAGTACATTAATTAAATAGATAAAAATTTGTTGCTACACGCTAATTAAATTTGGTATAATAAAATATTTACAATATATAAAAAATAATATAATAATACAATATGATAATAATTATAAACTAGAAAATAGGGGTAGAGGGGAAAAGAGGCTTATTAGATTTAAAGTGTATGGAATGTAGGAGTAAATGTGAGTTAGGGGAGGTTAGATTCACGTCTGTCAATCTCAAGGAGATGTTGGTAAAGACTAGATTTGAAAACTTCCACTGAGCTTGACAGACGGATTTCTTCGGGAAGAGAGTTCCAGAAAGAGATCATGAATACGAGTGAGGAATTATTGTAAATAGGGTTAGTGGATGTATCAACTACTAGGTGAGGACGATTTTTAGGGCGGAGGGTTCTTGCAGGAATATAGATTTTGATTTTTTTCCTTGAGATATGCAGGTATCCCATTTTTTAGTACGTTATAAATGTGGACAGCACTTAAGTATTTTGCTCTGAGTTTAACGTTTAGCCATCCAAGCTTTATTCTGTCAGGGGAGGTGCGAAACGGGTATCTAATATCACAGACATATCTGACGAAGGCGTTTAATAATTTTTGTAGGCGATTATATTGATGGTCAAGCAAATTACCCATGGGAAAGACGCCAGAGTCAAGGATGGGAAAAACAAGAGCAGTAACAAGCTGCTTACGGAGATTCGAGTTGATTAAGTGCTTGAAATGTCTTAACCTATAGAGGACATTATTGGCCGATTTTACTATGTGGTTGACTTGAGAACGCCATTTCATTTCCTGATCAATGATGAGACCAAGGTTCTTTACGGTTTTAGTAAGCTGGATTCTAGTACCACTAAAATGAAAGGAAGTATTACTGTCGAAAGTACTTGATTTTTTGCTAAAGATCATGAAGTTGGACTTGTCAATGTTTATTTTGAAGTTGTTGGTAGAACACCAATTTTTAATCTCATGAAGATCATTTTGGAGTAGGGACATTCCCAAATTTAAATCTTTGTAAGGTACTTGCAAGTAAATTTGGAGATCGTCAGCAAACATTAGGCGCTTTGAGTAAATGATTTTACGGCCAAGGTCATTTATGTAAATTAAGAACAGTAAGGGACCAAGGACTGACCCTTGGGGAACCCCGCTGACTATGTTAAGTGTAGAAGAGGACTTATTTTCCAAAATAACTGACTGGGTACGGTTACATAGATATTCTGTGAACCAGCCAACAACTTGGGGAGAAAAACCAATAGCAGAAAGCTTGTCCAGAAGGATAGTATGGGAAACCCTATCAAAGGCTTTAGATAAATCTAACAGAAGTAGTATAGTGATGCGATCTTGGTGAAAGCCTTTACAGATATCATCAGTTAGCTTTGTGAGTAAATAGTTTGTACTGTGATTTTTGAGAAAACCAGACTGAAAAGAGTCAAGAATATTGTGGTGCGTGATGTATTCGATAATTTGTTTATGGAGGATTTTTTCTAGTATTTTAGAGATTATGCATAAAAGAGATATTGGTCTGTAGTCTGCTGGAGAAGAGGGATTAGAGGTTTTTGCTACTGGGAGAATATTGCTGTGTTTCCAAGCTGAGGGGATTTTGTTTAAGATTATGGACTTGTTGAAAAGAGATATGAAAACTTTGGAAAGAACCGGAAGGCAAAGTTTTAGAACTTTGAGAGATATCCCATCGGGGCCAACAGATTTAGTGCTAAATTGTTTGAAAGCCCATTGGAGATCGTCGCTGGTAATGTTTTTGAATTTGAAGGGGGGCCTAGATGGGGAGCCAGTTGGAGAATGAGTGATATTATTAGAAATTGACGCATTTTGCGTTGAGATAAAATAACTGTTTATTGAATCTGGCGAGAGGAAATTTTTCCGAGATGGAGGAGAGTTAGTTAGGCCAAGATGGTCAAGGTCTTTCCAAATGGTAGCAGGTGGGTTTTTTGTGGAAAGTTTATCTGAGTAGTAGTTCTTTTTGGCAGTGGTGATTTTCTCAAGTAATTTTTCTTTAAAATCCCTATAAGCATTTAATTTTTGAGGGATTCTATTGTTTTTATAACTTTTGTAGAGCCTGTCAAGTTTGGCAGATTCTGCATTTAGTTCGGGGGAGAGCCAGGGAGATGACTTTTTGTCAATAGTGAATTCTTTTATAGGTGCAAGAGAATCCAAAACTTTGATTATATTGGAAGCTGTGGTGTTCCAAATGTGGTCAATATCTAAATTAGTGAATGCAAAGGACCAATTGAACTCAAGTAACCTTAGGGTGAATTCGTTTTGATTTATACCATCAATATTTCTGTAGAATATTTTGGTAGGAGGGGTTTTAGGTACAAAGATATCTAAACAGAACTGAGTAAGATAGTGACTATTGATAAAAAGTAATTTGCTAAATGAAAGTATTCGATCATTTTCATCAATGATACTAAGGTCAATGGCTGAATCATTTGTGGGGCCTATATGAGTGTCTCCATGAGGTACTAAGTATAATTTATTTTTTGATATGAAGTCATAGATTAAATTTGATTTGTGATTAAAGTAACACATGTTGGTATTTAGGTCACCTAAAATTATTTTGTTGCTGTAATTTTCGGCGGCATCAGCTAAAACATCAAGGAAATTGATACCTCTGTGGAAAGGGGAGTCAGGCGGCCTGTAAGTAACAGCAACCATGATAAGGGTGTTGGCAAAGGTAATTTCACAGATTAGGTATTCGGGAAGTTTGAGTTCGCCCGTTTCCTGGCTCATTTTGAGAATTCTATATTTTAGATTTTCTCGTATATATAGGGCAATACCGCCTGAGCTACGACCTTGTCTATCATTTCGGATTAGCGAGTATCCAAGAATATGAGCCATTTTGTCAGTGAAAGCGGAGTTGAACCAGGTTTCAGAGACTGCTATAACATGGTGTTTTGCGGAGGAAAAATAAGATCTACAAAAATCTAAACGATTTGGTTTGCACAGAGAACTGGCGTTAAAATGGCATACAGAAAAGGAGTTAGGAGTTAGTTTATGAGGTTTATGGGAGCGAAAAGAATTTGAAGAAGCGGTATAAGAGAAATTTGAGTTTTTATTTGTTGCTGTACAGTTTAGTTGCTATTGGGAATTTTGTGAATCATGATTTTGAGTGAGTGTAGAGGTATCGAATTGGCTTAACTGAGATTGAGTAAAATTTGTGGTGGGGGAAGTGGAGGGAGGATGTGTGATTTGAGAAGTAGTAATAGGAGCGGACAAAGGAGGGGGGTGCATAACTGAGGTAGAAGGTTGAGAGAGAGAGAGCTGGAGGGAAGTAGGTGGGGGCGGAAAATTTGATGTTACAGGAGGAGGGGGAAATTGAAATTGAGATGGAGGAAAAGAGGAAGGTTTAAATTGAAAATGATGTGATTGAGGATTTGCTGGGCGAATAGAGGAATTTTTATTTTTGGGACGAGGTGGGAGAGAGGAGTTTACAAAATGTCTATTATTATTTATAAAATTATTATTATTTAAACGTGTTTGACCTTGATTTTGAGAAGTTCTTGGAGGTGGCTGAGCTGATTGTGAGGTTTGGAAACGTCCCCTGGATGATGGAGTTCTTTGAGGTAATTGAGCGTAGTTGAATTGAGGCATTTGATTGTTCTGACTCCAATTTAAGTGTTGATTTAAGTGTTGACCTGGAGATTGAGTTTATATTGCTGGTGCTGGAATGGAGTGCGTAGAAAGATATTTTGATAAGTCCTGGAGATCTTTGTCACTGTTTATGGTGATGGCTCTTTCATTAGGCGTAACTTGGATGAAGATTTGACCACTCTTATGCCAGGTTTTAAATAGTCCCATGGATTTTTTCAAGTTTCTAGCTGAAGTTAGGAGTTTGTGTACTTCCTGAGGCAGGTATTCATTAATATAGATCTGGTTACTTGATATTGAGTAGTTAAAGACATCACTATTTGAGATTCTACCATGAGATCTTTTTAAATCTAGAAGTTGTAGACAGTGGGCCTTAGAGTAGAAAGTAACTTGTACAATTGAAGAATTATTGGGGTTTTTGACCACCCTAGCTTTCCTGATATCAGATTTGGTTATATTTAAATTTAGAAAGTTTGCAAGCATCACAACCATACATTTTAAATCGACATTAGGATTATCTATATTTTCCATCCCAGAAATCATGAGGTTACTTGAATGATCGATCTCAAAGGATCTGAGACGAAGATTGAAGTCCTCAAGTTGACCTTCGTGTGCTTTTAGGATGTTAGCGTGACCACTAATAGTTGTGGAGCAGTTCATGATGAATTGATGTTGAATTTTGCACACATTGTTGAGCTGGTTAAAATCCTCTCTAAGAAGCTCAAAGTTTTTGTAAAAGGCCTCATTTATTTCCTGTAGTGAAGCTGTCTCTGGATTGATGGTTATTAGTGGCTGTGGATTGTATAAACTAGAAGTTGTAGCCATAGAGACAGGCAGAGAAGAACTAGAATAGTTTTGATTTGAACCAGAGAAAAAAAAAGTCGGTTTAGAAGATGGAGCAGAAGTAGTAGTTGGAACAGAGTTTTTGGATGAATTTTCAGCAATGGATTGCTGATAGAGAGTCTCCAGGTCGGCTTTCCTACGTTTATTTGAACTTGTGCTGGATGATGAGTTTGATCTCTCTCTACTAGGTTGAATGGAAAATTGTTTCCTAACATGGTCTAGTTGAGAACAAGCACCACAAATATGGAAAATTACATTATCCGGTGATTTTAAAATAATGAGATCACAAGTTTCATGAAAATTATTATTGCAAATTTTGCAAGAAAAGGGCTGAAGTAATTCAGTATTACATTTAGCACAGAATAAAGAATTCATTTTATGGAATTGAAGAAAAAAAAATTTTTATAAATTTTTGTTGTTGATAATCTATTTGAGAAGAATTTAAATATTCTAAGAGTTACAAGTTTACTCAATGAAATTTGAAAGAAGTATAAAGAAAAAGTATAAAGAAGTAGCAGTTAACTGCTATCTAGTGAGAGAAGTTTGAACTTCCGAGTAAATGTGTTACCTCTAGTGTAAGAAACCACTGATGGTAAGATAGGAACTCACAAAAAACAAAAAAGATTTAGTGAGCTATTCGCAGGTAATTGTAGAGAGTAAAAAATAGCCTCTTTATACTTACATGCGTGCGCAACGACCCTACATATTCCAACGACCCTATACAATTTCCTACATAGTACATAAATGGTACAGTGGTCCATGTTATAAATTGATTTCAAGTATACTTTCTCGCAAGGGAAATGAATTTGGGAGAGTATATAAGAAATCAAAGACAACTCAAGCTGAGTTTTGGTATATAAGAGGAATACATTGAGTTTCTTACTGATGATCTCGCTCAATGTATTCGAGTGAAATACCATTTATGTACTATGTAGGAAGTAAGAAATTTTATTTCTTAATGATTTTTATATTCTTATGAATTTAGTACATGGAATCAAAATCTAATATATATTTATACTAGCTGCATCCGGCTCGCTTCGCTCGCCCCGGCAGCCACCATGGGGGCTGCGCCCCCCTTGACCCCTGCTGCTTTATTTTTCCAATAATATATTGTTTTAGGTTACTCAATATTTTCTAAAATTACCTTTTTTTACCCGAAGTATTATCTAAAATTTACTGAATCATAAAAATTACGGGCTTATGAACCCAGACAGATAATTAGTGATCAGCAATACAAAGCTTAGCTACCCTTCCATAGGATCCACAAGTAGTCGTTGTTTCCCTCGAATTCTAGGGTTCTGTATGATAATAGCTGTTCAAGCTTTTTTTAGTTACTATATTCAGTTACTACATCAGTAGCTGATAAAAATTAGAAATAATATAAGTCCTAAACTTTTATAATTATCGAAAAACTATTGTAACTTTTGAAAGATCGAACCGATTATCTTGAAAATTACGTAAAAAATATACCTGAATCGAATGAAATTCTTTTTGATAAAAAAATTTTGCCTCGGTTTTCAGTTTTTTTGGTTTTTTTTTTAAATTTGTTAAAAATTTTTTTTTTGGAAATCCAGTTTTTTCAAAATAAAATTTTTTTGCCGTAATCAATCGAAATAAAACCTAGCCTATGTTTTGACCCGTAATTTTTGCCGTCTTTTTCCGTAAACTCAATTTCTGTAGCTTTTATTGTGTTCTCGTTTATCACGTTCCGACATACAAACATACATAAGTAAAGATTTATATATATAGGATGTAAATTTGAAATCCAAATTTTATGCTAAAAAATATATGTAACTCTGGAAACATCTAACCTATTTGCTTGAAAATTTAGATGGACACGTAAAAAACAATTCTTAATCATAAAAAAAATTTTCTGATTACAAAAAAATTCCAAGTTTTTAAGTTAATTACGATTTTTTTGAAAATTTACGTAAACATCAAAAATGATTTATTTTTTGAAAAAACGTTTTTTTGGCGACAAAAATTCTCTTTCGCATTAATCCAAATCCTGTATAGCCCATGACACTCCTGCAAATTTTCCGCGTTTTTTGCCGCAAACCGCGCCTTTCTAGCTACTGTCATCTAGGCGTGATTATCAAACTAAAAAAATTCTCTATCGGCATATATATATGTTACACCCCAAACGTGTAATTGACCAATTCATGAAATGGTCAACTTTTTGACCAATTCATGAAATAGTCAACCCACTTGCCCAATTCATGAATTGGTCAAAATTTTGACCATTTCATGAATTGGTCAAAAATATTCGATTTTTTTACACTAGTTGGTCAATAATTTTGGAATGAATAAAAATAACATTTATGTACACGGGAGTCATAATTATATTTTTTAATTTTAATAATTAATAATTCATAATACATATTAATAAAAAATATATCTAAATTAAAAATAATTTTTAAGTAAAAAATTTCTAATAAAAATATATAGTTAGAAAATTAATTAATTAGAAAATTTATATTTTTAAGTATATTCACATTTAAAATAAATAACAAAATATTAAAAAATTTTTCAAAATAATAACCGGAATCATACAATCTTTGTATTTGAGTCAAAATTACGATAAAAACTATTTAAGTCAAATCTATTTAAGTCAAAATTACAAAACTCTGTCATCTGAGGTAAAAACTGATATCATACTTGTGTTTAGTGACCCTCAAAACGTAAACAACTAATAATAATTTTGAATACCTGCAAAAAGTAACCTAAAACTTTTATTGTTGCAACTGGACTATTTTCGATTAAAAAAAGATTTCATATTAACACAAAAAATATAAAAACTAGTTAGAAAATTTTAGAATATTATAGAAATAAATTAGGTATCTACGTCCAAAAAGAAAAAAAATTTGGGGGTTTTTGTACTTTTTTGTGACAAAAATTTTGGGAAAAAAATTTTCAAAAAATTAATTATCAGATTCGAGATATCGAATAAAAACCATTATTTCAAATATAAGTACTTTCATGGAAATAAATGAAGTATTACATCTAAATTAAAAAAAAAGAAAGTAGTTTGAGATTTTTTGATAGAAAAATTTTTGGAAAAAATATTAGGTCTTAATACCACAATGGTTGTGAAACATTGCCGGTTACCCACATACATACATACATACATACATACATAAATGCATACACACACACACACATACACATACAGACCTTTTTAAAAACCGGTTTTTTAGCTTCCTGGGGTCTCAAAACGTGCCAAAAAATCGAAAATCAAAATTTTACCTATCACAATAAAATAATATTTTTATAGATTTTCATTTGACTAAAAGACAAGTTTTGATGGTTTAGCTAAGGATAAATACAGCTTAAATTTTTTTTGCATGTATTATGAATAATGTGGACTTGTTGAAGCTATTTATAAGCATTTTTAGCATAATAAGCTTCAATCATTTAAAATAATTAAAAACACTTTTAGAGATCTCCGGAGATCTCAGGACAATTCGTCGAGACTTTTTACTAAATCCAATAATTTATCCATATTTTTTTTGTATTGACCAAATAGTGTAAAAAAATTGAATATTTCTGACCAGCTCATGAATTTGTCAATTTTGGTTCCTCAAAGAGGAACCATTGTGTTAGGTCAAAATTTGATTTTCTATTTTTTGGCATATAAGCACGTTTTGGGACCCCAGGAAGCTAAAAAGCCGGTTTTTAAAAAAAGTCTGTATGTGTGTGTGTGTGTGTGTGTGTGTGTGTGTGTGTGTGTGTGTGTGTGTGTGTGTGTGTGTGTGTGTGTGTGTGTGTGTGTGTGTGTGTGTGTGTGTGTGTGTGTGTGTACGTATGTATGTAACCGGTGATATTTCATAAACATTATGGAATTAAGACCTAATTTTTTTTTCAAAAATTTTTTCACAAAGCTCGAGGTACATTTTTTTTTTTTTAATTTGGATGTAACACCTCATTTATTTCCACGAAAGTACTTATATTTTAAAGTATGGTTTTCACATGATATTTTGAATCGGATACTTAATTTTCTGAAAATTTTTTTTCTAAAATTTTTTTCACAAAAAAATACAAAAGATACCAATTTTTTTTTTCTTTTTGGACGAAGTACCTAATTTATTTCCATGGAAGTACTAGTTTTGAGAACCTCGTTTATAGTACTTTTTTGGATCTGATACTTAGTTTTTTCAAAATTTTTTTCTCAAGATTAAAAAAAAAGAAAAATAAAAAAAACTGCAATATTTTTTTTTTTTTTGGTGTAATACCTCATTTAATTCTATGAAAGTACTAGTATCTGAAAATATTGTAACTAGTGATATTTCAAAACCATTATCGAATTAGGACCTAATTTTTTTTCCAATAATTTTTTTATCAAAAAAATCTCAAACCCCCTTTTTTTTTTAATTTGGATGTAATACCTCATTCATTTCCATGAAAGTACTTATACTTGAAAGTATGGTTTTTACTTGATATCTCCAATCTGATACTTAATTTTTTGAAAATTTTTTTTCTAAAATTTTTTTCACAAAAAAATACAAAAAATACAAATTTTTTTTTTATTTTTGGACGTAGTACCTAATTTATTTCCATGGAAGTACTAGTTTTAAGAACCTCGTTTATAGTAATTTTTTGGATCTGATACTTAGTTTTTTCAAAAATTTTTTCTCAAGATTAAAAAAAAAGAAAAATAAAAAAAACTGCAATATTTTTTTTTTTTTTGATGTAATACCTTATTTAATTCTATGAAAGTACTAATATTTTAAAATATTGTAACCAGTGATATTTCAAAACAATTATCGAATGAATACCTAACTTTTTTTTCCAAAAATTTGTTTATTAAAAAAATCTCAAAATACTTTTTTTTTTTAATTTGGATGTAATACCTCATTCATTTCCATGAAATTACTTATATTTGAAATGATGATTTTTACTCGATATCTTGAATCTGATAATTAATTTTTTGAAAAAATTTTTTTCTCCAAAATCTTTGTCACAGAAAAATACATAAAACACCAAATTTATTTTTCGTTTTAGACATATCTAATTTATTTTAATGAGAGTACAGGTTTTAGAAATTTAGTTTATAGTAATTTTTTGTATCCGATCACAATTTTTTTTTTATTTTGATATAAATTATAACACACAAAAAAGAGTGATGGAAATCTTGCCTCTTTTTGACTTCCTTGAATTATTTTGCTCGTTGCTATGTTTATTTATGTATGCAGCTTAATGAAATTATAAACAATAATAAACAGCCTAAAAATATTAAATGGTTATGTTTGCATTTTAAAATTAAGATTTAAAGTTATATTGGCATTTTTTTAAGAATCAAAAAATTTATAGAATTAAATAATTTATTATTTTGTGATTAATAGAAACTAGCTGATTGGCCTCGCTACGCTCGGCAGAATGTGACAGTAATTTTGAACATTTAACTATCACACTATCCGTTGATGTCTAAAAATAAAAAATATTGCTGCGCGAAATTAAAATAATTTTTGTTTTTCATTTAAAAATTGTTTAAAAAAATATTTTAATCATAAAATCCTATCCTATATATATTAAAATGAAATAATCGAAAAAATTGATTATTTTTAATATTATTTATCACTAATTTATGAAGAGCTGTATGGACAAAAATACATGAAAGTTGTTTTAAATTAATTTTTAAAGAAATATCCCCGCCGTTTTTTTAATTTTTAAAAAATATTCAAAAGATTTTGAGATATCAAACTCAGAAGTTAGTGGTCGAAAACATAAAAAAATTTCATTTTTTTTTCACTAAAACTGATTTTTCTCAAGATCTAAGAGGTCTTTTGAGACGAACTTAAGTTCAGATTAATCCTTCGAAAAAATTCTATCAATGTCCGTTTGTTTTTTTTAATTTGAGCTCTCGGTTCAGAGTGAACCTAAGCTAAGAAGTTTAAATTTAAGAACTCAAAAAGTTGTCATTTTTGCCACTTGATAACTTAAAATGGTTTGTATCAAAATGTAAAAACCAAATTGCTTTGTATTTATTAAGCACTTTTCTAAAACCACTTTTTTTTGTTTTTTATTTAATGCATTCATTCAAGAGAAATAGCAAAAAAAGACTTAAAGTCAAATTTTTTGAATTTTAGGGTTTTTCATGTTTAAGACAGCCGATATCCAATTTCTTATTCCATGAAATTTTTCGAATTTTTTCATATATAAAACACCCGACAATATAGATTGAAATATTTGAAATATTTTCATGTTTTAGACATGAAATGTTTTAATTTCAATTATTTTTATGCAATAATAGCATTGAAATATTAGTATTGAAATTAGCAGATTATTCCCCTCTTAAATGTTCTCGAATACTGACCTGTTTTATAAAAATGTTGTAATTTAAATTGTTTTTATGCAGTAATAGCATTGAAATATTAGCATTGAATTTAGCAGAATATTCCCCACTTAAATGTTCTCGAATACTATCCTTTTTTATAAAAATGTTGTAATTTCAAGTGTTTTTATGCAATAATAGCATTGAATTATTAGAATTGAATTCAGTAAAATATACCCCACTTAAATGTTCTCGAATACTTTCCTGTTTTATAGAAAAGTTGTAATTTCAATTATTTTTATGCAATCATAGCATTGAAATATTAGCATTGAATTTAGCAGAATATTCCCCACTTAAATGTTCTCGAATACTATCCTTTTTTATAAAAATATTGTAATTTCAAGTGTTTTTATGCAATAATAACATTGAATTATTAGTATTGAATTCAGTAAAATATACCCCACTTAAATGTTTTCAAATATTGACCTCTTTTATAGAAATTTTTTTATTTAATATATTTTTATGCAATGATAGCATTGAAATATTAGTATTGAATTTAGCAAAATATAACCCACTTTAAATTTTTTTTCCCTGTTTTATAGAAAAGCTGTATTTCAATGTTTTTAAGCAATGATAGCATTGAAATATTAGTATTGAATTTAGCAAAATAAACACCACTTAAATGTTTTCGAATATTGTCCTTTTTATAGAAATGTTGTAATTTCAATTGTTTTTATGCAATAATAGCATTGAATAATTAGTATTCAAATTAGCAGAATGTGTCCCACTTAAATGTTTTCAAATACTGTCCTGTTTTATAGAAATGTTGTAATTTTAATGCTTTTTATGCAATGACAGCATTGAATTATTAGTACTGAATTTATCAAAATATACCATGCTTAAATGTTTTTAAATATTGACCTTGAAATATATTGTTTTCAAATATTGACCTCTTTTATAGAAATTTTTTTATTTAATATATTTTTATGCAATGATAGCATTGAAATATTAGTATTGAATTTAGCAGAATATTCCCCATTTAAATGTTCTCGAATACTGTCCTTTTTTATAGAAATTTTGTAATTTCAATTGTTTTTATGCAATAATAGCATTGAATAATTAGTATTGAATTTAGTAAAATATACCCCACTTAAATGTTTTCAAATATTGACCTCTTTTATAGAAATGTTTTGATTTAATATATTTTTATGCAATGATAATCAAAATTTTAGAAATTGACTTGTAAGAAAATCAAAAATATTAAATTTTTTAAATTATTTCATTTTAATATATATAGGATCTATTAAATTTGTCTTTATTAAAACTAAAAAAAAATAATTTAATAATTTCTAATAAAAATAAAATAACTAATATGTATTTATAATTTGTTGTATTAAATAATTCGTTATAAATGAAGAATAATTATTATTTTTAAAAAATTTGAATGAATGAATGCTATTCTAATATTTATTTACATGTTATTGTTAAAATTTTTAGTGGAATAGACCTACTGGGGACACCACTTAAAAAAAAATGCACTAGTTGTTTACCTTCAGGGTTGTGTGGAAATAACAACATAATAGTTATTTTTTGATATTTCTATTCATTGTAGATTATAAAATAATCTATATTCTAGCAATCTAATATTTTTTTATAAAAGTCTAATGTCTTATATAAATGTTCTAATTTTAAAACCTAAATAAAGAAATTTTCAATAAAAATATTTTATAGCAAAAGTCATATGGATTGTCCGAAAATTTATAAATTTTATAAAATTTCATTAGTGTGTTTTAAACACGAAATAAATAAATTTCTTTAAAAAATATTTTATTGCAAAAGTCATATTGATTGTCCGAAAATTTATAAATTTTATAAAATTTCATTTTTGTTTTTTAAAATCGAAATAAAGAAATTTTAAATGTAAATATTTTATTGCAAAAGTCATATTGATTGTCCAAAATTTTATAAATTTCATAATATTTCATTTCTGTGTTTTAAACACGAAATAAATAAATTTCTTTAAAAAATATTTTATTGCAAAAGTTATATTGATTGTCCGAAAATTTATAAATTTTATAAAATTTCATTTGTGTGTTTTAAAACCGAAATAAAGAAATTTCTTATAAAAATATTTTATTGCAAAAGTCATATGGATTGTCCAAAACTTTATAAATTTCCTAAAATTTCAATTTAAAACCGAAATAAAGAAATTTTCAATAAAAATAATTTATTGCAAAAGTCATATGGATTGTCCAAAATTTTATAAATTTTATAAAATTTCATTAGTGTGTTTTAAATACGAAATAAATAAATTTCTTAAAAAAATATTTTATTGCAAAAGTCATATTGATTGTCCAAAATTTTATAAATTTCATAATATTTCATTTCTGTGTTTTAAACACGAAATAAATAAATTTATTAAAATAATATTTTATTGCAAAAGTCATACTGATTGTCCGAAACTTTATAAATTTCATAATATTTCATTTCTGTGTTTTAAACACGAAATATAGAAATTTATTAAAAAAATATTTTATTGCAAAAGTCATATTGTTTGTCCTAAACTTTATAAATTTCGTAAAATTTCATTTGTGAGTTTTAAAACCGAAATAAAGAAATTTGCAATAAAAATATTTTATTGCAAAAGTCATATTGATTGTCCAAAACTTTATAAATTTCATAATATTTCATTTCTGTGTTTTAAACACGAAATAAATAAATTTATTAAAAAAATATTTTATTGCAAAAGTCATACTGATTGTCCGAAACTTTATAAATTTCATAATATTTCATTTCTGTGTTTTGATCACGAAATATAGAAATTTATTTAAAAAATATTTTATTGCAAAAGTCATATTGTTTGTCCTAAACTTTATAAATTTCCTAAAATTTCATTTGTGTTTTAAAACCGAAATAAATAAATTTCTTATAAAAATATTTTATTGCAAAACTCATATGGATTGTCCAAAATTTTATTAATTTTATAAAATTTCATTTGTGTGTTTTAAACTCGAAATAATAAAAATTTTCAAAAAAAATATTTTATTGCAAAAGTTATATGGATTGTAAAAAATTAAAAAATTAAAAAATTAAAAAATTAAAAAATTTAAGAATTAAAAAATTTTATAAAATTTCATTCGTTTGTCTTAAACATGAAAAAATAAAAATTTCAAAATAAAATCTTTTATTGCAAAAGTCACATTAATTGTTCACAGCTTGATAAAAGTAGAAATTTTTTAATATATATTTTTTGTTATATAAAATAATATAATAATATATATATTTTGTCTCAGATATTAATTTTTTAAAAGATAATTTTTTATAATTTAAAGTAAATTGGTTTTCTAGAGATTTCTCTTTAATGAAAGGGTTAAATTAAAAACCAAAAAAACTTGTTTTAGATAACGCATTAACAAATACATAGCACTTTAGTTTGATCGTTTTGGTGATATAGATTTTGAGTTATACACTGATTAGGGTGACAACTTTTTTAAATTATTTCATTTTAATATATATAGGATAATATAAATAATGTTAAAATCTTGAAGCAATTAATGTGGTTATTTTTTTTATTACAAATTATTATTATTATTATTGTTGCGGAAGATTGGTCAAATGCAAGAAGTACACTGAGAAAATAAATTATAAGAAATTATTATAAATTCTGGTAAAAACTCCTATCTTTTTATAATAATTGAGCGAATATTTGTAATTTTGTCATCGTTACCAACCATTTCTTTGACAAAACAAAAAAATTATATTACCCAATATTTTAATTATTAAGGGATAATTATATATTCTAATAAAATAAAATTTTATAAAAAAAAATAAAATTAGCTTTTTTTATATTTGTCTCTTTTTAATTATGCAAAAATGATTTAAAATCCATTAACGCCAGCGCGACCAATTCATGGACGCTTTAATAACAAAATGATCTTAATAACCTACTTTACCAGCTACTAAAAACGAAAAATGTATGTATAATTGCATGGTTGTAATCAATAATATTTGTTGTAAATAAAGATTACAGCCCATTGTTTGAGGAACCTCAGTGCCAGCTAGTTGGCAGGGTATTTTTACTATTTTTTGACCAATTCATGAAATGGGCAAGGGGCTTGACCATTTCATGAATTGGTCAATTACACGTTTGGGGTGTAACATATATATATAGATATAGATATATAAATAAATTTGTCTAATATCTAGTTATAATATAGATAATAAACAATTGTTTAAAAAATTAACTTAATGTGTTTTCTAAATTTGGGGTGTAATTATTTTTTTATGGATAAAATATATTATAAAACCCTAAAAAGTCTCTTATATAGCAACCCCTGTTAAGTTATAAATGTAGCTTTCATTCTATGGCCACTTTTAAGACGATGATATTATTATTGGATAGCAATTTACCTTATGATATTTTTGATATCTCTCCCCCTCCCCCCTCCATTTACTTTAGAAAAGTATACTGTATGGAATAGGTACATTAATGCTTTCTGATATATTTTTTAAATTTCTTGCCTTGTGAATCATACTTCAAATTCAACCTACGATTGAAATGATATCCAATAATTTTCAGTATGAAATAGCTAGGTTTTTTTTATTAATAATTATTTAAAAAATTATTTTTTCCTTATATTAATTAATTATATTTTCCTTAGCTGTTGACTATTCCTGACGGGCCCTTTAAGAAATAATCTCAAAATAAACAAATGAATCAAAGACTTAAAGCAAATTAGGGATTTTATTCCGTAATGGCTAATTGGGGAAAATGGGTAAGTTACCCAATAGCGAATAGCTTAAGACCCATTTACTCTGACAGATATAAATATGTATTTACAATATATATTACATATTTACAAATATATATATTTGTAGATGCAACACATAACATTTAATACAGGAAAGGAGGTAAATTTTTTTGTAAAATGAAGCAGTAATTAGAGGCAAGTCAGATCAACTTGAAATTTTCTGAAATTTGTTAAGTAAGGTGTAAAGTATTTTGGTTAGTTGGAGTTGGTCCAGAACGTTGTAAAAATTGGCCAAACTGTTTTTTTGTCCAAAAAAAAATAAATATTTAATATCTCGGGCAATATTAAATGAATTTTGGTGAAAATAGGTACCAGGGGGTTTTTCGGGTCACTGATTACGATTTTAATGTCAGAAATTTCTCAAACACCCTGTAAACAGGAAAAACTACCCTTACTTTGGAGTTTTTTTTTAATATTTTGGAATTTAAGCTAAAATTATCAAATAAATCCCATTTTTTCAGAAAAATTAATAAAGATTTTTTTTTTATTATGCCCTCAAATTAATTTTTTTGGATTTGGATCAATTTTTTGAAAATATTTTATCGTATATTTACTATTATGAAATGAATTCAACCCCTTCCCAGGGGGGGGGGGGGTGAAAAATAAACCTAAATTTTTTTAAAAAATAAAAAGAACGTTATTAAATTTTTTTTGTTGACCCTTTTTATTTTACAGCCGAAAAAGTAACAATATTTGCAACCCTGGGTATGAAAACTACCCCAAAATGTAAAAAAATTTAAAACAACTGTTATTCAAATTTGTTTTTTAAATCTTTCAATATAAGCATAAAAAAAAGCGATATTTATGCTAGTCAAATAATTTAGTGAAATTCTCTTAGGAGCAGATGATATACTAAGAAAAAACCATTGATATATTATTTATAGATACCCCCCCCCCCCAATTAGCGGTCAGTTTTACCTTTTTTATCTAATTTTACGTTACATAATTAACGAGAAGTACCAGTTAGACCCCCAAAAAAAATTTTAAGAACCTTTTTAAGCAATTTTTTTGTTATTTAATTTAAATGACCCCCCCCAAATTTTCTAGATCCACCATTGAATGCAAAGTGGATTTTTTTGTCCAATTCAAAATATCCTTTAAAATAGCGCTCATAGTAGAGAAACTTGCCTTAACCCCCAAAAAAATAATTTTAAGCACTTAAAATCCTTATTTAAAAATTATGTTAAGTCCCTAAGTCAAAATTATTCAAAGTCCCTAAATGAAAATAATTTTCAGTTCTAAATCTAAACTCAAATAATTCTAAGTCTCTAAATTGAAATAATTCTTAGTTCATTTGCTCCCTCCCCCCCCCCCCCATTACGTTCTTGAAAAACCCCCTGCCTATAAACATTTGTCGTGTAAAAATTATTCATAAAATTTAATATTTACCCAAAAATACAAAAATCTTTATGCCTTTTTTATTACTTACTTTAGGTTTTACGGCTAATTTACAGCTGAAAAAAACCGGTATTTGAAATTTGACAGTAGCATTTTATTGAATTATCATCTAAACATACGATACTGTACGAAAATTTTTTATAACACTTAGAAATAGAGTATAGAGGGACTGGAATGTTTTAATTGGATTAAATATAAAAATTTTATAAAATTGTTGAAAAAAAAGGATTTTTGGCCATAACTATTTTTTAGCTAATGATAACGTTATGAACCATTTCAAAGCTAAGGTTAACGCCAAAATTTCATGTGATATGCAAAATTTCAATTGGCACGACCATTTTTTTTAAATTTCGCCTAAAAAAAAAGAGCATTAACCATTATAAACATAAAATAGACAATTTTAAACGGCTAAATCTTCTTACAGATGAAAATTTAAACCAAAAAATTAAAATACAAATAACTTGAAATAAATGCTAAAAAATTTGGCTGTTTAAAGTAAATAATGTTTACGCTGCTGGCCAAAAACTTATAATGCCTTACAAAATATACGATTTTACCAAACTTTGTCAGTCCAGAACGTAAACAATAATTACACGATAGGGCTAAAAATGACTGGACATATTTAGAAACAAGTGTTCTGAATTTTCGTTAAAGGATTTTTTTTCAAGCATCTCAGTCCAGATAGCGCTAAAAAATTGGCATAAAAAAATTGGAAAAAAGTTTATTTTGCCCATGTCTTTTTTTCTGCTTATTTTCAACGGTTCTGGTTGATTTCAAAATTTTCCCAATTTTGTCCTTGCAAAATAATATTAATCATTTTTTTGTGAAAGTAATATTTTTCCAGATATTTACGCCAGAACGACCCGGTTTCTTAATTTGAAATTTTATGAATTTAGCGGACAAGTTAAAAATTTTAAATTTAATTCAAAATGGTGATAAAATTGCTTCCATAGCACGAAAATTCGATGTGAATGAATCGACGATACGCTCAATAAGAAATAATGAAAAAAAAATTCGTGACAGTGTATCAAATTTAGGCTCACATGCAAAAAATATTAAAATAATTAGACGGAATAATATGGAAAAAATGGAAGAAATGCTTATGATTTGGATACAATAAAATACATAAAAAAATTCCAGTTACTACAGCTGCTATACGAGATCAAACAACAGTGTTACATACTTATTTAAGTGAAAAATATGGTACAGATGGGCCATTTAATGCCAGCAAAGGATGGTTCGAAAGATTCAAAACGCAATTTTCTCTTCACGAAAAATTTTTTAAAATTTGTTTGGAAAAAAATTAAAACATTATAAATATATTTAATGATTTAATTAGGCGAGAGTGCTGCTGCCGATCATCAAGCTGCCTTTGAGTTTCCTGCGCAACTAAAAAAAATTATCCAAGAAAAAAAATACCTTTCTGATCAAATTTTTAACCTGGATGAAACGGGACTTTTTTGGAAAAGATTGCCGACTTGAACATGGTTGACTTAAGAGGAAAAAAGAGCGCCAGGTTTTAAGGTGGCCAAGGATCGTTTTACTCTTGTTTTCTGTGCCAATGCGTCGGGAAATCTCAAATGTAAACCGATGATGGTTTATAGATCAGAAACTCCAAGAGCTCTAAAGAATAAAAATCAACTTCCAGTTTTTTGGAGATCAAACAAGACGGCGTGGGTAACGCAGATTAACTTTGAAGAATGGTTTCATCAATCGTTCGTACCCGATGTAAAAGAATTTTTGATTCAACGCAATTTGGCTTTTAAAGTGCTTCTTCTCATGGATAATTGTAAAAGCCATCCACAAAGCCTTCAAGACGCGCATCCAAACATCGAAGTAATGTTTCTTCCGCCAAATACGACAGCCTTAATCCAACCTATGGATCAAACTGTTATCGCGACGTTTAAATCATACTATTTAAGGCGCGTAATTAGAAAAATGGTCCAAAGTGTAAACCACCACCAGATTTGCATTGATTTTAATCCTGAAAATGTTGTAAGAAATTTTTGGAAAAATTTCACGATAATGGATTCAATATCTTATGTTGAAGAATCTTGGAACGAAGTTAGCGAGACCACTATAAATGCAAGTTGGAGAAAACTTCTACCTAATGTTGTTCCAGAAAAGTCTAAAAAAAATAAACAGTCTGAGTTAGAAGAAGTGCTTCAAGGAGTCATAAATATGGCTAGAGAGATCGGTGGTCAAGGTTTCCAAGATCTTCAACATTCGGAGGTTTTAGAGCTTGTAAATTCTCAACAAACTGAGATTCCAATTGAAGAGCTTGAAAAGTTAACAGGTTATTCAGATGAACCAGAGGAAGAAATAAATTCAAGTCCACCTCACTTTAGTGCTAAAATAGTGCTGCAAGTTATAAACCATATTCAAATTGCTGTAGAACTTGCAATGAATAATGATCCAATCATGAACAGAAGTTTAACTTTTAGACGCAGTTGTGAAGTGGCAATTCAAAATTATGAAGAATTATATAATAATTTAAGGAGATCTAAACATTCGCAATTAACAGATTATTATAAGGATTAAATATTACTGTCCTAATTTACAAATCAATGAATAAATATATGCATACATATGTTTAAATTGAGTTTTTTTATTTAACCGGAACCTAACCCCCATTTTCCCATAAGACTAAGGTCTCGTTTATCGCGGTTTCGTTATTCGCGGCAGTTTCTTGGAACCTAACTACCGCGAATAACGAAGGATTCCTATATATACAGTATTATACAATTAAATAAATGGGGGAGGTGAATATTCGGCGAAATCTGCTCTGGATAGGAGCGACTTGAGATTCTCAGGAAGTGGTACTGTTTGGTAACAAAAAACTTCCCGAGACAGTTTTTAATTTTTAGTACCAATTTTGGCGATATTGGCCAAAATGTGCTCCATTTAAATAACATTTAAAAAATGGTTTTTTGAAAATAGCGCGAAAAAATAGAGGGGTTACACTTTTCTAACCTATACTAATCGACTCGAATATCGATTACCTTCAATCCCCATATGATAAATTGAGGGGCAATTCGTGTGCTTATACTTTTTAAAGCTGTTTTCTACAACTACAACATTTAAATTAATTGTGCTGCATTTGTGTAGTTCATTGGAACCTGCAAAGAAATAACTCAAAAAGTCAATAGTTTCTAATGAATTAATAGAACTTCACAAAAGCAACATAGTTAATTTAAATAATGAAGTTCTTGTTTTAGTTCTAAAACATTTGCTCTTATAATCCTATATATATTAAAATGAAATAATTTAATGAATTGACTATTTTTGATTTTATTGGACACGCATTTATGAAGAATTGTACGGACAAAAATACATGAAAGTGGTTTTAAAGTAATCTTTAAAGAAATATCTCCAGACCTTTTTCTAATTTTTAAAAAATATTTAAATGATTTCGAGAAATCAATATCAGAAGTTAGTGGTCGAAAACGCAAAATAATTTCATTTTTTTCACTAAAACTGATTTTTCTCAGGATCTAAGAGGTTTTTTGAAACGAAGTTTAGTGCAAATTATTCCTTGGAAAAAATGCTATCGATTTGACGTTTTTATTTTTTTTAATTTGAGATCACGGTTCAGAGTTACAACTGTTTGAAGCTAAGAACTTCAAAATTAAAAAAATCAAAAAGTGGACATTTTCATCACTTCAGATCTCGGAATGGATTGTGTCAAAATGTAAAATCCAAGTTTCTTTGTATTTATTAAACACTTTTCTAATGCCACTTTTATTTTTTTTTAATTTCATTCGTTAGTTAAAGAGAAATATCAAAAAAACGCCGTAGAGTCTAATTTTTTGAAATTTTTTATTTTTTTATATTTAGGACAGCTGATATCCATTTTTTATATGATTTTATATATTTTATATTTCATTTTCTTTAAAAAAATCTAAATGCTACCATTGCATAAAAATATATAAAATTAAAAATATATTTAAATGCAATCATTGTATAAAAATATTTGAAATTCCAACTTTTCTATTAAACAAGAGACAGTTAGAAAAAAAATTTATAATGGCGTATAGTTTCTGGTTAAGTCAATAAAAAAAATACAATTTTCTTATAAAACAAGACAAATAACAAAAAAAAATTTTAATGCAATCATTGCTAAAAAATTTTTTTTGAAATTAAAAAAAATATTTCAATGCAATCATTGCTAAAAATTTTTTAAAATTAAAAAAAATATTTCAATGCAATCATGGCATAAAAATTTTTAAAATTAAAAAAAATATTTAAATGCAATCATTGCATAAAAATTTTATCAATGCAATTATTGCATACAAATATTTGAAATTCCAACTTTTCTATAAAACAGGAGAATGTTAGAAAAAAATTTATTTATAAATTATATAAATTAATAATAGCATATAGTTTCTGCTAAAGTAAATAAAAAAATTTTAATGCAATCATTGTATAAAAATTTTTTAAATTAAAAAAATATTTCAATGCAATCATTGCATAAAAATTTTTGAAATTACAAAAATATTTTAATGCAATAATTGCATAAAAATTTTTGAAATTAAAAAAATATTTTTATACAATCATTGCATAAAAATTTTCTCAATTTATATTAAAAATAATATCTAAAATTAACTTGTTTTAGGCGCATTTTACAATAAGTCGCGATATATTTGAAAAAATATTTGAAATTCCAATTTTTCTATAAAACAGGAGACTTACAGTGTAGTAAAAAAAAAAAAGTGGCCAAAAAACGCAATTTCTTATGAAAAAAATTCTGCTGAATGGAAAATGATCGTTTTTGTGTATACTAAATGATAGAACATTTGCAATTTAGTCAAAAAATTAAAAAAAAAATGAAAAATATAAAATGATGTATAGTTTCTGCTAAAGTCAATAAAAATATTCCAATGCAATCATCGCACAAAAATATTTCAAGTTGCAACTTTGATATGAAACAGGAAACTGATCCAAAAAATTTAAAATGGCGTATAGTTTCTGCTAAAGTCAATAAAAATATTTCAATGCTATCATTGCATAAAAATTTTTGAGATTAAAACAATATTTCAATACAATTATTGCATAAAAGTGTATGACTATTAAAAAAAATTTTAGAATAGCGTATAGTTTCTGCTAAAGTAAATATAAAAATTTTAATGCTATCATTACATAAACACATTTTAAATTACAACTTTTATATAAAACAGGACACTAATCGAAAAAAATTTAGAATGGCGTATAGTCTCTGATCAAGTCAATAAAAATATTTCCATTGCATAAAAATATATGAAATTACAACTTTTATATAAAACAGGACGACTAATCAAAAAAAAATTTAAAATGGCGTATAGTTTCTGCTAAAGTCAATAAAAATATTTCAATTCAATCATTGCATAAAAATATTTGAAATTCCAACTTTTATATAAAACAGGACGACTAATCGAAAAAAATTTAGAATGGTGTACAGTTTCTGCCAAAATCAATAAAAATATTTCAATGTTAACATTGCATAAAAATATTTGAAAATCCAGCATTAGTATAAAGCATGAAACTATTATAAAAAAATGTGAAATGACGTATAGTTTCTGCTAAAGTTAATAAAAATATTTCAATGCAATAATTGCATAAAAATATTTGAAATTCCAACTTTCATTTCTAAAAGGACACTATTCGAAAAAAATATATTATAGCGTATAGTTTCTGCGATGATACACCCGATAATATATATTAAAATTTTTAGATGTTTTTCAAATTGTGGACCATCAATATGAGTTAATCTTTTTAAGTTCTTAACGAAAAATATATTAAAGAGCGGTATAATTTCTGTTAAATTCAATACTAATATTTCAATGCTATCATTGCAGAAAAATATTTAGAATTACAAATTTTCTATAAAACAGGAGACTATCAGAAAAAAATTTTAAATGGCGTATAGTTTCTGCTGAAGTGAATAAAAATATTTCAATGCAATCATTGCACAAAAATATTTCAAGTTGCAACTTTTATATAAAAGAAACTGATCCAAAAAAATATAAATTGCGTATAGTTTCTGCTAAAGTCAATAAAAATATGCCAATGCTATCATTGCATAAAAACATTTTAAATTACAACTTTTATATAAAACAGGACCCTAATCGAAAAAAATTTAGAATCGCGTATAGTTTCCGCTAAAGTCAATAAAAATTTTTCAATGCTATAATTGCAAAAAAATATTTTAAGCTGCAACTTTTATATAAAACAGGACACTATTAGAAAAAAATATAAAATGATGTATAGTTTCTGCTAAAGTCAATAAAAATATTCCAATGCAATCATCCCACAAAAATATTTCAAGTTGCAACTTTTATATAAAACAGGAAACTGATCGAAAAAATTTAAAATGGTGTATAGTTTCTACTAAAGTCAATAAAAATATTTTAATGCTATCATTGCATAAAAATTTTGAGAATAAAAAAATATTTCAATACAATTGTTGCATAAAAGTGTATGACTATTAAAAAAAATTTTAGAATAGCGTATAGTTTCTGCCAAAGTAAATATAAAAATTTTAATGCTATCATTGCTTAAAAACATTTTAAATTACAACTTTTATATAAAACAGGACACTAATCGAAAAAAATTTAGAATGGCGTATAGTCTCTGCTCAAGTCAATAAAAATATTTCCATTGCATAAAAATATATGAAATTACAACTTTTATATAAAACAGGACGACTAATCAAAAAAAAATTTAAAATGGCGTATAGTTTCTGCTAAAGTCAATAAAAATATTTCAATGCAATCATTGCATAAAAATATTTGAAATTCCAACTTTTATATACAAGAGGACGACTAATCGAAAAAAATTTAGTATGGTGTATAGTTTCTGCTAAAGTCAATAAAAACACGGGGTTTTTTGGGTCACTAATCAAGAATTTGGGGGAATTTTTGATAAATAATTAATATTTCACCCTCAAATTATCAAAAACAACCCCTAAAAAGGGTGTTTTTTCTATTTTCGCACTTTGAGCGACCAAATTAAGTCCTAACCGGTTCTCTGGGCCGCTAATCAAGAATTTGGGGGAATTTTTTTTGAATAATAAATATTTCATCCTTAAATGAGCAAAAACAATCCCTAAAAAGGATGTTTTTGCTAATTCTGCACTTTGAGCGACCAAATTAAGTCCTAACGGGTTCTTTGGGTCGCTGATCAAGAATTTGGGTGATGACTCTATGAAAATTAATTTTATGCAAATTTTTACCATTAAATTAGCAAAAATTATTTATTTTATTTTGTTTGGGAAATTCGCAAGCATTT
Source organism: Anagrus nilaparvatae (assembly GCA_022575985.1). Taxonomy (NCBI): domain Eukaryota; kingdom Metazoa; phylum Arthropoda; class Insecta; order Hymenoptera; family Mymaridae; genus Anagrus; species Anagrus nilaparvatae. The sequence continues at coordinate 162,093 of JAKSXM010000077.1, read as the reverse complement.
TTGAATATCTACATTTTGAAAAATAAAATACATTGAATTACCTTAAATTCGTATTCGAATTTTAAAAAAATCTGATTTTAATTGAAATTTTATTCTCTATTTTTAACACTTCATATATTACATGTAATTTACATTTTTTTTATTATGCATGCACTATTTACAAATAAGTGTTTGTTATATTTATTATTTTTTTCAAACTGTATTATTTTGAACTATTAAAAATTTTAACATAAATTTTAAGAATACTTTAGCCCTAAGTTAAGCAAGCATTCAGAATTGCTACAATTTCATATAAACAACTTTTACAAATAATAAATTATCATGTCTGAAATACTTTTATGAGCACAGTTAGTTTTATAAATTTTTTAATAACTGAAAACTAATTTTCATAGATAAGATATTAGATATAAGACTATAATAAATTAAAGTATAATAACGTCTAAGTTAAGTATCGCTTTTTTGGCAGTTACATGCGATCTGGGCCCAGAGACATTAAAAGAATATTGAACAATAAAACTTTTGAGATTATTGCCTACACTTTCGGGCTGTAAAGGTTGTGAGATCAATTTTTTTGGCCCTAAGTTAAGTAGGATTCTAGTTAACCTAAAATTTTGATATAAATAATTTACAAATAATAAATTATCATTTCTGAAACTCTTTTTTGAGCAAAGTTTTTTTATATAATTTTTTTAATAACTGAAAACTAATTTTAAATAGATGTAAGACATTAATAAATTAAAGTATAATTACGTCTAAGTTAAGTATGGGTTTTTTGGCATTTACATGCGATCTGGGCCCAGAGACACTAAAAAAGGATAGAACAATAAAACTTTTGAGATAATTTTGCCTATACACTTTCGGGCCGTAAAGGTTGTGAGATCAATTTTTTTGGCCCTAAGTTAAGTAAGCATTCTAGTTAACCTAAAATTTTGATATAAATAATTAATTTCTTTTAATGGAACCCCTGGAACCTGTTCGTCACCCAGGATTTTCCATAAATATAATAAGTAGCATTCTAGTTAACCTAAAATTTTGATACAAATAAATTTACAAATAATATATATTATCATTTCTGAAACTCTTTAATGAGCACAGTTTTTTTATATAATTTTTTTAATAACTGAAAACTAATTTTAAATAGATGTAAGACTTTAATAAATTAAAGTATAATTACGTCTAAGTTAAGTACGGGTTTTTTGGCATTTACATGCGATCTGAGCCCAGAGACACTAAAAAAGGATAGAACAATAAAACTTTTAAGATTATTGCCTATACACATTCGGGCCGTAAAGGTTGTGAGATCAATTTTTTTGGCCCTAAGTTAAGTAGCATTCTAGTTAACCTAAAATTTTGATATAAATAATTAATTTCTTTTAATGGAACCCCTGGGACCTGTTCGTCACCCAGGGTCTTCCATAAATATAATTTGCTTACGTAATTATTATAAACATTTATTATTTTCACAAAATGCTTAACTTGCCAGGCCCCTAACCAGCCAGCAAACGGCGCTCTAAATATAATAATAAATGCACAAATCTTTTTGTAATAATTTGTTTCTATTCTAAATTTTTTTCGATTACTGTCCTGTTTTATATAAAAGTTGTAATTTAAAATGTTTTTAAGCAATGATAGCATTAAAATTTTTATATTTACTTTGGCAGAAACTATACGCTATTCTAAAATTTTTTTTAATAGTCATACACTTTTATGCAATAATTGTATTGAAATATTTTTTTATTCTCAAAATTTTTATGCAATGATAGCATTGAAATATTTTTATTGACTTTAGTAGAAACTATACACCATTTTAAATTTTTTCGATCAGTTTCCTGTTTTATATAAAAGTTGCAACTTGAAATATTTTTGTGGGATGATTGCATTGGAATATTTTTATTGACTTTAGCAGAAACTATACATCATTTTATATTTTTTTCTAATAGTGTCCTGTTTTATATAAAAGTTGCAGCTTAAAATATTTTTTTGCAATTATAGCATTGAAAAATTTTTATTGACTTTAGCAGAAACTATACGCGATTCTAAATTTTTTTCGATTAGGGTCCTGTTTTATATAAAAGTTGTAATTTAAAATGTTTTTATGCAATGATAGCATTGGCATATTTTTATTGACTTTAGCAGAAACTATACGCCATTTACATTTTTTTGGATCAGTTTCTTTTATATAAAAGTTGCAACTTGAAATATTTTTGTGCAATGATTGCATTGAAATATTTTTATTCACTTCAGCAGAAACTATACGCCATTTAAAATTTTTTTCTGATAGTCTCCTGTTTTATAGAAAATTTGTAATTCTAAATATTTTTCTGCAATGATAGCATTGAAATATTAGTATTGAATTTAACAGAAATTATACCGCTCTTTAATATATTTTTCGTTAAGAACTTAAAAAGATTAACTCATATTGATGGTCCACAATTTGAAAAACATCTAAAAATTTTAATATATATTATCGGGTGTATTATAGCAGAAACTATACGCTATAATATATTTTTTTCGAATAGTGTCCTTTTAGAAATGAAAGTTGGAATTTCAAATATTTTTATGCAATTATTGCATTGAAATATTTTTATTAACTTTAGCAGAAACTATACGTCATTTCACATTTTTTTATAATAGTTTCATGCTTTATACTAATGCTGGATTTTCAAATATTTTTATGCAATGTTAACATTAAAATATTTTTATTGATTTTGGCAGAAACTGTACACCATTCTAAATTCTTTTGAATAATGGTTTGTTATATATAAAAATTGGTATTTCAAATATTTTTATGCAATGTTAATATTGAAATATTTTTATTCACTTTGACAGAAACTATACGTCATTCTAAATTTTTTTCGATTAGTCGTCCTGTTTTATATAAAAGTTGGAATTTCAAATATTTTTATGCAATGATTGAATTGAAATATTTTTATTGACTTTAGCAGAAACTATACGCCATTTTAAATTTTTTTTTGATTAGTCGTCCTGTTTTATTTAAAAGTTGTAATTTCATATATTTTTATGCAATGGAAATATTTTTATTGACTTGAGCAGAGACTATACGCCATTCTAAATTTTTTTCGATTAGTGTCCTGTTTTATATAAAAGTTGTAATTTAAAATGTGTTTATGCAATGATAGCATTAAAATTTTTATATTTACTTTAGCAGAAACTATACGCTATTCTAAAATTTTTTTTAATAGTCATACACTACAAGAACCATGGTGTAATAGCTAATTCCTTTTGAACTCCAGAACAAACACAACACGAGTCATGGATTTCTTGATACTTAAGTAATACATGAGACAGTAAATATAAAGCTGAACTGAATTATATTTTTGAATGCTTTAGTTATAAACTAATAACTTAAAAGACAAAAACTTTTAATTTATTTATTTATTTTCTTTAAATAATGAAACAACCATCTCTTTTTTTTTTATATGTCTAGGTTGCATCTTTAAAGAAAATAAATAAATAAATTAAGAATTTTTGTCTTTTAAGTTTTTAGTTTATAATTACAGCATTCAAACATATAATTCAGTTCAGCTTTATATTTACAGTCTCATGTGTTACTTAAGTATCAAGTAATCCATGACTCATGTATTATTTTTTCTTACGATCAATGTTCTGGAGTTCAAAAGGAATTAGCTATTACACTAAATGTTTCTTGTCTGTCTCAGATACTTACTCGGATACTTATTACTTGTTTTGCTGCAATTAATGAGTGTTCAAACTGCAGAACATTTATCGTAAGAATAATCACTGCTCCGCCAGCAATGGATTTCTTGATACTTAAGTAATATACGAGACTGTAAATATAAAGCCGAACTGAATTATATTTTTGAAACCCTTACTTAAAAGCTAAAAACTTAAAAGAAAAAAATTGTTCATTTAATTATTTACTTTTTTTATTTATTGTTGACTGCTTTAAAAGAAAGATACATGCTAGACATATAAAACAAAAGAAATAGTTATTTCATTATTTAAAAAATAAAAATAAATGATTGAATAATATTTTTCATTCAAGTTTTACTTAACTATCAAAAAATCCATCACTAGAGTAGTCTTTGTTTGTACGATCAATGTTCTGGAGTTCAAAAGAAATTATCTATAACACCATATGAGTCTTGTCAGCCTTAGATACTGATTACTTGTTTCCTGCAATTAATGAGTTTTTAAACTGCAGAACATTCATCGTAAGAATAAATACTGCTCCAGCAATGGATCTCTTGATACTTAAGTAATACATGAGACTGTAAATATAAAGCTGAACTGAATAATATTTTTCTTGTAACTGAATATACCTTTAGTTAAAAGCTAAAAACTTAAAAGAAAAAAATTGTTCATTTACCTAATAATTACTTTTTTTATTTATGGTTGTCTGCATTAAAAGAAAGATACATAACCAATACGTGTTTGTATATATGTATAAGAAACTCTATATTAAAAAAATATAGATAGTTTTAACGTAAAAATAAAAATATTGCTAACTCTATAATCAAAGAATGCTGTAATCAAATAAATATCATAGAATAATATTATTATTCTATGATAATATCTTGTACCGGGCGAGAGCAGACGCTATATTTCTATTTCTATATTATATATATATTATGTTTATATGTATATGTATAGTCAGTATACACTCGCACTTTGACTTATTCTTTCGATATATATTCGAGAGAATTCCGACTATTTCGATACATATTCGAGAGAATTGCGATTATCAATGAGAGAGAAAGAGTATTTTCGCGTATATTAGTGTGTTTCTAACTTAACTTAGAAACGGCGCCATAAATGGCGCAGTAATAAAAATATTTCAATTTTAACATTGCATAAAAATATTTGAAATACCAATTTTTATATATAACAAACCATTATTCAAAAAAATTTAGAATGGTTTACAGTTTCTGCCAAAGTCAATAAAAATATTTCAATGTTAACATTGCATAAAAATATTTGAAATTCCAGCATTTGTATAAAGCATGACACTATTATAAAAAAATGTAAAATGACGCACAGTGGGGCAAAACGTTCAAAAATCGCTCTTGGACTCAATTTTTGAGCTATTCACTTAAAACCGGTATTAAACTACTTCTATAAGTATCTAATTTCATGTGTCACTGCGGCTTTTTTGATTTTTTTTTACGAATTAGCTGTCAGCCAAAAGCGCAAATTTAACAAAATTTCAAAATTAGCGAAAATTTAAAAATTTTATATTATCAATTTAAAGTGTTTTACACTTAATTTTTTTACTGTTTACTCAACCTTTCTATAAGGGATAATTGTTTTTTATATATTTTATATATATATTCTGTATATATATATATATATATTTCTTGATAAATTTTTATAGAAAGCGAAAAACATTGTAATTTGAAGTAAAACTGAAATTATTTATGTAATATTTATGCCAGAATATATATTTAAAATATATGTAACGCAATTATCCCTTATATATAGATTGAGTAAACAGTAAAAAAATTAAGTATAAAACACTTTAAATTCAAAATATAAAATTTTGAAATTTTTGCTAATTTTAAAATTTTGTTAAATTTGCGCTTTTGGCTGACAGTCTCGCTGACAGCTAATTAGTAAAAAATGAAATTAGACACTTCTAGAAGTATTTTAAAACCGGTTTTAAGTGAATAGCTCAAAAATTGAGTCCAAGAGCGATTTTTGACCGTTTTGCCCCACTGTGTGACGTATAGTTTCTGCTAAAGTTAATAAAAATATTTCAATGCAATAATTGCATAAAAATTTTTGAAATTCCAACTTTCATTGAAAAGAGGACACTAATCGAAAAAAATATAGAATAGCGTATAGTGTCTGCTAAAGTCAATAAAAATTTTTCAATGCAATCATTGCATAAAAATATTTGAAATTCCAACTTTCATTTAAAAGAGGACACTATTCAAAAAATATATAGAATAGCGTATAGTTTCTGCTATAATACACCCGACAATATATATTAAAATTTTTAGAAGGTTTTTAAATTGTGGACTATCAATTTAACTTTAACTATAAATTATAAATTTTAAAAATTTTTATTTTTTCATGTTTTATACAGGCGATATCCATTTTCTTTTATAATGAAATTATTTAAGCTTTTTCATATATAAAACACCCGATAATATATATTAAAATTTTTAGATGTTTTTCAAATTGTGGACCATCAATATGAGTCAATCTTTTTAAGTTCTTAACGAAAAATATATTAAAGAGCGGCATAATTTCTGTTAAATTCAATACTAATATTTCAATGCTATCATTGCAGAAAAATATTTGAAATTACAAGATTTCTATAAAACAGGACAATATTCGAAAACATTTGAGTGGGGTATATTTTGCTAAATTCAATACTGATATTTCAATGCTATCATTGCATAAAAACATTTGAAATTACAACATTTCAATAAAACACGACGGAATTGAAAAACATTTAAGTTGGGTATATTTTGATAATTTCAATACTATAATATATCAATACTATTATTGCATAAAAACGATTTAAATTACAGCTTTTCTATAAAAAAGGACACTTTTCGAAATAAAACTAAAGTGAGGTATAGTTTTTGCTAAATTAATTACCAATATTTCAATGCAATTGAAATTACAACTGTTCTAAAAAACAGGCTATTATTCGAAAAAATTGAAAGCGGGGTATATTTTTATAAATTTAATACATATATTTCAATGCTATCATTGCATAAAAACAATTTAAATTACAATATTTCTATAAAACAGGATTGTTTTAGAAAAAAAAATTAAAGTGAAGTATAGTTTCTGCTAAATTCAATACTATTATTTTAATAAATAAAACCAATAACTCAATAAATCAGACTCTAAGTCTTTTGTTTTGCTATTTCTTTTTAATGAATACATTAAATAAAAAACAAAAAAAAAGCGGCTTTAGAAATTCGTTTAATAAAAACTAAGCATTTTGGTTTTTATATTTTAATACATACCATTTTAAGATATGAAGTGATGAAAATGACCAATTTCTGGGTTTTTAAATATGGTACTTCTTAGCTTTAAACAGTTGTAACTCTGTGCCGTGAGCTAAAATTAAAAAAAAAGCGTCAACTCTATAGCATTTTTTCCAAGGAGTAATTTGCACCGAAGCTCTTTTGTTTTATATATGAAATGACTAAAAAATTTGAATATGAAATAATGTAGACATCGGCAGTCCTAAGAATAATAGAAAAAAACAAAAATTTTAAGAATTTAACTGTATAGTAAAATTCATATTGTCAGCTTACAATATGAAAAAACTACAAAAATTTCAATCTATATTGTCGGCTATTTGATATATGAAAAAACTCAAAAAATGAAATAAGATAGTTATTGTTACGAATTTTTGATTATTATTTTATTTAATTTTAATTAATAATTTATATAATTTATTTAAAAGGACTTTAGTTATTTAATAAATGACTGTAGGCTTATAGTGAATCTATATACTTCAATATAATCGTGTATACAGGTACATATACATATATACCATGTACATGTACAAATATAACTATAATAAATTCGTAACTTTATTAATACTTGAATTTGACTAGTTTTATACTCGTAACTTATTAAAGTTACTTGTATCCGGGAAGGCGTGTTTTTTCTATGATTGAAATAGCAAACTTATGGTTAATTGATAGCTGAAAATAGAATTGGATAGATAAAGATGAAGATAAATAAAAACACTTTTATTTTAATAGAATAACCAATAAACCAAAATAACTATTTATTGATAAATGCAAATATAAAAGAAACTTAATAAACTAATTATAACAATTACTAAAATAGCTAAATAAGTATAATGCATAATCTTTTAACTAACCGTGAATTAAATGTTTTAGAATTGACTTTACTTTACTGATTGCCCTGTTTTTACACCTTTGGCTACTATTTATATTATTGACTTCAACAACGCGTTGGTCTAAACCTTTTTTTTGAGAGAGGGGTGTTATTTGCCTGGTAATCTTAAGGCGTCTCTTTTCATCTTTTTTTAGTCAATAATAGATTTTTGTTATAATAGTCAAGGCCAAAATTTATTACTTATCTATAACGTTAATAACGCTGAGTAATAGTCAAGGCCGACAAACATTATAACTTATCTAAATTGTTAAATCGTTTGTGAAATACCCAAGGCCAAAAAACACTACTTCTTATCTAAAATGATAAGAGCATTGTGAAATAGCCAAGGCTAAATAAAACGTTATTAATTAACTAAAAAATATTAATAGCGAGCTCAATGCGTTTAACCGAAGTTTATCGCATTTGCGTTAACATGCCTGTTAACGCTTTTGCTGCTATATCTTTTATCTCATTCTAACACTCCTCTCCTTATGAAAAAAAACTCAAACAGAGTTTTTTGAAACTTGTTTACAAGTCAATCAAACATAATTGCCAAAATTGTAAAAACAGAATAATTTGCAAAAAAAAAAATAAATTAAATTGAATTCAATTATTCGACCGAACATCTGTAATGAACCCATTAAGAATGTTAACAAAAAATTTAATTTGATTATTACCGAACTCGGATTTTGCATTATACTTGCTTATTTAAGATTCTCTATAAGTCAAACTTAAGTTTTAATTTTATAATTTTTCTTACTAGCTAATACATTTTCATAAAAAAAAATTATTATTATTATAAAATTTTTTTTTTTTTTTTTTGCATAGTGATTTATAATTACTTTTGAGTAAAATTCTCCTCATTTTACTTTTATCCTATATTCCCTTCTCCTTATAAAAAAAATGCTGCAAGCATTTTTCAAACAAAGAAAAAATTTTATTCGTTTTAAAAAAATTTTATCTTACTTATCTAATTTTATCTAGGTGTTCTAATCTATTTATTAATCGAATTTTTATGATAACTACTCATTTTGTCCCATTTTTACTTTTTATGTTACAATTATTTTTACTATTGACTACCGGTTATGTCAGTATTCTTTATTTAACAAGTTTGTCTGATATACCTAAAAATTTTTTTTCTCTTATTTAACTTTGCCTATCTTTAACAAAGTACAATTTGTAGTTAAATACTTAGTGCAATTATTTTTATTATTATTGTGAGTGTTATCAAATTATTATAAATAATTATTTATTATGGATTTTCAAGTAAGTAAAAATTATTTTCAACTATAAAATTTATTAGAGTTGATACTCGAGTGTAGAAATTAAATAGAAATTAAATAAAAATATTTACTCGATAAAAGGTCAAAAAACTTATTTCTATTTATTTTCAACTATGTTTTTATAATTTATATAAATTGTAATAAACCGTACTCTTAGAAAAAATTTTGTTTAATTTTAATGAATTATTGCACCTTTCTTTTTCATAGTTATTGCATTTTGTAAAAAAAAAAATTGTTACAGTTATTATTAAAATTTATATTTTTGTGCTTTATTTAACTGAATATTTTGAATAAAAGGGTATTGTTATTTTATATTCGGTTTCTACGAATGTACTATTATGCGATAACTGTACGTGTTACCGTATTTGCTTTACCGTATTTGGTTAACGCAAAATTCATATAACTCTATCTTTAATTTAAAAAAAAAAATTCTTTTAATTTTTGTTCTTGAATAGTCCTTTGACTCAAAATAATCAGTTATTAACAAAATTAACTTACTTTCTTATTCTAACTTATTTGTTTGATTAAATATTTAAAAAAAAAATGTATTAATCATGTTTGTTATTACATTTGTGCTTATTACTTATTTTGAATATTACGCGTTAACGCTGCTTTTATCACAAATGCGTTTCTACACAGTTTATCGCATTTTTACAATACTTAAAACTATATGAGGAAAATTTTAACTTAAAAAAATTTTGTTTTTCATAGGGATCTGCGACTTTGTTTTCCAATGATGAGTTGAAAAGGATCCCTGGTCTGGGTTTAGGTGAATTACCTAATTTTTTTATTCGGAAACAGGCTACTTTGCAACACGAGTCTTGCATCTTGGTGAGTTACTTTTATTGCTTCTTAAAAAAAAACTTATTTTATTATATTTAATTATAAGAACGATTTCATACTTTATTTCATAATTTTTCATTTTAGTTCGAAGATGCAATGACCACACTTCCTGCTGATGACAATTTTACTCGTATGTCTACTTATCTGGCTGATGTAGATCACCAAGCTTTCTGTAAGGAGAAGTTTGATGGTAATCCATCCCGTTATTGGCGAATGCCAGTTCATCCTTCCATTAGCGAAGAGTTTCTGACCCAACTGGACGAATCCTCTACTTTCACTGTTCCTGAAGGAAAAGACCCTTTGACTTTTATTCAATCATTACGTGATCAAGACTTAGTTTCTGGACGTTTTTGGTATAACGTCCATAATCAGGACCTTCCTTATAATGACGAGTTCCTGAATTTTGCTGCCACACATTGTTTTGCGGATACTCTTCCAGCATTTTTGAAAGTAAACCTGTTAGGTAACTGAGAATTATTAAAATAATATTTGTATTCACTTCTTATTAAAACGTTATATTTTTGTTTATTTTATTTATAGGGGTAAACTCATCTGCTTGGAGTTTCCATGGCCCAAAATCCTTTTTTATGCACCGAACTGAACTTGGTCAGTTCCCTTCTGTTCATCTTTTGACTGATGGTGACTTCCTGCTTTGGACAGTGCTTCCTAAAACCTCGGTACAAAAACTCCTAACCGTTTGGCCCGACTTGAAGGTAAAATCTGGTCTTTGCAACGAAGAAGGATGTAAGGACGGTGACTTATGTAATTTTTGCAACTGTGACCTCGCTTGTCTCCGTACCCCAGGTTTCTTTCCTAGCAAGGCTTTTCTTTCCACCCACCAAATTCCATCCTATGATTTTATCCAACGCCGTGGTCAGATGGTGTTTGTTGGGTCGGGCGTAGGATATGCATATTACAGTCCTGGTTTTTCTGTTGTCAAGTCCCGTTGTTTGTTGCCCCTTGTTTTGGCACTTCATTCTGTCAAAAAGTTTTTATGCTCCTGTCCTCTTAGTGTAGGTGGTAGGCAACCTCTAATAGTAGACTTGCCTGACTATTCTTTTCAAGTAGATTTTAATGTTACTTGCGCTGAAAATCTTTGCCCTACCCCTAATTTAGGTTCCTTAGTTGCCTTAAAAAAACATAAACATCAAGTTCATAGGTCCTTTGCATGTCCAGACTGCCCTATTAACCCTATTTCCGCCGCCCATCTTCTTACCCATCAGGAAACGGTGCATGGTAAAGGCAAAAAAATTAAGTGTGAACCATGCCGAAAAGAATACACCAGCAAAACAATAGCTCGTCATATTACGTGTGATCGCCATAAAGCAGCTTATCAGCAATGGCTGATTGCCAATCCTCTTCCACCTAATGATGCTCCTGAGGCTAACGGTTCATCTGATGAAGATGATGCATCTGCGAATACTTCTCATAAGCGATCACGCAAACAAGATTAAAAAAAAATTTTGTAAATTTTATATATATAAGAAAAAATTTGTAATTTCTTTTGTTATCATTTCTTTTTATTTTTGTATTAAAAAAAAATTATATATGAAAAAAAAAAATGTTTAACTAATTTTATTGCATCCTGCTTTTCCTATATTTCCAAAAAAAAATTATTTACTTTAACACTTGCTCTGCATTCTGTTTCTGCTCTCTTTTATTTTTTTGTTACATATTTCTTTTTTTAATTAACGAAGTACACCAAAAATTTTGACTCATTTTTAGACGTGTCTACTAGATATCGTTAGTTGCCTTTTGACTGCGTTACTGTTCATTAAAAAAAAATTTTGTTCTTATTTTTAACTTCATTATGAATCGTGAATTTTTCTTAAATAATCATCCTGGAGCGAATATCACCCAGACTACCGATCAACAGTCGTTAAATCATGTGATAAGTTACTATTTTTCTATTTTTAATTTAAATTAAGAAAGTTAATAAAAAAAAGATTTGTTGTATTTTATTAACATATATATTTATTATTTTCTTTCTGACTAAATTTTGTTATTATTTATTTTGTTTTTCTCTAACCTTGAATTCTTATTAACTAGTACCTTAAAATCTAGTCTACTAATAATTTTAATAACCTTAAAAGTGTATAAAATATTCCTTTGCTCTTATTAATTCCTTATGGACTCCAAATTGCTTATAACATTTAAAACAATCTTGAATTTTCTCAGGAGACCATAAAATTGCCTTGCAGCTTATACACCCTGACTAATAGCTTGTAACTTCCAATTTAATAAGTCCATATTTAATGTTTTTTTACAAAAGTTACATAGAAACTTATTTGTGCCTTCTATGATATATCCTTGTTCTTTAAGATTTTTTATACAATAAAAAAATTCTTGTTGTTTTAACTTTACTGATGATGGAATATCCCAAGCGTATCTTTCTAATAGCTCCCTAGTAACCCATTTTGCTCGTTCCGTTCTGAAACTTGTTTTTGACTTATTTCCAATTATTACATCTATTTCTTCAATTGCATCTGTAATAGCTGTTAAAATTTTGATAGGTTCTTTATTTTTAAATAGTAATAACGTTAAGACCTCTGTTGGTGTAGAAAAAATCTCATAATTCCCTGAAACCAGTAATTCATTTATTTCTTTAAGCAAACCTTTTCTTGGTACATTTTTTAGTGCTTTTAATAATTTTCTTATCTTGAGAGGACAACCTTTCTTTTTTCTTTTATAGATGGAGCATAATCCTGGTATTGCTTCTTAAACAATTTTAAATCAAAAACTGCCATTTTATTTGGGATTTTTCCTGTAACCAAAAACATGTTTCATATTACTATTTAATTATATTTTATATATCCTAAACCTTATTAACTAATTTTATTTCCTCTTTATTTATTACTCAGGTGAGTTTATACAAGCCTCCATGGGATGCTGTTCCAAGGGATTATATATTTTATTTCCTTTTACTATTTTTACTATTAACATTGCTAAATTTATCAATGTTAACCCGAAGGTTATTACCAATATTACTTCAAACTTGTGAAATTTGAGAACGTGCCTCCAAGAACTATTTTTCACTGGTAGTGTAGTGGGAACAAATGTATCTTGCGTGGTCTTTATAAACTTAGTTACATCTTTTATGAACATATTTCCTTTCGGAGTAATTATTTTAGGCTCAGTATTTCCGCTTCCTTTGTAAATATGATTACCTATAGTCATCTCACAAGATGGCGGTATTTTAACTAAACCTAAACCTGATAACTTTTTCACTTGACTGTACCCTACGCATTTGATTTTTGCTTTTGTTTCTTCCGCCATTGAGTACAGTACTCCTCCCTGAACGAGTTCTAGTATTGATTCGTGTGCAAAATCTTCCTCCCTTGGGCAGGACATGGTGTTATGTAATAATAGCTCGGCTTCACAATTGACCTTTAAACTAATTACTGGTGCTCTTTTTAAGTATATATGTTCTGAACGGCATTCAATGTTGTTCCTTTTTTCTTGTTCTGATAAAAAAAAAGTCCTATGGCCGGATTTACCTACACCTAAATAGTCATTTTTATATATTACTCGAGTATAAACATAATTAATTCCTATATTTATAAATGATGGCAATCTATGTAATTTATACAAAGAATATTCATCCTTTTGTATGGTTGGTATGTTTATCATAAATGCCAATGTTCTGTTGTTTAATCTGACTACCTTGAAGTCAACTACATAATTGCATTGGTCTACTGGCAGTAATTCTTCGCCAAAAAATTTATTTAACTGATTCTTTACTCTTACCCAATCAATTTTATTCACAAACTCTTTGGGGGTATCTTTTCTTGCTATTGCCCCCATAGTAGTTGCCAGATAATCAAATTCCTTGGCTATCCTAAAAGTGTCCGCTAATGTAGCATTCATAACTTGCATTTCTGCATGAGCATTTCTGAAAATTCTTTTGGCTTCATTTACGAAAAACAAAGCTCTTGGGTTACTAGTAAATTGCATTTCTGTTTCGTTAATTAATTTACCAAAGTTCTCATATTCTTCTATTGCTACACCCTTAAGTTCTTCTGTGTATTTCAGGCTAGACATTATAAGATTGCTGACGTTACCTTTAACACTTTTTAAATGATGAATGTATACTTCATCTATGATTTTTATGTCCACCAAGGTAAATATAGTAAATGGATCGTTGATGATTTTCACCTTGCCCATCGCTTCGAATATTATGCCAGGATTGTTTTCAATAGGTGTCACTTCTGGTCTGTTCTGTGACCCTTTTACTGATGCAATTATTAACGAAATTCCCAGGAAGAACTGCATATTTCACCTTAAATAATAAAATAAACTTAAAGATAATTAACTCATTACTCAAAAATTTTTTTTTTTTTTTTTTTTTTTTGATTAATTACTACCCTTATACCAAACAACAACTTTTAACCCTAAAAGATAAAAGAAAGTTCTAGTTAAAAGAAAAAGGAAAAGAAAGTGACCATGTAGAAGAAAAATTACTAGAAAAATTAATTTAAGTGTCTTTTTTCTGTTTCACGCTCTTGAGCTAAGTTTTGGTCACCAATAGTTAACCCTAACAACGGGTATATAGGTGAACCCTGATTTATTTCTGTTTGCATCATAGGTGCCGTTGGTTCTGTTTCGATGACTTCCTCCGGTTCTCTCGGTGGGGCCTGTGCTCTTCTATTATTATTTTCTTGACCTAAATGAATTAAGTTGGGTAACAGAATCCCAAACAGCTCCCAGCAAATGTAATGAAATTCCATAAATATTATACAGAGTTACGGTGTGGATGGCTGTATCTGCACAAAACTTAATTAGTCGAGCTACCATTATTAGTCCTAAAATACCTGCTGATGCGGTTCCAAATGCCATAAATTTTCCCCAAAACTGTTCCCATGTTGACTGAATGATCTTACTTATGGAATCTGCATCTAGCAAAAATGCCGGATATAACTTGTCTCCAGTTACATTTTGACCCATCATACCTCTTGCGACACTGTTTAATACAGCAGATTTTTCCAAGGGAAATCTCATGTATTCTTTAAGACTCTTCAACTGATCAGCGGTGTAGATACCAGCTTCAGCCAAGTTTTTAGGATCCACGTACTTCCAAGTAGACTGAGTGCCTGGCTGTAAAACTTGTAGCTTCTTGGCTTCTGAAATATCAGGTGAAAATTTAAACCATGTTTCACCTAAAAGGAACATACTGGGTACCAATGTATTGCACTCTACCGAGGTACCAGTTTTAGTTAATATGTGTGTCCTAGGAGCCATAAAGTACTCTTCATCATCTTTATATACTGGAAGTTCCTGATAGCAAGAGGTTGTTTTCCGATACTTTACTGGTACGCTGATACACTTTACGATGTTCACTGATTCACCAGAGACCAATCCAACAAAACCTGGCCCCCCAACAATTTGGTAAGCAAAACTGGCTGGGTCTAAAATTGCTAGACTTAAGGCATTAGCTATTACTTTCTTTTCTAAATTACACTTCTGTAATATAACATCATGATATAAGTTTTTTAATTGTATTTTATGATGTTTTTCTACATATAAAAATTTTGAGTTCATGTAAGCCATTAAATCTGAATTTTCAGGTGATATTGAATCCTGCACTTCCAGGTATTCAGGATTCTCCATTTCAGCTATAAAAATACGTGGGTCGTCAGTCCTAGTGAATTTTTTTGAGCAAGCTGAAAATTTTCCCTTTGCTGTAAAAGCAAACATTATTGAAGACTCTAAGGCATATACCGGTCGATCTGGCATTTCTGGATCTGTTATCTTGTCAACTGGACCTGCGTATAATTTTGAATACTTATCTGCACAACGATCTCTTGGAGCAGCATTCCAGAATGCAAAACCACCATACAGATCAATACATTGTTCTGAATTTAGTTTGCATTTCACACCTGTATTCAAAATTACGTTGTTGTTATCGATGTCTACAGTGGCTTCATAGTCTTCTAAAGTAACTTTTATCCAACCATCTACCACCACCTCACTCCAGGTACCGTAAGGATCAGAATAATAGCCATTCATACAGCTCATGCCTCTGTCGCTCCTATGCCCTGCCAACTGAACGGGCATTGATCTAGAATTATTTGGCATTAAGTTAGGCACTAAAATTTGATTTCTAAAATGAAAATTTAATGTATTATGCATAGTGTCACATTGTAACCGAGTTACATGTTCAATATACGAAATTTTTCCTCCTGGTATCCCGGATATTCTTGTTCTCTTGTACCAGCCTGCATCACAATAACTTATTTCCCTAGTAACTTCTATTTTGCATAACTTAACGTGCACTTTCGCATAATCATTAAGTAGAAGTAATGCAATTTTTGTCTTTTCAACATAAACTTTTGGATTCATGGCGACATGGCATTCCCCAATATCGATTAAGGGAAAGGTAGAGATGTTGTTGTACTGCTGAGCAC
Source organism: Anagrus nilaparvatae (assembly GCA_022575985.1). Lineage (NCBI taxonomy): Eukaryota > Metazoa > Arthropoda > Insecta > Hymenoptera > Mymaridae > Anagrus > Anagrus nilaparvatae. Next base: position 145,706 of record JAKSXM010000077.1, on the reverse strand, counting down.
AATCGAAGGCTATTATTGATTTTTCAGCTCCCCATGTACTTGACCATAAAGTTGCCATCAAGAATACTACAAATCTCATCTGAAATCAAAATAAACTTATTTAAAAATTATGCGTTTTTATACCTTATAACGCCAAATGCGTTATTTTCCTACGTTAGCGCCTTTTATATACAACGTGACCACGAAATCATGGAGTTGTGATTATAAGCCAAAGTGTAGGTAGAAAAAGCGAAAAATAAATTACGGGATTTTAATGATTTTATGTGTTCTCTCGATTGGTAAGTTCAAAATTTTGGTACGGCTTACCAGTTTTCCAGAAAAAGAAAAATTTTCACCAAAAAAACGAAAAGGGTCAATTTTTTTTATTAATATTTTTAAAAATGCATAAAAAATAATATTCCACCGATTAGTTTTAATTAATGTTGCATATTTTTTAAAATATCTCATATTAAAGTTTTAAATTTTTAATCATTTTTGAAAATGGTAATATTACCTTCTGAAAGGTAAGCCGGCTAATTTCAGACGATATATCATATAGGTTAGTAGGATTTAAAAAATAAATAAACTATAGAGCACTATAGTTTTTCTGCTACTCTAATTCTCGATAACCGCATAAGGAAGATATTTCGAGGTTATTTATTTATTTGTATTTTTTATTAATTATAATTGTATAATAGTTTATTTAATTAAATGAGCGCATAAAGGAATATTTTTTCTGCAAATGAAATCATGTTTTCTCACATTATTTTGTAAATTAAAAGATCCTAACCTACCAAATAATTATACAGCAACAAAAATTTTTGCAAGCAAATTTATTAAATTGAACTTAGATACCAGGAAATAAATTAACAATTATGTACAAATATCTATTTATTTAATAAGACTATCTGCTAAGAAATTATAAATTTATTGTGAGGAATTATAAATTTATTTTTCAATTTGCGATTGGCTATGGTAAAAGTTGGGAAAGAGCCAATAAACAAGCCAATGGCAGTTAAGTTTAAGTTTAAGTTTCTTTTAATAGGCACTTTTGATACCAACTATTTATGGAAAGATTAAAATAAAATAATTTTAGTACCCAAAGAGAAACGCCTTAAAAGAGGGTAGTTTTATGTTCAAGTTTCATGATCAAGCATGCTGATCAACTTCTCTGATTGCCCCGAGCATTAAACTTGCATATACCTTCTTGCTAAGCATTCAGGAAATCCTGTCAGGATCTTCCTGAATGCTAAGCAAACAGGATTTCCAGAATGCTTAGCAATCAGGAATTTCCTGAATGCTTAGCAAACAGGCTTTCCTGAATGCTAAGCAAACAGGATTTCCTGAATGCTTAGCAATCAGGCTTTTCCTCAATGCTTAGCAATCAGAAATTTCCTGAATGCTTAGCAATCAGGATATCCTGAATGCTTAGCAATCAGGATATTCTGAATGCTTAGCAATCAGGAATTTCCTAAATGCTTAGCAAACAGGATTTCCTGAATGCTTAGCAATCAGGGTTTTCCTCAATACTCAGCAATCAGGAATTTCCTCAATGCTTAGCAATCAGGAATTTCCTGAATGCTTAGCAATCAGGAATTTCCTGAATGCTTAGCAAAGAGGATTTCCTGAATGCTTAGCAATCAGGCTTTTCCTCAATGTTTAGCAATTAGGAATTTCCTGAATGCTTAGCAAACAGGATTTCCTGAATGCTTAGCAATCTTGAATTTCCTGAATGCTTAGCAAACAGGATTTCCTTAATGCTTAGCAATCAGGCTTTTCCTGAATGCTTAGCAATTAGGAATTTCCTGAATGCTTAGTAAACAGGATTTCCTGAATGCTTAGCAATCTGGAATTTCTTGAATGCTTAGCAAACAGGATTTCCTGAATGCTTAGCAATCTTGAATTTCCTGAATGCTTAGCAAACAGGATTTCCTTAATGCTTAGCAATCAGGCTTTTCCTGAATGCTTAGCAATTAGGAATTTCCTGAATGCTTAGCAAACAGGATTTCCTGAATGCTTAGCAATCTGGAATTTCTTGAATGCTTAGCAAACAGGATTTACTGAATGCTTAGCAATCAGGCTTTTCCTCAATGCTTAGCAAGCAGGGTTCTCCTGAATGCTTAGCAATCAGGAACTTCCTCAATGCTTATGCAAACAGGATTTCCTGAATGCTTAGCAATCAGGCTTTTCCTCAATGCTTAGCAATTAGGGATTTCCTGAATGCTTAGCAAACAGGATTTCCTGAATGCTTAGCAGTAGGGATTTTTTGAATGCTTAGCAAGCAGGATTCTCCTGAATGCTTAGCAAGAAGGTATACGCAAGCTTAATGCACGGGGCAATTAGAGAAGTTGGTCGATTGTAGTTTCTCGATCGGAGCTTAGCAATCTGAGTTTCTCGATCGGTTACGTCGCGCAAAAGTTAATATCCTTTGGGTGATTCTACCAACTCCATAAAATCGGGGTCACAACTGCAAGCTAGCCACAACGCAATGAAAGTAAACTTGATCAGCAATCTTGATCATGAAACTTGAACATGAAACTACCCCCTTTTAAGGCGTTTCTCTTTCGGTACTAAAATTATTTTATTTTAATCTTTCAATAAATAGTCGGTATCAAAAGTGCCTATTAAAAGAAACTTAAACTTAAACTTAACTGCGATTGGCTTGTTTATTGGCTCTTTTCCAACTTTTACCATAGCCAATCGCAAATTGAAAAATAAATTTATAATTCCTCACAATAAATTTATAATTTCTTAGCAGATAGTCTTATTAAATAAATAGATATTTGTACATAATTGTTAATTTATTTCCTGGTATCTAAGTTCAATTTAATAAATTTGCTTGCAAAAATTTTTGTTGCTGTATAATTATTTGGTAGGTTAGGATCTTTTAATTTACAAAATAATGTGAGAAAACATGATTTCATTTGCAGAAAAAATATTCCTTTATGCGCTCATTTAATTAAATAAACTATTATACAATTATAATTAATAAAAAATACAAATAAATAAATAACCTCGAAATATCTTCCTTATGCGGTTATCGAGAATTAGAGTAGCAGAAAAACTATAGTGCTCTATAGTTTATTTATTTTTAAATCCTACTAACCTATATGATATATTGTCTGAACTTAGCCGGCTTACCTTTCAGAAGGTAATATTACCATTTTCAAAAATGATTAAAAATTTAAAACTTTAATATGAGATATTTTAAAAAATATGCAACATTAATTAAAACTAATCGGTGGAATATTATTTTTTATGCATTTTTAAAAATATTAATAAAAAAAAATTGACCCTTTTCGTTTTTTTGGTGAAAATTTTTCTTTTTCTGGAAAACTGGTAAGCCGTACCAAAATTTTGAACTTACCAATCGAGAAAACACATAAAATCATTAAAATCCCATAATTTATTTTTCGCTTTTTCTACCTACACTTTGGCTTATAATCACAACTCCATGATTTCGTGGTCACGTTGTATAATTACTTTTACTTTGCGTTAAATATTACTTTAACGCAAAAGCGCTAACCTCATGAATTATCGCTTTTGGTATCTTATTTTTATTTTCATTTTGCGTTATCGATAAACTTAACGCAAAAGCGTTATTTTTCCATGTTAACGCATTTTGTAGATTATTATTATTTTTTTTATTTTGCGTTAAATACTATTTTAATGCAAATGCGGTAACTGATTGAGTTAACGCTTTCGGTGTCTTACTTTTATTTTCATTTGGCGTTATCGATGAACTTAACGCAAATACGTTATTTATTCTTAATAACGCATTTTGTTAACTCTAATAACTTTAACATTTACAACTTATAATATAAACTATATTAATAACTACTTTCTCTATTTAATACTCTTCTAGTGGAAATTTAGGTTTTATATATGAATGCTGTAACCTATTTCCATTTACTACGCTAAATTTATTTTTACCAGTTTTTATTTTTACATTTCCATTTTTATAATTGTTGATTACGGCATATGGCCCTTTATATTGATCCTTTAACTTACGTATTTTACCTCCTTGCAATAAGAAAACACTTTCGCCAATTTTGAAAATATGCTCTAACAAGTTTTGATCATAGCGCTCTTTCGATTTTTCTTTGGCTTTTATTACATTTTCTTTTGCAATTTTTTGTACCTTGTTCAAAGTTGTTATTAGATTAGTTAAATATGCATCTACAGTGTTTTCATTTTCGATTGGTTCCTTGATTTCAGAAGGTGTTCTTGCTAACCTTCCAAACATTAATTCAAAAGGAGTTGCTTTTGTGGATTCGTGCACCATGGAATTGTAGGAAAAAGTTGCCAATTCTACATAATCATCCCAGTCATCCTCATTGTTATTTACAAATACTTTTAAGAACTGACCAAGGGTATGATGCATCCGTTCCACGGGATTTGACCTTGGTGTATATGCACACGTTCTTATTTGCTTGATTTTGAACGGCTTAGCTACTGCTGCGAACAGTTTTGACATAAAGTTTGCACCCCTGTCTGAAACCAAGGTCTGCGGAGCCCCAAAAACGGTTATATACCTCTTCACAAATGCATCGGCTACCGTACTGGCTTGTGAATCAGGCAATGGTACTGCTACACTGTATTTAGTCAATGTATCCTACATAGTAAAAATAACGGTATTTAATTTTTTTGTTGTAGTTAAAGGTCCTACTATATCGATACTCAATTTCTGCCCTGCTTGTATAGGAGTGTCGGTTATCTGCATTTTATTTTTAACTTTTCGCCTTACCAATTTCTTTAATTGACAGGTTAAACACTGCCTGATATAGTCTTGTATTTCATCCCTCATATTTTCCCAGCTGTATTTGGTTCTTAGACGTTTGTAAGTTTTCAAAAATGCACGATGACCAGAGACTAAGGTGTCATGAGCGTCCTTAATTAAAGCCTCTCTTTCTGATGGATGTGGCACTCTTACCTCTCCTAAACAAACTATGATTTTTGTATCTTCATTGCCTTGTAGAGTTTTCTTCAATTTTCTGAGAATTTCAAGCCATTTTATAAAATTAATCCTGTTCGACTTAGCTATACTGAATGACTTGATTCCATATTCCTTTAACAGAGTTTTTAATTTATTAAACAATTTTGACATATTTTCACTTACCTCTGTCATAGAAATAGGATCACTTTCTCTAATAGGTAGTAAAATATGATAACTACTACCTATTTTAATGACTTTTGGTTCACCAACTATTAAATTTAAATTTATCGGTATTTTACTTAAGGCATCCAACTCTAAAGCACCAGTGCAAACAGGTTTACCAGAAGATGTTATGAAATAGGCCCAATTGTCTTTTCTCATGAAAATTTTGTCTCTATTATAGACAAATTTATCGGCCTTTACTAAGTCCCTAAAATTATTTAATTCTGAAGTATTTAAGTCAGCACTTGCAAAAGGCAAGTCATCTAATACTTCAGGATTATTTAATTCTTGTCCTACCACATCTGTATTAAAATCAAATGTACTATTTACCGGACTGTTGGAACCTATTTCTACTTCCTCCCTGTTATCACTTTCTGTTATAGCTGGAATGTCTTTCTGTTCGGCTAGTGCCCTCTTCTTCTTTTTCCTATTAGGCATCAAGGCTTGAATTGCCTCTTGATATTTTTGACTTTGGCCTGCTCTTCTTGTTTGCATTCTTTCTGTAATTCCAAGTATGCGTTTCTTTTTTCTTTGCTGCATTTCTTCTGCCTGAAAAGTATAAATTTTTGACACTTTTACTGGTATAGCTTCAAAATATAGTACAGGATTTCTTGATAATGCATCGGCATTGACATTACTAGCTCCATCTTTAAGAATGAACTCATATTCATAATCTGCTATCCTTAACCTCCATCGAGCCACTCTTGAGTTCGGATCCTTTTTTGATTGCATGAAACTTAAGGCTCTATGATCGCTAACTAAATAAAATTTCTTACCATATAAATAGGGTCTGAAATATTCCACACCCCATACAACAGCAAGTGCCTCTTGGTCCGTCACCGAATATTTTCGCTCAGCATCAATTAGAACCCTTGAAGCATATGCTACTGGCAAGTCTTTTCCTATTTCACCTTGAGAAAGCACTGCACCCAAAGCTACCCCGCTGGCATCTGTCGTAAGGATGAAGTCACGACTAAAATCTGGATACTGCAATATTGGAGCTTCACATAATTTTTTCTTCAATATTTCAAAGGCTTCTTGTGCCTCGTTGCTCCAAATAAATTCTTGATCCTTTTTAAGCAGTGATGTAAGTGGCTTAGCGATTTTAGCAAATTGAGGTATATGTCTCCTGTAATAAGATGTTATTCCTAAAAATTGTTTAACATTTTTAGTTGTAGTTGGTACTGGAAATTTTTCAACTGCCTCAAGTTTCTTAGGATTTGGTCTTACTCCATCCTTGGAAATAAAATGGCCTAAATAAGTCACTTCAGTTTGTAAAAAAAAGCATTTTTCTGGTTGCAACTTTAAGTTGGCTTCTCTTAAACGTCGCATTACTTCTTTTACCAGTTCTAATAGTTTTTCTAATGTCTTGGCATGTATCAGGAAATCATCAATATATGCTATTACTCCTTCTAGGTCTCTAAATAGCATTTGGATCAGCCGCATAAAACTACTTGGACTATTCTTTGCACCGAATGGTACCCTAGTGTACTCATATAGTCCATACATGGTGGCAAATGCAGTTTTATGCCTGTCCTTTTTGTGGATTAGGATTTGATGAAAACCAGAACTCAAATTGAGCGAACAGAAGTACTTTGAGCCATTTATGCTGTCCAGTAGGTCCAATAAATTTGGTAAAGGATACTGGTCAGAGATAGTTTTATCATTTAATCGCCTCAAATCCAAAACTAAACGATGTTTTACTATCCCCTGGCTGTTTGGTTTCTTCGGTACTAACATTATTGGATGGCTATAAGATGAGTGTGATGGTGTAATTATACCTTCTGCCAAAAGCTTGTTTAATTGTTCCTTTAACTCTTCTGCTAGAAAAGGTGAAATTCTATACATTCTAGACGTAATTGGTACCTCATCAACAGTAAAAATTCGATGCTGAAAAACGTTTGTAAAGGATAAAGGTTCTCCTGGTATATGAAAAACGTCTGCATTTTCTTCCAGAATTTTCTCCACAATTTTCTTATCCTCATCACTTAAATGGCCTAGATTTGATAATTCCTTAACCTTTTCGACTCTTTGCTCAGGCGTTAGTTCCATGTACAAGATCCTTTCACTATTATTCAATTCTTTTCTGACCTCATTTATTAGTACCTTGGTTTGATCTAAAAATTGCATGTTATTTGATAAATTATCCATTTCAATAATAGTACTTAAATTATCAAATGGCTCAATAAATTCATATAATTTACACTGATTTACCTCGTTTACTAAATTATTAATAATTGCCAAAAAATCACTTTTACAAAATACGTTTTTTGTGATCAACGTTTCATTTACCAAGCCCTCTAATATCTCAAGATGCTCCATACATAAGTCCTCATCTTTTTCGACTTCTTGCTCCACTGATTTTTCAATGCTGTTTTCATTTGTGTCCTTACTTGATCTATAAGCGCCTGCATAGCCTCCCTGATACAAATTTTTATTTATTGGAGGCTTAAAATTATTTTTTTCATGAAATTTCAACTGTATATCATGATATTTTGCTTTACTATTTTCACTACTTTTATTTTCAACTGCTTTATTTTTATTTACTCTATTTTTACTTTCACTCAAAAAATAAAATATACACCATATTATAAAATTCATTGATTTTACCATTACTACCAAATTAATTGCAAGAAAATTTATACATTCTATTATCTCTGCATTATTTCTATTATTTACTGCAGGATTTTCAATGACCTCAATATTGGAAAAATTTTCCAACCTATTACTTGTAACCTCATCTGTAGTATTTTTACCAACCACTACAGGAGCCCTACAGGAAAATTCCTCTAACATGGGTATATTTTTATCAACCACATCTGTAGCACTATTACCAGCTACTACAGGAGCCCTGCTAGAAAAATTTTCCAAATTATTAATTATAATCTTATCTGTAGTATTTTTTGTAACTACTACAGGAGCCCTACAGGAAAATTCCTCTAACATGGGTATATTTTTATCAACCACATCTGTAGCACTATTACCAGCTACTACAGGAGCCCTGCTAGAAAAATTTTCCAAATTATTAATTATAATCTCATCTGTAGTATTTTTTGTAACTACTACAGGAGCCCTACAGGAAAATTCCTCTAACATGGGTATATTTTTATCAACCACATCTGTAGCACTATTACCAGCTACTACAGGAGCCCTGCTAGAAAAATTTTCCAAATTATTAATTATAATCTCATCTGTAGTATTTTTTGTAACTACTACAGGAGCTCTACAGGAAAATTCCTCTAACATGGGTATATTTTTGTCAACCACATCTGTAGCACTATTACCAGCTACTACAGGAGCCCTGCTAGAAAAGTTTTCCAAATTATTAATTATAATCTCATCTGTAGTATTTTTTGTAACTACAACAGGAGCCCTATAGGAAAATTCCTCTAACATGGGTATATTTTTATCAACCACATCTGTAGCACTATTACCAGCTACTACAGGAGCCCTGCTAGAAAAATTTTCCAAATTATTAATTATAATCTCATCTGTAGTATTTTTTGTAACTACTACAGGAGCCCTACAGGAAAATTCCTCTAACATGGGTATATTTTTGTCAACCACATCTGTAGCACTATTACCAGCTACTACAGGAGCCCTGCTAGAAAAATTTTCCAATTTATTAATTATAATCTCATCTGTAGTATTTTTTGTAACTACTACAGGAGCCCTACAGGAAAATTCCTCTAACATGGGTATATTTTTGTCAACCACATCTGTAGCACTATTACCAGCTACTACAGGAGCCCTGCTAGAAAAATTTTCCAATTTATTTGCTTTACTTAATTTTTTATATGCATCTTTTAATGCTACTAATATTTTTTTCTTTAAAGACTTATCTCTACAAATTACTTGCTCAGCATTTTTGAAGCGTTTACTAAACCTATAAACGCTAAGGCGTTTACTATGCCTGTGAACGCCAACGCGTTTATCCTCTCTGTAAACGCTTTCAATATAACTTTTACTATTTCTTATATTTTTAACATTTACTTTTAGAGTAGGAGAATTTTTTTTATCTTGTTATCCCACCCTTTCTACCTGAATTTTACAGTCATCCTTGTCTTCTCCAGCCTCTACTTCTTTCGATGTAATTTTTAATACCTCTTTTTTTGACTGGGAGGGGTATTTTTGTCCTTGAAGCAATAAACAGCGCTCGTCAAAATATAATCTTGCCTTGTTGCTGTCTAAAAACTTGTTTCCTATCAGCCCTGTTTCATCAATTGGAAAATTATTTTCTACAACATGAAATTTTGTTAAAATTCCGCAAATTTTTATTTCTATACTTCCCAATGACTTGACTGAAGGATCTGAAATTCCAATTAACTTATCAATTTCATTTTTACGAATTTTTACCTCATCTGGCACTGCTTTTTGCTTCAATAAATTCGCGCTGGCTCCTGAATCCAAGAGGTAGTCAAATTCTTTACCTAAACTGGCAGAAGATAAGACGACTGTTGGCGCGTTGCTATTTCGACTTAAATAGATTGTGTGTTCGATGTACTTGGAGCCTCCCGATTCGCGCCCATCGGTTGGCTGCTGCCGTTTCCCTGATTATTTTCCTCTGCCCTTCCTGTATTGGCAGGCCTTGATCTGCAGAAACGAGCTGTGTGTCCTTTTCTCTTATAGTTATGGCATTCCATTTGCTGTCGCTTAACTATCCACTCCGGTTTGTTCAAATTACCAGGATTGGTCAAACAATTCTCCTTGACATGACCATTCTTTGAACAATGACTGCACTTTAATTGCCCTCTATTGTCCTTTTCAACAGCCTGTTGTTTTCTACCCTCTACGAATTTTGGCAATTCCGGGCATAAAAGAGTCGTGTGGTCTTGTCTAAGGCATAAAAACTAGTAATTATTATTTGGTGTGGTATGCGTACTTACGACTTTTATTTCTTCTGTTTTCGATGTTTTCACCTCCTCATACGAGCAAGATTCCCTCTCTACCACTATCGCCTCGTTGAGAGTATCTGCGAATGTAGCATATGGCATTAACCTTGTTCTTATCTCCGTTCTCATACCTTTCAAAAAGAACCTAAGCATGTCTCTGTCTAACATGGCGTCTTCCAATGGTCTCCCCTCCAGTACCGCCGCCTTTTTTATTTTTCTTCCCAGCTCTTTTATTTTGTTGGCAAATAATACGACCTTCTCTTTCCCTCCTTGTCGTACCTTCGCTAAATCCCCTCCTAGCTCGTGCGACGTTTTGGGATTTCCAAAGGAGAATTCTACAAAGTCAATGACCTCTTGTATGGAGTGGAAATTGTGTCCAATAGCTGCTTTTGCTGCCTCTCCTTTTAGCCTTAACAGAATTAACGGTGCTACCTCGCTTTCGTTTTCTAGGGGTATCATACCTTTTGCCCTGCCACACCCGATTACGAAATTTTCCACCTCTTCTTGAGAACCGGTGAATTCTGGAATCGTGTTGATTGTGTCTTTTATCGAGAATGGCCTTATCTTTGATAACGATGAATTTTGTGAATACGTTGCCCCAGTATACTCATTTGTGTCGTATGTATTTCTTCTGAGACAATTACCATTATGGTAAGTCCCATACCTTCTGCATACCTCTGGCTGCCTTGTTTGTTCTGCCGTATGGTACATCGTGGAGTACGGCGTATAATGATTAGCCATTTGTGGAACCGGTCTTTAATTTGTACTGCTTGCCAAGCCTGAAAAATTATTATTAATAGTTTGTTGGGCTAACTCTTGTATATGAGCTGTGACGCCCACGGTATGTGCAGGATTTTCCGTTACTTCGGGGTAAAAAATAGGTTTTCTTATACTTTTTACCCCTGAAGTTATTGGAGTTATGACACTATTGTCGTCTAACAAACAAATCGTATATTCTGCACACAGCTCCTCCAGGAAGAATTCAGGACCTAAATCGGCATTATATAAATCAATTAAAATTTTTAGCGTCTCTTTATTTCTTAGCGCCTTGTCCAGTACATCTTTATTTTCTTTTGGCAAATAATTTTGTATTTCAGTTGCGCTTTCTGTTAGTGCTGCGCTCGCATCTGTTTCCATCAGCTTGTAGGCTAAACATTTTGAAATTTCTTTAACAGATGGTTTTTCTTTTGCTTCTGTAAATTTACAATGTTGTTTTAATATATTATATATTCTATTATCAAAATATACCGCTAAAGAAGAATCTTCTGCTTTTACTCCCGTAATAATGTCAATTATTTCGGCTGGGTGAATTTTACTTGCCAATAATTCACTTAACATAGCCGCCAAAGTAGCGTCTTTTAATATATCAGTTAATACTTGCTTATCAACTCGACTTTCTAACTGTTTTGTTAACTCTTCCCTTTCCTCTCTTGTTGATGTTGCTTCTTTGTCTCTTGTTTCTCTATAGTATTTGCTATACCAGTCCAAGACTGCTTCTACTGTTGTGTCATCATTTATTTCCACATGATCCTTTGCATCTTTGCATAATATATCGTATACTTTAGTGGCGTTTTTATCGCCATCCAATATTTTCTCACTTAATGCTTTTACTAGGCTCATTGTATATATTTTTGATAGTATTAGTTAAGAAAGAATAGAGAAAATAGAAATTTGAAAATTGTAGAATTATTTGCTTTTTCAATAGATAAAAACTCCCTAAAGACGAGCCCCCAATTTTGTTACGAATTTTTGATTATTATTTTATTTAATTTTAATTAATAATTTATATAATTTATTTAAACGGACTTTAGTTATTTAATAAATGAATGTAGGCTTATAGTGAATCTATATACTTCAATATAACCGTGTATACAGGTACATATACATATATACCATGTACATGTACAAATATAACTATAATAAATTCGTAACTTTATTAATACTTGAATTTGCCTAGTTTTATACTCGTAACTTATTAAAGTTACTTGTATCCGGGAAGGCGTGTTTTTTCTATGATTGAAATAGCAAACTTATGGTTAATTGATAGCTGAAAATAGAATTGGATAGATAAAGATGAAGATAAATAAAAACACTTTTATTTTAATAGGATAACCAATAAACCAAAATAACTATTTATTGATAAATGCAAATATAAAAGAAACTTAATAAACTAATTATAACAATTACTAAAATAGCTAAATAAGTATAATGCATAATCTTTTAACTAACCGTGAATTAAATGTTTTAGAATTGACTTTACTTTACTGATTGCCCTGTTTTTACACCTTTGGCTACTATTTATATTATTGACTTCAACAACGCGTTGGTCTAAACCTTTTTTTTGAGAGAGGGGTGTTATTTGCCTGGTAATCTTAAGGCGTCTCTTTTCATCTTTTTTTAGTCAATAATAGATTTTTGTTATAATAGTCAAGGCCAAAATTTATTGCTTATCTATAACGTTAATTATTATTATTATTATTCAGTTTATTTGCCATGACAAAAAATTTAGTATACACTCATTTACAATTGAAATATAAATTAATACAATATATGATACAGAAATAATGTTTACAATTTGTATAAGATTTTAAAATACAATATATGATAAAATTGAAAATAAAATAATATTCATAATTAGAGTAAATGTTAAAGTAAAATAATTCAAATAGAATCAAATTAAGGTCAACAACAATCTGACACTAATAATTAATTGATAAGTATCTATATATCTATATAACAATTGCTATAACGTCAATAAATCTATAAGTAAATAAATAACAGTCAATAATTATATTTAAATAACAGTAAATAATAAATATATAATATAATATATAGTCAATAATTAATAGAATTAGTCAATAAAAATAGTCAATAAATTAATTAAATATGGTAAATAAAGTATAAATTAAAATAAGTAAGTGAATAAAGTAAATTAATAGTTATTTATTATCCAGACTAAATAAATATTTTTTAATGCTATTTTTAAACTGGTTATATGATGGGAGATCACGTATGCATGGAGGAATTTTATTCCAAAATTTAGCATATTTAACTTGAAAAGATTGTAAACCCCAATTGTGTATAACGGAGGGTATATCCAGATCTTTACGTGGTCCACGAGTTGGTCTGTCTCTTTTGTATGGTTTAAATAGAGGTAACAGAAAAGGGGGTTGTTTCATACGTATTATTTTATACATAGTCAATGATGCAAAATAGTCCATGCGCGTGGTTATTTGCATCCAGTTAAGTCGTCTCCTGTAAGGAGTAATATGCTCCTGCCATTTTAGACCGAAAATATATCTAATGCTTGAGTTAGAAAGTCTCTGGAGCTGGTCAGTCAGCTGTTTAGAAATATCAGAGTAAACAACACTACAATAATCTAAATGCGGCATCACTAGTGATTCAACTAGACGTTTACGGAGATTTTGAGATGTGCAGGGCCTGATGATTCGAAGACCATAGAGTACCCTATTCATTTTTTTGGTGACCTGTTGAATGTGAGAACGCCAGGAGAGGGTATTATCAAGTATAACACCAAGGCAGGTAACTTGATCCACAAATTGGATACAGTCACCATTCATATTGAGATTTATTTTTGGTATGTCTAGCATTTTGAATGTTTTTAAGGATTTACAAGATCCGAAAACAATGGCCTTGGTCTTTTTAATATTTAAGGATAAGCCATTTGCTTCTGCCCATGACACCACTATTTTTGCTGACTTTGTTAATTGTTCTATGCCCTGCTCTATTAGATGTAATGGTGTTTGGACATATATATGAAGATCATCAGCATACAAAAGCCTGAAAGTGCTATGCTCATCCAAGTGATCCTTTAGATCATTCATGTAAATACAAAACAGGAGTGGACCAAGTACTGAGCCTTGGGGCACTCCTATGTTTATATTACGATATGAGGAAGAGGATACTTTGGAGGCATCACACATTGAGCGACCACTCAAATATGACCAGAACCAGATTAATGTTGACTTTGAAAAGCCAATCACCTGAAGTTTTTTAAGAAGCTTAGATGGTGAAACATTGTCGAATGCCTTAGAAAAATCAAACTGCATTAGCAGGGTAGCTAGCTTCTTTTCCTTACCCAGGCGTATATCACCAGTTAATTTAATTAAAGCAGACTGAGTACTGTGGTATTTGCGAAAGCCTGTTTGATATATATCCATAACTTTTCTTTTATTCAAGAAGCCTACCACCTGATCATGAGCAAGCTTTTCCAAGACCTTCGACAAGAAGCATAAGAGAGATACAGGGCGAAAATCAGAAGGAGTCGATGGTATAGGTATTTTTTTTATTGCTAGAACTCTAGACTTTTTCCATTCTGCTGGGAAAATACCCTTCGAAAGTGAGGCATTAAATAGTTTGGTTAGGTGCAAGGCTATTGTTGGAAGCGCCTTGGCTATGACACTTTGAGGAATTTCATCATCCCCTTTCGCCTGCGAACAAAAATGAGAAACTGCAAGGATGACGTCATTTGTAGACACCTCTTTGAAAACGAAGCCCTCTTGTGAAGAACTGTTAATGATGTTTAACGGCAAGGAAGAATCTTCAGTAGCAGAGATGGAAATATTTGAAAGATACGAATTTAGTTCTTCAGGGGAAAATCCATGAAGGGCATCATTGATTGTAGGGATGAGTCCAAGACTCTTCATTTCCTTCCAGAAATTCTTATTGGCATCAAGAGTGCCACAAATGCGGTTATGCATATATGAGCAACGAGCATTCTCTGACTGTTCCTCATATTCATTTGCAAGCAATAGAAACTCATTTAGAAATTTTTTAGAGCCTGTTCTATGGTATCTTCTACTAGTGGCATCACGCTTTGATTTTAATAAACGAAGTTCTGAGTTGAGCCAAGGAAATCTGATTTTCTCAGGTCTTAAAGTTTTGTCAGGGGCTAGTGTGTCAATAGCACTTTGTATATTATTTGTCAATGTTGAAAGACCCTGCTCAATGTCAAAGTCATTTGTCTCAGGAGAGAAGGCTCTCCAATCAAGTTTAGCTAGGTAACTATTTAAATTATGAGCTGTTATTGTATTAATAGCCTTGTATTTAACTGGTACATTTGGAGGTTCAGGATGAAATGTTTCTATGGTGACTGAGATGATATCATGTCTACTTGGAAAGTTAGGAAGATGACGATCAGAACTTAGTACGGTATCACATTTGTCAACAAAAATACAGTCTATCCAAGTGTCTTTGTCTTCTGTATGATGTGACGGACCTGTGTTTATCAGTTTAACTGATAAGTTACTCGTAAGAGTGTCTAAAAACCGCGTATCTGGATTGTTAGTGTTAAGTACATCAGCATTCCAGTCACCAATTATAACCTTATGGCTATAATCAGAAATATGTAGGCTTAGTGAGTCAATAAATTCACGATCTGACCTGATATTGACATCAGGGGGACGATATACAATACCTAATAATGTTGGAATAGAGTTACCCTGCCAAATAGAGCAAAGTAGAAATTCAGGTCTGAAAGGTTTGACAGCTTGTTCAGTTTGTGAAGAACACAATATCTTGGCTTTAAAATTCTCTTTGATATATAAGAGAACTCCACCACCATGAGTATTGCAATCTTGTCTCAATACGCTATAGCCTGGTATGTTTATGACATTGTCACAGACATCTGATCCAAGTCTAGTTTCGGCAATACCGAATACATTTTATAAAAAAATATAAAATCCATGTAATTAGTATTTTACATTACAAGTGTAGTTTCATTGATGCGTTCTCAAAAAGCTTTGGAAAGCTATTACTGAATTTTATATACAGTTTGGTTCCAAATTTGATAAAATTCTAATTTAAATCTACTTTGTTAAGTAGATTCCATTTATTTAAGCAGGCTTAATTCATTGCTTCTGATTCTTACACATAAAAACATCCAGGATTTTAGAAAAAGCCATTACGATATATGAATTCCCAAAAAACCTATTCAAGTGATTTCTTTTTTTTCTACTTCTTTATTAGCGAATACCAAATTGCGTATTAATTTAAAACCAGCTTCTTAAGAGGGTCTAACTTATGTAAACATAAAAGTTTATTGGGAATTCAACGATATGGTTTATTACCAAGTTCTGGATGTTTGTACGAGTAAGAATCATAAGCCATGAAATTCACCAATTCACCCTGTTTGCATAATTGAAAATTATTTGATAAATAAAATCCAAACTAGAATGTATAAACAAATTTTGTCCTAAAAAAATATAAAATTCAACTAATTAGTATTTTACAAGTATAGTTTCATTGACGCATTCTCAAAAAGCTTTGGAAAGCTATTACTGGACTTTATATACAGTTTGGGTCCAAATTTTATAAATTTCTAATTTAAATCTAATTTATCAAGTACTTTTCATTTATGTAAGCAGGCTTAATTCATTTCTTCTGGTTCTCACCCATAATAACAACCAGTAGGTTTTTAGAAAGAGCTATTACGATGAATTCCCAATATACCTGTTTAAGTGATTACTCCCGTACGAAGCCAACATTTTTTCACGGAATACAGGCACTGTATACAAAATTTTTTTTTTTTAAATTTAGCACTAATTAGCACGTAAGGAATTCGCCCTATAGGGATTCGTAACATAGTCAGGGGCATTATAGAAGAGGAATAAATAAATTACTAATGTAAAAGGTAATTACCGAGGATATAAATATCCCACATAATAAAATGAATACCAACTGATAGAATTAGTTATCCAGGGGCTCATTGGGCCCGACCAGAAAAAAATGAGATCTCGCTGTACAAATCGATTCCCAGGGAAAAAAATGGACTATAAGGGTAAAATATGGGTTCAGTAGGAAAGAATGAGATCCCGCTGTATAAATTGATTCCCAGGGATAAAAATGGACTATAGGGGTAAAAAATGTGTCCAGCAGGCAAATAAATGGTAAACAGGCACCTGTATATTTAAAGTTTATTCTTCTGCAAATATATATTCATATGTAAATTAAATCGCTGGACTAAAATTTCTTTTTTTCATAAATTTTTTCCTACCGTATTATTTATAAATATGTTATAATTTTTGGGCCATAAATATTGTGAGATGAAATTTTATGGCCTAAGCTAAGTAAAAATTTAATTTCAGTAAAAGTACATTTTAAAATACTGATACTGATTAAATTAATGTTTTTAAAACTTTAATAAATTAAAGTATAATTAAAACTAAGTTAAGTCTTGTTGTTTCCTAATCACAAGTTATATTTTAAGTTTTGGGCCAAAATTGTTGTGAGATGAAATTACATGGCCTAAGCTAAGTAAATTTTTATTTCAGCAAAAGTATAAACTCCTAATAAATATGTTATAACTTTTGGGTCATAAATGTTGTGAGATGAAATTTTATGGCCTAAGCTAAGTAAAAATTTAATTTCAGTAAAAGTACATTTCAAAATACTGATACTGATTAAATTAATGTTTTTAAAACTTTAATAAATTAATGTATAATTAAAACTAAGTTAAGTCTTGTTGTTTCCTAATCACAAGTTATATTTTAAGTTTTGGTCCAAAAATGTTGTGAGATGAAATAACATGGCCTAAGCTAAGTAAATTTTTATTTCAGCAAAAGTATAAACTCTATCCTGGAGCGAAAATTTTAGTTTTGAACGCTTGGGTGTCTAAAGTGATTTTTTGGTTAAAAAATGACCTGTGCCAAGTTTGGGCGAAATCGGTTAACGTTAACCGTGTACACATCGCACTTTTCGGTCAAAAAACGCTGAAAAATTTAAATAAAACATTGTAACTCAATAGAAGCCTCAAAAAATATATTTTTGGTCATTTATTTCAATCATTTTTGACCAAACTAGATATATTTCGCCTTAAGCGCCTCATATTATAAAAAAGCGATGGACATAACCTCAAAAAAAATGAAAAATATACGTAAATTTTCTATTTAAATAAATTTAAGTGGTCTAAAATGCAGGCAATTTTTATATTTTATTACAAGTATGACCTGTACCAATTTTCAGAAAAATCGGTTGAACCTATAGGTCTCCAGGTTAAGTTTTTCTCGGAAAAGTCGCTTGAGAACGAGTTTAAGGTTTCAAGTAAATGTAATATTCTAAAAAAACTTTTCTTTGATTTGACTGGACCTTATAAACTGTGATGTGCCTGAAGCTTTATCATGTTATTATAAAAGCGCTGAACATAACCTCAAAAAAAATGGACAATATTCGTTAATTATAAAATTAAATAAATTTAAGTGGTCAACAGTGGAGGAAATTGTTATATTTGATTACAAATAAGATCTATGCCAAGTTTCAGTGAAATCCGTGGAGTTTATAGGGGTTCAGGTTGAGTTTTTTTTTTCTCTTTTTTTTCAATTTTTCTCTTAAAAATTGCTTAAAAACAAGTTTGAGGTTTCGCAAGTAAGTATAATATTTGTATGAATTTTTTTTTTATTTGAATTTAATTTATCAATATGCTTTGCATCAAGCTTATTCCTCATTTTATCATAAGATCGCTGAACATAACCCCAAAAAAAATGAACAATATTCGCAAATTATAAAATTAAATAAACTTAAGTTGACAAAAGTGGAGGAAAATTTTTATAATTTACTCTTTGCCTCTTTATTATAACAGGAAAAATATTTGGAGAAATTCATCGGAAGCTTTAATAATAACAGAATGGATACATTAAAAGCACTGCTATGTTTTTTTCTTATATAATTTTCTTCAGAAAAGCCCACGCCAGTATTTTTGAATAAAATTCATTTTAGGAAAGATCGTAGCAGAACTTACTTTAATTGCGAAACCCTTGAAATGAATGTAAAAATTTTTTGAAATAATAACAGATTATTTTTTAATTATGCGTTTGGCTGTTTACAATTTAATTCTATTTTCTTGGAAAAAATAAAATTTTGTAATTTTTGGCTTCTAATAGCAGAAAAAAAATTTATCGGGAGAAATTCATCAGCAATTTTTATAATTTTAGCTTGAGACTTTATATATTAAAAGTACTATCAAGTTTTTTGCATACAAGTTTTTTATAAAAGTCCACAGAGGTACTTTAACAACGAACTTGATCATTTAAAATTATTTTATAAATCTTGAAAGAATACAATATTTTTTTTCATTGAGCAGTGGGCAAGTTAAATTTTATTTCTCATTTCTTTACAACAGTTATATATTATATTTGATTAATTTGAACAAGTTTATTATAAAAAATAAACAATAATTCTTGACCAGTAATAAAATAATAAAAATCTATCCTAAGAAATTCTTCAGCATTTTTAACAATTTTACCAACAGAATAAATAAGTTGAAAGTACAGCCTCGTTTTAGAAAAACTCGTTTTAAAAATGGCGTTAATCTTTAATATTATTTACTAAATGTTGAAAGAATAAAACATTATTTAGTACTTGTTATTAATTCTTAAAGCTTCCGTCTTTGCAACAA
The DNA here is from genome assembly GCA_022575985.1 of Anagrus nilaparvatae. Taxonomy (NCBI): domain Eukaryota; kingdom Metazoa; phylum Arthropoda; class Insecta; order Hymenoptera; family Mymaridae; genus Anagrus; species Anagrus nilaparvatae. The sequence goes on along the minus strand of JAKSXM010000077.1, from coordinate 126,265 downwards.
TAATAATATCATCGGATTTTTGGATTATAATAACATAAATAAAATTCTACCTAACACATTCATCTGAAATTTTAATAATTTTACCAATAGACTGAAAAAATTTTAAGTACTGATACGTTTTTTTAGTTTAATCTGTTTAATGAAAGTTCATTGCAGAACTTTGCATATCGGAAATATTTATAAGTTTATCAAGAAACTGAATAAAGTTAAAGTACTGTCATGTTAATTCAATTTTATTCGTATTAGGAAAGTTCATAGCAGTACTTTCAAATATCATGGGCTGTTCTAAATTTGTTGACTTACTCTTAACAGTGTAAGTCGTTATTTTTTTATTATGCAGTTGCCCTATTAAATTTTAAGTATGCATCACAGAAGCATAATATCTAATAATTTCCGGCTATTAATAACAGAATAAAAATCTATTCAGGAAAGTTCGTCAGAAATTTTAATAAATTTATCAAGAAGCTGCATAAAGTCAAAGTACTGTCATGGTGATTCAATTTAATTCGTTTTAGTAAAGTTCATAGCAGTACTTTCAAATATCATGGGCTCTTCGAAAATTATCGACTTACTCTTAACAGTGTAAGTCGTTATTTTTTTATTATGCAGTTGGCATATTAAATTTTAAGTATGCTTCACAGAAGCATAATATCTATTTATTTTCGGCTATTAATAACATAATAAAAATCTATTCAGAAAAATTCATTAGAAATTTTAATAAGTTTATCAAAAAACTTAATAAAGTCAAAGTACTGTCATGTTGATTCAATTTTATTCCTTTTAGGATAGTTCATAGCAGTACTTTCAAATATCATGGGCTCTTCCAAATTCTCGACTTATTCTTAACAGTGTAAGTCGTTATCTTTTTATTATGCAGTTGGCATATTAAACTTTAAGTATGCTTCATTTGCAACATAATACCTATTTATTTTCGGCTATTAATAACAGAATTGAAATCTATTCAGGAAAATTAATCAGAAATTTTAATAAGTTTATCAAGAAGCTGCATAAAGTCAAAGTACTGTCATGATGATTCAATTTAATTCGTTTTAGTAAAGTTCGTAGCAGTTCTTTCAAATATCATTGGCTCTTCGAAAATTTTTGACTTACTCTTAACAGAATATGTCGTTATTTTTTTATTATTAAGATTGAATATTAAATTTTAAGTATGCTTCGTCAGCAGCATAATATCTTACAAATTCCGGCTATTAATAACAGAATAAAAATCTATTCAGGAAAGTTCGTCAGAAATTTTAATAAATTTATCAAGAAGCTGCATAAAGTCAAAGTACTGTCATGGTGATTCAATTTAATTCGTTTTAGTAAAGTTCATAGCAGTACTTTCAAATATCATGGACTTTAAGTATGCTTCATTTGCAACATAATACCTATTTATTTTCGGCTATTAATAACAGAATTGAAATCTATTCAGGAAAATTAATCAAAAAATTTAATAAGTTTATCAAGAAACAGAATAAAATCAAAGTACTGACATGATGATTCAATTTTATTCGTTTTAGTAAAGTTCATAGCAGTACTTTCAAATATCATTGGCACTTTGAAAATTGTTTACTTACTCTTTACACTGTAAGTCGTTATTTTTTTATTATGCAGTTGGCTTATTAAATTTAAAGTATGCTTCATCAGCAGCATAATATCTAATAATTTCCGGCTATGAATAACAGAATAAAAATCTATTCAGGAAAATTAATCAAAAATTTTAATAAGTTTATCAAGAAGCTGCATAAAGTCAAAGTACTGTCATGATGATTCAATTTAATTCGTTTTAGTAAAGTTCGTAGCAGTTCTTTCAAATATCATTGGCTCTTCGAAAATTGTTTACTTACTCTTAACATTGTAAGTCGTTATTTTTTTATTATGCAGTTGGCTTATTAAATTTTAAGTATGCTTCATCAGCAGCATAATATCTATTAGTTTTCGGCTATTAATAACAGAATAAAAATCTATTCAGGAAAATTCATCAAAAATTTTAATAAGTTTATCAAAAAACTAAATAAAGTCGAAGTACTGTCATGTTAATTCAATTTTATTCGTTTTAGGATAGTTTATAGCAGTTTTTTCAAATTTTTTTGGCTCTTAGAAAACTTTTGACTTACTCTTAACAGAATAAGAAGCAGCATAATATCTATTAATTTTCGGCTATTAATAACAGAATAAAAGATTTTTAATCTATTCAGGAAAATTCATCAAAAATTTTTATAAGTTTATCAAGAAACTGAATAAAGTTAAAGTACTGTCATGTTGATTCAATTTTATTCGTATTAGGAAAATTCATAGCAGTACTATCAAATATCATGGGCTCTTCTAAATTTGTTGACTTACTTTTAACAGTGTAAGTCGTTATTTTTTTATTATGCAGTTGCCCTATTAAATTTTAAGTATGCTTCACAGAAGCACAATATCTAATAATTTCCGGCTATTAATAACAGAATAAAAATCTATTCAGGAGAGTTCGTCAGAAATTTTAATTCAAGAAGCTGCATAAAGTCAAAGTACTGTCTTGGTGATTCATTTTAATTCGTTTTAGTAAAGTTCATAGCAGTACTTTCAAATATCATGGCCTCTTCGAAAATTATCGACTAACTCTTAACAGTGTAAGTCTTTATTTTTTTATTATGCAGTTGGCATATTAAATTTTAAGTATGCTTCACAGAAGCATAATATCTATTAATTTTCGGCTATTACTAACATAATAAAAATCTATTCAGAAAAATTCATTAGAAATTTTAATAAGTTTATCAAGAAGCTTACTAAAGTCAAAGTACTGTCTTGGTAATTCAATTTTATTCCTTTTAGGATAGTTCATAGCAGTACTTACAAATATCATTGGCTCTTCGAAAATTGTTGACTTACTCTTAACAGAATATGTCGTTATTTTTTTATTATTAAGATTGAATATTAAATTTTAAGTATGCTTCCTCAGCAGCATAATATCTTACAAATTCCGGCTATTAATAACAGAATAAAAATCTATTCAGGAAAGTTCGTCAGAAATTTTAATAACTTTATCAAAAAACTTAATAAAGTCAAAGTACTGTCATGTTGATTCAATTTTATTCCTTTTAGGATAGTTCATAGCAGTAATTTCAAATATCATTGGCTCTTCGAAAATTTTTTACTCACTCTTAACAGAATAAGTCGTTATTTTTTTATATGCAGTTGGCCTATTTAATTTTAAGTATGCTTCACAGAAGCATAATATTTAATAATTTCCGGCTATTAATAACAGAATAAAAATCTATTCAGGAAAGATCGTCAGAAATTTTAATAAATTTATCAAGAAGCTGCATAAAGTCAAAGTACTGTCATAGTGATTCAATTTAATTCGTTTTAGTAAAGTTCATAGCAGTACTTTCAAATATCATGGGCTCTTCGCAAATTCTCGACTTATTCTTAACAGTGTAAGTCGTTATCTTTTTATTATGCAGTTGGCATATTATACTTTAAGTATGCTTCATTTGCAACATAATACCTATTTATTTTCGGCTATTAATAACAGAATTGAAATCTATTCAGGAAAATTAATCAGAAATTTTAATAAGTTTATCAAGAAGCTGCATAAAGTCAAAGTACTGTCATGATGATTCAATTTAATTCGTTTTAGTAAAGTTCGTAGCAGTTCTTTCAAATATCATTGGCTCTTCGAAAATTGTTTACTTACTCTTAACATTGTAAGTCGTTATTTTTTTATTATGCAGTTGGCTTATTAAATTTTAAATATGCTTCACCAGCAGCATAATATCTATTAATTTTCGGCTATTAATAACAGAATAAAAATCTATTCAGGAAAATTAATCAAAAAATTTAATAAGTTTATCAAGAAACAGAATAAAATCAAAGTACTGACATGATGATTCAATTTTATTCGTTTTAGTAAAGTTCATAGCAGTACTTTCAAATATCATTGGCTCTTCGAAAATTATTTACTTACTCTTTACACTGTAAGTCGTTATTTTTTTATTATGCAGTTGGCTTATTAAATTATAAGTATGCTTCAACAGCAGCATAATATCTATTAATTTTCGGCTATTAATAACAGAATAAAAATCTATTCAGGAAAATTCATCAAAAATTTTAATAAGTTTATCAAAAAACTAAATAAAGTCGAAGTACTGTCATGTTAATTCAATTTTATTCGTTTTAGGATAGTTTATAGCAGTACTTTCAAATTTTTTTGGCTCTTAGAAAACTTTTGACTTACTCTTAACAGAATAAGAAGCAGCATAATATCTATTAATTTTCGGCTATTAATAACAGAATAAAAATCCATTCAGGAAAATTCATCAAAAATTTTTATAAGTTTATCAAGAAACTGAATAAAGTTAAAGTACTGTCATGTTGATTCAATTTTATTCGTATTAGGAAAGTTCATAACAGTACTTTCAAATATCATGGGCTCTTCTAAATTTGTTGACTTACTTTTAACAGTGTAAGTCGTTATTTTTTTATTATGCAGTTGCCCTATTAAATATTAAGTATGCTTCATAGAAGCAAAATATATAATAATTTCCGGCTATTAATAACAGAATAAAAATCTATTCAGGAGAGTTCGTCAGAAATTTTAATAAATTTATCAAGAAGCTGCATAAAGTCAAAGTACTGTCTTGGTGATTCAATTTAATTCGTTTTAGTAAAGTTCATAGCAGTACTTTCAAATATCATGGGCTCTTCGAAAATTATCGACTAACTCTTAACAGTGTAAGTCGTTATTTTTTTATTATGCAGTTGGCATATTAAATTTTAAGTATGCTTCACAGAAGCATAATATCTATTAATTTTCGGCTATTAATAACATAATAAAAATCTATTCAGAAAAATTCATTAGAAATTTTAATAAGTTTATCAAGAAGCTTACTAAAGTCAAAGTACTGTCTTGGTAATTCAATTTTATTCCTTTTAGGATAGTTCATAGCAGTACTTACAAATATCATTGGCTCTTCGAAAATTGTTCACTTACTCTTAACAGAATATGTCGTTATTTTTTTATTATTAAGATTGAATATTAAATTTTAAGTATGCTTCGTCAGCAGCATAATATCTTACAAATTCCGGCTATTAATAACAGAATAAAAATCTATTCAGGAAAGTTCGTCAGAAATTTTAATAACTTTATCAAAAAACTTAATAAAGTCAAAGTACTGTCATGTTGATTCAATTTTATTCCTTTTAGGATAGTTCATAGCAGTATGTTCAAATATCATTGGCTCTTCGTAAATTCTCGACTTACTCTTAACAGTGTAAGTCGTTATTTTTTTATATGCAGTTGGCCTATTTAATTTTAAGTATGCTTCACAGAAGCATAATATCTAATAATTTCCGGCTATTAATAACAGAATAAAAATCTATTCAGGAAAGTTCGTCAGAAATTTTAATAAATTTATCAAGAAGCTGCATAAAGTCAAAGTACTGTCATGGTGATTCAATTTTATTCGTATTAGGAAAGTTCATAGCAGTACTTTCAAATATCATTGGCTCTTCGAAAATTGTTTACTTACTCTTAACATTGTAAGTCGTTATTTTTTTATTATGCAGTTGGCTTATTAAATTTTAAGTATGCTTCACCAGCAGCATAATATCTATTAATTTTCGGCTATTAATAACAGAATTGAAATCTATTCAGGAAAATTAATCAGAAATTTTAATAAGTTTATCAAGAAGCTGCATAAAGTCAAAGTACTGTCATGATGATTCAATTTAATTCGTTTTAGTAAAATTCGTAGCAGTTCTTTCAAATATCATTGGCTCTTCGAAAATTGTTTACTTACTCTTAACATTGTAAGTCGTTATTTTTTTATTATGCAGTTGGCTTATTAAATTTTAAGTATGCTTCACCAGCAGCATAATATCTATTAATTTTCGGCTATTAATAACAGAATAAAAATCTATTCAGGAAAATTAATCAAAAAATTTAATATGTTTATCAAGAAACAGAATAAAATCAAAGTACTGACATGATGATTCAATTTTATTCGTTTTAGTAAAGTTCATAGCAGTACTTTCAAATATCATTGGCTCTTTGAAAATTGTTTACTTACTCTTTACATTGTAAGTCGTTATTTTTTTATTATGCAGTTGGCTTATTAAATTTTAAGTATGCTTCATCAGCAGCACAATATCTATTTATTTTCGGTTATTAATAACAGAATAAAAATCTATTCAGGAAAGTTCGTCAGAAATTTTAATAAGTTTATCAAAAAACTGAATAAAGTCAAAGTACTGTCATGTTGATTCAATTTTATTCGTTTTAGTAAAGTTCATAGCAGTACTTTCAAATATCATGGGCTCTTCGATAATTCTCGACTTACTCTTAACAGTGTAAGTCGTTATTTTTTTATTATGCAGTTGGCTTAGTAAATTTTAAGTATGCTTCGTCAGCAGCATATTATCTTATAATTTCCGGCTATTAATAACAGAATAAAAAACTATTGTGGAAAATTCATCAGAAATTTTAATAAATTTATCCAGAAGCTGCATCAAGTCAAAGTACTGTCATGGTGATTCAATTTAATTCGTTTTAGGAAAGTTCATAGCAGTAGTTTCAAATATCATGGGCTCTTCAAAAATTCTCGATTTACTCTTAACAGTGTAAGTCGTAATTTTTTTATTATTCAGTTGGCACATTAATATTTAAGTATGCTTCATCAGCAGCATAATATTTATTTATTTTCGGCAATTAATAACATAATAAAAATCTATTCACGAAAATTTATCAAAAATTTTAATAGGTTTATCAAAAAACTGAATAAAGTCCAAGTACCGTCATGTTATTTTAATTTTATTCGCTTTAGGAAAGTTCATAGCAGTACATTCAAATTTCACGGTCTTTTCCAAAATTGTTGACTTACTCTTAACAGAATAAGTCGTTATTTTTTTATTATGCAGTTGGCATATTATATTTTAAGTTTGCTTCATCAGCAGCATAATATCTATTTATTTTCGGCAATTAATAACATAATAAAAATGTATTCAGGAAAATTTATCAAAAATTTTAATAGGTTTATCAAAAAACTGAATAAAGTCAAAGTACTGTCATTTTAATTTAATTTTATTCGCTTTAGGAAAATTCATAGCAGTACATTCAAATTTTACGGTCTCTTCCAAAATTGTTGACTTACTCTTAACAGAATAATTTGTTATTTTTTTATTATGCAGTTGGCATATTATATTTTAAGTTTGCTTCACCAGCAGCATAATATCTAATTATTTTCGACAATTAATAATAGAATAAAAGTCTATTCAGGGAAATTTATTCGAAATTTTAATAAGTTTATCAAAAAACTGAATAAAGTCAAAGTACTGTCATGTTATTTTAATTTTATTCGCTTTAGGAAAGTTCATAGCAGTACATTCAAATTTCACGGTCTCTTCCAAAATTGTTGGCTTACTCTTAACAGAATAAGTCGTTATTTTTTTACTATGCAGTTGGCATATTATATTTTAGGTTTGCTTCATCAGCAGCATAGAATCTAATTATTTTCGACAATTAATAACAGAATAAAAGTCTATTCAGGGAAATTCATCAGAAATTTTAATAAGTTTATCAAAAAACTGAATAAAGTGAAAGTACTGTCATGTTGATTCAATTTTATTCCTTTTAGGATAGTTTATAGTAGTACTTTCAAATATCATGAGCTCTTCAAAAATTCTCGACTTACTCTTAACAGTGTAAGTCGTAATTTTTTTATTATTCAGTTGGCACATTAATATTTAAGTATGCTTCATCAGCAGCATAATATTTATTTATTTTCGGCAATTAATAACATAATAAAAATCTATTCACGAAAATTTATCAAAAATTTTAATAGGTTTATCAAAAAACTGAATAAAGTCCAAGTACCGTCATGTTATTTTAATTTTATTCGCTTTAGGAAAGTTCATAGCAGTACATTCAAATTTCACGGTCTTTTCCAAAATTGTTGACTTACTCTTAACAGAATAAGTCGTTATTTTTTTATTATGCAGTTGGCATATTATATTTTAAGTTTGCTTCATCAGCAGCATAATATCTATTTATTTTCGGCAATTAATAACATAATAAAAATGTATTCAGGAAAATTTATCAAAAATTTTAATAGGTTTATCAAAAAACTGAATAAAGTCAAAGTACTGTCATTTTAATTTAATTTTATTCGCTTTAGGAAAATTCATAGCAGTACATTCAAATTTTACGGTCTCTTCCAAAATTGTTGACTTACTCTTAACAGAATAAGTCGTTATTTTTTTATTATGCAGTTGGCATATTATATTTTAAGTTTGCTTCACCAGCAGCATAATATCTAATTATTTTCGACAATTAATAATAGAATAAAAGTCTATTCAGGGAAATTTATTCGAAATTTTAATAAGTTTATCAAAAAACTGAATAAAGTCAAAGTACTGTCATGTTATTTTAATTTTATTCGCTTTAGGAAAGTTCATAGCAGTACATTCCAATTTCACGGTCTTTTCCAAAATTGTTGACTTACTCTTAACAGAATAAGTCGTTATTTTTTTATTATGCAGTTGGCATATTATATTTTAAGTTTGCTTCATCAGCAGCATAATATCTATTTATTTTCTGCTATTAATAACAGAATAAAAATCTATTCAGGGAAATTTATCAAAAATTTTAATAAGTTTATCAAGAAACTGAATAAAGTCAAAGTACTGTCATTTTAATTTAATTTTATTCGCTTTAGGAAAATTCATAGCAGTACATTCAAATTTTACGGTCTCTTCCAAAATTGTTGACTTACTCTTAACAGAATAAGTCGTTATTTTTTTATTATGCAGTTGGCATATTATATTTTAAGTTTGCTTCACCAGCAGCATAATATCTAATTATTTTCGACAATTAATAATAGAATAAAAGTCTATTCAGGGAAATTTATTCGAAATTTTAATAAGTTTATCAAAAAACTGAATAAAGTCAAAGTACTGTCATGTTATTTTAATTTTATTCGCTTTAGGAAAAATCATAGCAGTACATTCAAATTTCACGGTCTTTTCCAAAATTGTTGACTTACTCTTAACAGAATAAGTCGTTATTTTTTTATTATGCAGTTGGCATATTATATTTTAAGTTTGCTTCATCAGCAGCATAATATCTATTTATTTTCGGCAATTAATAACATAATAAAAATGTATTCAGGAAAATTTATCAAAAATTTTAATAGGTTTATCAAAAAACTGAATAAAGTCAAAGTACTGTCATTTTAATTTAATTTTATTCGCTTTAGGAAAATTCATAGCAGTACATTCAAATTTTACGGTCTCTTCCAAAATTGTTGACTTACTCTTAACAGAATAATTTGTTATTTTTTTATTATGCAGTTGGCATATTATATTTTAAGTTTGCTTCACCAGCAGCATAATATCTAATTATTTTCGACAATTAATAATAGAATAAAAGTCTATTCAGGGAAATTTATTCGAAATTTTAATTAGTTTATCAAAAAACTGAATAAAGTCAAAGTACTGTCATGTTATTTTAATTTTATTCGCTTTAGGAAAGTTCATAGCAGTACATTCAAATTTCACGGTCTCTTCCAAAATTGTTGGCTTACTCTTAACAGAATAAGTCGTTATTTTTTTACTATGCAGTTGGAATATTATATTTTAGGTTTGCTTCATCAGCAGCATAGAATCTAATTATTTTCGACAATTAATAACAGAATAAAAGTCTATTCAGGGAAATTCATCAGAAATTTTAATAAGTTTATCAAAAAACTGAATAAAGTGAAAGTACTGTCATGTTGATTCAATTTTATTCCTTTTAGGATAGTTTATAGTAGTACTTTCAAATATCATGAGCTCTTCAAAAATTCTCGACTTACTCTTAACAGTGTAAGTCGTAATTTTTTTATTATTCAGTTGGCACATTAATATTTAAGTATGCTTCATCAGCAGCATAATATTTATTTATTTTCGGCAATTAATAACATAATAAAAATCTATTCACGAAAATTTATCAAAAATTTTAATAGGTTTATCAAAAAACTGAATAAAGTCCAAGTACCGTCATGTTATTTTAATTTTATTCGCTTTAGGAAAGTTCATAGCTGTACATTCAAATTTCACGGTCTTTTCCAAAATTGTTGACTTACTCTTAACAGAATAATTCGTTATTTTTTTATTATGCAGTTGGCATATTATATTTTAAGTTTGCTTCATCAGCAGCATAATATCTATTTATTTTCGGCAATTAATAACATAATAAAAATGTATTCAGGAAAATTTATCAAAAATTTTAATAGGTTTATCAAAAAACTGAATAAAGTCAAAGTACTGTCATTTTAATTTAATTTTATTCGCTTTAGGAAAATTCATAGCAGTACATTCAAATTTTACGGTCTCTTCCAAAATTGTTGACTTACTCTTAACAGAATAAGTCGTTATTTTTTTATTATGCAGTTGGCATATTATATTTTAAGTTTGCTTCACCAGCAGCATAATATCTAATTATTTTCGACAATTAATAATAGAATAAAAGTCTATTCAGGGAAATTTATTCGAAATTTTAATAAGTTTATCAAAAAACTGAATAAAGTCAAAGTACTGTCATGTTATTTTAATTTTATTCGCTTTAGGAAAGTTCATAGCAGTACATTCAAATTTCACGGTCTTTTCCAAAATTGTTGACTTACTCTTAACAGAATAAGTCGTTATTTTTTTATTATGCAGTTGGCATATTATATTTTAAGTTTGCTTCATCAGCAGCATATTATCTATTTATTTTCTGCTATTAATAACAGAATAAAAATCTATTCAGGAAAATTAATCAAAAATTTTAATAAGTTTATCAAGAAACTGAATAAAGTCGAAGTACTATCATGTTAATTCAATTTTATTCGTTTTAGGCTAGTTTATAGCAGTACCTTCAAATTTTATTGGCTCTTAGAACATTTTCGACTTTCTCTTAACAGAATAAGAATCAGCATAATATCTATTTATTTTCGGCTATTTATAACAGAATAAAAATCTATTTAGGGAAATTCATCAAAAATTTTAATAAGTTTATCAAAAAACTGAATAAAGTCAAAGTACTGACATGGTGATTAGATTTTATTCGTTTTAGAAAAGTTCATAGCAATACTTTCAAATGTCACGTTCTCTTCCAAAATTGTAGACTAACTCTAAACAGTATAAGTCGTTATTTTTTAATTAATCGGTTAGAATATTAAATTTTAAGTATGCTTCACAGAAGCTTAATATCTATTTATTTTCGGCTATTAATAACAGAATTAAAATCTATTCAGCAAAGTTCGTCAGAAATTTTAATAAGTTTATCAATAAGCTGCATAAAGACAAAGTACTGTCATGGTGATTCAATTTAATTCGTTTTAGTAAAGTTTATAGCAGTACTTTCAAATATCATGGGCTCTTCGCCAATTCTCGACTTACTCTTAACAGTGTAAGTCGTTATCTTTTTATTATGCAGTTGGCATATTAAACTTTAAGTATGCTTCATTTGCAACATAATACCTATTTATTTTCGGCTATTAATAACAGAATTAAAATCTATTCAGGAAAATTAATCAGAAATTTTAATAAGTTTATCAAGAAGCTGCATAAAGTCAAAGTACTGTCATGATGATTCAATTTAATTCGTTTTAGTAAAGTTCGTAGCAGTTCTTTCAAATATCATTGGCTCTTCGAAAATTGTTTACTTACTCTTAACATTGTAAGTCGTTATTTTTTTATTATGCAGTTGGCTTATTAAATTTTAAGTATGCTTCACCAGCAGCATAATATCTATTAATTTTCGGCTATTAATAACAGAATAAAAATCTATTCAGGAAAATTAATCAAAAAATTTAATAAGTTTATCAAGAAACTGAATAAAATCAAAGTACTGACATCATGATTCAATTTTATACGTTTTAGTAAAGTTCATAGCAGTACTTTCAAATATCATTGGCTCTTCGAAAATTGTTTACTTACTCTTTACACTGTAAGTCGTTATTTTTTTATTATGCAGTTGGCTTATTAAATTTTAAGTATGCTTCATCAGCAGCATAATTTCTAATAATTTCCGGCTATTAATAACAGAATAAAAATCTATTCAGGAAAATTAATCAAAAATTTTAATAAGTTTTCAAAAAACTGAAAAAAGTCAAAGTACTGACATGGTCATTCAATTTTATTCGTTTTAGTAAAGTTCATAGCAGTACTTTCAAATATCATTGGCTCTTCGAAAATTGTTTACTTACTCTTTACACTGTAATTCGTTACTTTTTTATTATGCAGTTGGCTTATTAAATTTTAAGTATGCTTCATCAGCAGCATAATATCTATTAATTTTCGGCTATTAATAACAGAATAAAAATCTATTCAGGAAAATTTATCAAAAATTTTAATAAGTTTATCAAAAAACTAAATAAATTCGAAGTACTGTCATGTTAATTCAATTTTATTCGTTTTAGGATAGTTTATAGCAGTACTTTCAAATTTTTTTGGTTCTTAGAAAACTTTTGACTTACTCTTAACAGAATAAGAAGCACCATAATATCTATTTATTTTCTGCTATTAATAACAGAATAAAAACCTATTCAGGGAAATTTATCAAAAATTTTAATAAGTTTATCAAAAAACTGAAGAAAGTCAAAGTACTGTCATGGTGATTCAATTTAATTCGTTTTAGTAAAGTTCATAGCAGTACTTTCAAATATCATTGGCTCTTCGAAAATTCTCGACTTACTCTAAACAGTGTAAGTCGTTATTTTTTTATTATGCAGTTGGCATATTAAATTTTAAGTATGCTTCATTAGCAACATAATACCTAATTATTTCCGGCTGTTAATAACAGATTAAAAATCTATTTAGAAAATGTCATTAGAAATTTTAATAAGTTTATCAAGAAGCTTACTAAAGTCAAAGTACTGTCTTGGTGCTTCAATTTTATTCGTTTTAGGATAGATCATAGCAGTTACTTCAAACATCATGGTCTATCTGAAAATTATTGACTTACTTTTACCAGAATATGTCGTTATTTTTTTATTATTCTGATTGAATATTAAATTTTAAGTATGCTTCATCAGCAGCACAATATCTATTTATTTTCGGTTATTAATAACAGAATAAAAATCTATTCAGGAAAGTTCGTCAGAAATTTTAATAAGTTTATCAAAAAACTGAATAAAGTCAAAGTACTGTCATGTTGATTCAATTTTATTCGTTTTAGTAAAGTTCATAGCAGTACTTTCAAATATCATGGGCTCTTCGATAATTCTCGACTTACTCTTAACAGTGTAAGTCGTTATTTTTTTATTATGCAGTTGGCTTAGTAAATTTTAAGTATGCTTCGTCAGCAGCATATTATCTTATAATTTCCGGCTATTAATAACAGAATAAAAAACTATTGTGGAAAATTCATCAGAAATTTTAATAAATTTATCCAGAAGCTGCATCAAGTCAAAGTACTGTCATGGTGATTCAATTTAATTCGTTTTAGGAAAGTTCATAGCAGTAGTTTCAAATATCATGGGCTCTTCAAAAATTCTCGACTTACTCTTAACAGTGTAAGTCGTAATTTTTTTATTATTCAGTTGGCACATTAATATTTAAGTATGCTTCATCAGCAGCATAATATTTATTTATTTTCGGCAATTAATAACATAATAAAAATCTATTCACGAAAATTTATCAAAAGTTTTAATAGGTTTATCAAAAAACTGAATAAAGTCCAAGTACCGTCATGTTATTTTAATTTTATTCGCTTTAGGAAAGTTCATAGCAGTACATTCAAATTTCACGGTCTTTTCCAAAATTGTTGACTTACTCTTAACAGAATAAGTCGTTATTTTTTTATTATGCAGTTGGCATATTATATTTTAAGTTTGCTTCATCAGCAGCATAATATCTATTTATTTTCGGCAATTAATAACATAATAAAAATATATTCAGGAAAATTTATCAAAAATTTTAATAGGTTTATCAAAAAACTGAATAAAGTCAAAGTAATGTCATTTTAATTTAATTTTATTCGCTTGAGGAAAATTCATAGCAGTACATTCAAATTTTACGGTCTCTTCCAAAATTGTTGACTTACTCTTAACAGAATAATTTGTTATTTTTTTATTATGCAGTTGGCATATTATATTTTAAGTTTGCTTCACCAGCAGCATAATATCTAATTATTTTCGACAATTAATAATAGAATAAAAGTCTATTCAGGGAAATTTATTCGAAATTTTAATAAGTTTATCAAAAAACTGAATAAAGTCAAAGTACTGTCAAGTTATTTTAATTTTATTCGCTTTAGGAAAGTTCATAGCAGTACATTCAAATTTCACGGTCTTTTCCAAAATTGTTGACTTACTCTTAACAGAATAAGTCGTTATTTTTTTACTATGCAGTTGGCATATTATATTTTAAGTTTGCTTCATCAGCAGCATAGAATCTAATTATTTTCGACAATTAATAACAGAATAAAAGTCTATTCAGGGAAATTCATCAGAAATTTTAATAAGTTTATCAAAAAAATGAATAAAGTGAAAGTACTGTCATGTTGATTCAATTTTATTCCTTTTAGGATAGTTTATAGTAGTACTTTCAAATATCATGGGCTCTTCAAAAATTCTCGACTTACTCTTAACAGTGTAAGTCGTAATTTTTTTATTATTCAGTTGGCACATTAATTTTTAAGTATGCTTCATCAGCAGCATAATATTTATTTATTTTCGGCAATTAATAACATAATAAAAATCTATTCACGAAAATTTATCAAAAATTTTAATATGTTTATCAAAAAACTGTATAAAGTCCAAGTACCGTCATGTTATTTTAATTTTATTCGCTTTAGGAAAGTTCATAGCAGTACATTCAAATTTCACGGTCTTTTCCAAAATTGTTGACTTACTCTTAACAGAATAAGTCGTTATTTTTTTATTATGCAGTTGGCATATTATATTTTAAGTTTGCTTCATCAGCAGCATAATATCTATTTATTTTCGGCAATTAATAACATAATAAAAATGTATTCAGGAAAATTTATCAAAAATTTTAATAGGTTTATCAAAAAACTGAATAAAGTCAAAGTACTGTCATTTTAATTTAATTTTATTCGCTTTAGGAAAATTCATAGCAGTACATTCAAATTTTACGGTCTCTTCCAAAATTGTTGACTTACTCTTAACAGAATAAGTCGTTATTTTTTTATTATGCAGTTGGCATATTATATTTTAAGTTTGCTTCACCAGCAGCATAATATCTAATTATTTTCGACAATTAATAATAGAATAAAAGTCTATTCAGGGAAATTTATTCGAAATTTTAATAAGTTTATCAAAAAACTGAATAAAGTCAAAGTACTGTCAAGTTATTTTAATTTTATTCGCTTTAGGAAAGTTCATAGCAGTACATTCAAATTTCACGGTCTTTTCCAAAATTGTTGACTTACTCTTAACAGAATAAGTCGTTATTTTTTTATTATGCAGTTGGCATATTATATTTTAAGTTTGCTTCATCAGCAGCATAATATCTATTTATTTTCGGCAATTAATAACATAATAAAAATATATTCAGGAAAATTTATCAAAAATTTTAATAGGTTTATCAAAAAACTGAATAAAGTCAAAGTAATGTCATTTTAATTTAATTTTATTCGCTTGAGGAAAATTCATAGCAGTACATTCAAATTTTACGGTCTCTTCCAAAATTGTTGACTTACTCTTAACAGAATAATTTGTTATTTTTTTATTATGCAGTTGGCATATTATATTTTAAGTTTGCTTCACCAGCAGCATAATATCTAATTATTTTCGACAATTAATAATAGAATAAAAGTCTATTCAGGGAAATTTATTCGAAATTTTAATAAGTTTATCAAAAAACTGAATAAAGTCAAAGTACTGTCAAGTTATTTTAATTTTATTCGCTTTAGGAAAGTTCATAGCAGTACATTCAAATTTCACGGTCTTTTCCAAAATTGTTGACTTACTCTTAACAGAATAAGTCGTTATTTTTTTACTATGCAGTTGGCATATTATATTTTAAGTTTGCTTCATCAGCAGCATAGAATCTAATTATTTTCGACAATTAATAACAGAATAAAAGTCTATTCAGGGAAATTCATCAGAAATTTTAATAAGTTTATCAAAAAAATGAATAAAGTGAAAGTACTGTCATGTTGATTCAATTTTATTCCTTTTAGGATAGTTTATAGTAGTACTTTCAAATATCATGGGCTCTTCAAAAATTCTCGACTTACTCTTAACAGTGTAAGTCGTAATTTTTTTATTATTCAGTTGGCACATTAATTTTTAAGTATGCTTCATCAGCAGCATAATATTTATTTATTTTCGGCAATTAATAACATAATAAAAATCTATTCACGAAAATTTATCAAAAATTTTAATATGTTTATCAAAAAACTGTATAAAGTCCAAGTACCGTCATGTTATTTTAATTTTATTCGCTTTAGGAAAGTTCATAGCAGTACATTCAAATTTCACGGTCTTTTCCAAAATTGTTGACTTACTCTTAACAGAATAAGTCGTTATTTTTTTATTATGCAGTTGGCATATTATATTTTAAGTTTGCTTCATCAGCAGCATAATATCTATTTATTTTCGGCAATTAATAACATAATAAAAATGTATTCAGGAAAATTTATCAAAAATTTTAATAGGTTTATCAAAAAACTGAATAAAGTCAAAGTACTGTCATTTTAATTTAATTTTATTCGCTTTAGGAAAATTCATAGCAGTACATTCAAATTTTACGGTCTCTTCCAAAATTGTTGACTTACTCTTAACAGAATAAGTCGTTATTTTTTTATTATGCAGTTGGCATATTATATTTTAAGTTTGCTTCACCAGCAGCATAATATCTAATTATTTTCGACAATTAATAATAGAATAAAAGTCTATTCAGGGAAATTTATTCGAAATTTTAATAAGTTTATCAAAAAACTGAATAAAGTCAAAGTACTGTCAAGTTATTTTAATTTTATTCGCTTTAGGAAAGTTCATAGCAGTACATTCAAATTTCACGGTCTTTTCCAAAATTGTTGACTTACTCTTAACAGAATAAGTCGTTATTTTTTTATTATGCAGTTGGCATATTATATTTTAAGTTTGCTTCATCAGCAGCATAATATCTATTTATTTTCGACAATTAATAATAGAATAAAAGTCTATTCAGGGAAATTTATTCGAAATTTTAATAAGTTTATCAAAAAACTGAATAAAGTCAAAGTACTGTCAAGTTATTTTAATTTTATTCGCTTTAGGAATATTCATAGCAGTACTTTCAAATGTCACGTTCTCTTCTAAAATTTTTGACTTACTCTTAACAGAATAAGTCTTTATTTTTTTATTATTTAGTTGGCATATTAATATTTATGTATGCTTCGTCAGCAGCATAATATCTATTTATTTTCTGCTATTAATAACAGAATAAAAATCTATTCAGGGAAATTTATCAAAAATTTTAATAAGTTTATCAAGAAACTGAATAAAGTCAAAGTACTGTTATAGTGATACAATTTTATTCTTTTTAGGAATATTCATAGCAGTACTTTCAAATGTCACGTTCTCTTCTAAAATTTTTGACTTACTCTTAACAGAATAAGTCTTTATTTTTTTATTATTTACTTGGCATATTAATATTTAAGTATGCTTCCTCAGCAGCATAATAACTAATAATTTCCGGCTATTAATAACAGAAGAAAAAACTATTGTGGAAAATTCATCAGAAATTTTAATAAGTTTATCAAGAAGCTGCATTAAGTCAAAGTACTGTCATGGTGATTCAATTTTATTCGTTTTAGTCAAGTTCATAGCAGTACTTTCAAATATCATGGGCTCTTCGAAAATTCTCGACTTATTCTTAACAGTGTAAGTCGTTATTTTTTTATTATGCAGTTGGCTTAGTAAATTTTAAGTATGCTTCATCAGCAGCATAATATCTATTTATTTTCGGCTATAAATAACAGAATTAAAATTTATTCAGGAAAATTCATCAGAAATTTTAATAAGTTTACCAAGAAACTGAATAAATTCAAAGTACTGACATGCTAGAATTTATTTTGTGTATCGAAAGTTTATTCTAAAACTTCAAATTTAACTTAACCTAGAAAATTATTTTACAAATCTTAAGAAATTAAAGATTACATCGGGTGAAAGGATCCACGCTGCGCATGGATTCTGGACACGTATCGCTTGACTTAAAAATGTTACGTTTGACTTTGTAAAAGAGTCACGTGTTCGCGCAAAATATACAAGTTTAGAGTCTGCTATAGTTTAGTTTTCTGTTAAAATAGAGTGCTGATCTTATTTTTTACTTTCTTTTTATATTAAATAAAATAATTATTATTTTTAAATAATAAGAATTATTAATATTAATAAAAATTTCAAGATTTCAAATTAATATTTTCTTTAACCATATCTTTTTATAATTTTTTTGTTAATATAATAATGATAATAAATTATGGAATATTAATTATTATAAATTGATAAATCTACAAAAATATATGTTACATTTAATAGTAATTTTAAATTTAACATTTTTAGCTATGGCCCTTCTACACCAGATGATATTTGCTTAACAATTTTGGACGATTTCAATTTAAAATTTTAAATAAAAATATTATGTATTTACGAATACTAACAATATATATTTTTTCTAGAATTGAAAAAGTAATTAAGGAATTGAAACATGCATAATTAAAAATTACTTTTGTAATCGAAAAAAATTAAATTTTTGAGAGACGCCGATGTAAATAACGAAAAAATTCTTTTAAATTCTAAAATTTACACATCTTAAAATAATAAAAAATTACTCACGCTGAAATATTTAAGTACATTATATTTATTAAAAGATATCATTAAATAAAATATTAATTATTTTTATTTAATATATAAAAAACTAAATAAGAGCAGCACACTGCACAGTGGGCTAGAAAAAGTCAAAAGGGAACAAAATTCGGCTTCAGCGTAATTTTGACTGAAAATAAAATTTTAAAAATGGAAATTATAGGTTTTCATATGTATTAAACGATAGGATACCGCTTTTTTTGAAAAAAAAATGTTGGAAAATTTTTTTAGGCGTGGGAAGTCGTGGGAAATTTTTTTAAAATTTGGCACTAAAAAATGGGACAGTCAAAATGTTAAATTTATAAAAAAAAAGCTATTTGATGATATATATACATAAAAATATGCTGAAAAAACCATAATTAACCTGAAAATTTTATTTCAGCTGTATGTGTCTACTATTGTAGGTGTGTTAGTGGAATATTCGAAAAAACTTAAAAATTAAAAAAAAATCAGAGTTTTATTAATTTTTCGGGTTTTTTACTTCCTAAAATGCACAAATAAAGTATATATGGATTTTTGGCATCTACCTTGGTCTTATCCTACATCTGTGTATTTTTGTGTCTGTATGTGAGCGTGTATAAAATTGAATTTTCGCATTTTTAGTAAATTTTTTAAAATTTAATCATAAAGATATTAAATAATGAAATGGTTAACTTGTTTATAGATGAAAAAACTTGAATGTATGTGTGAATTGATATAAAATGTGTGCAGTTGTGTCTATGGGAGTATGGTTGAATGTGTACGTGTGTATGAGAGTGTGTGAGTTAAATCGTATTTTCATATTTTCGGTGGGTTTTTTTTAAATTAATCATAATGATATACAATTATAAAGTGGTTATTTTGTTTATTTATGAAAAAATTTGAATGTATATGTGTGTGGATATAAAATGTCTGCAGGAAAATCGAAAAATACGAAAGATAGCATGTACACATACACTCATACAGACAATTGCATATATATATTTTATATCCATACACATATAGATTCAAATTTTTTCATAAATAAACAAAATAACCACTTTATAATTCAATATCATTATGATTAATTTAAAAAAAACTAACTGAAAATACGAAAATACGATTTAACTCACACACACTCATACACACGTACACATGGAACCATACTCCCATAGACACAACTGCACACATTTTATACCAATACACGCATACATTCAAGTTTTGTCATCTATAAACAAGTTAACCATTTCATTATTTAATATCTTTATGATTAAATTTTAAAAAATCTACTAAAAATGCGAAAATTCAATTTTACACACGCTCACATACAGTCACAAAAATACACAGATGTAGGATAAGACCAAGGTAGATGCAAAAAACCCATATATACTTTATTTGTGCTTTTTAGGAAGTAAAAAACCCGAAAAATTAATAAAACTCTGATTTTTTTTTTAATTTTTAAGTTTTTTCGAATATTCCACTAACACACCTACAATAGTAAACACATACAGCTGAGATAAAATTTTTAGGTTAATTATGGTTTTTGCAGCATATTTTTATGTATATATATCATCAAAAAGCTTTTTTTTTATAAATTTGACATTTTAAATGTCCCATTTTTAGTGCCAAATTTTAAAAATTTTTTCCTGATTTCCCACGCCTAAAAAAATTTTCCAAAATTTTCCAAAATTTTTTTTTCAAAAAAAGCGGTATCCTATCGTTTAGTATATATGAAAACCTATAAATTCCATTTTTTAAATTTTATTTTCAGTCAAAATTACGCTGAAGCCGAATTTTGTTCCCTTTTGACATTTTCTAGCCCACTGTGCACTGTTTTGACAGAAAACTGAACTGTAGCAGATGCTAAAACTTTTATATTTGGTGCGATCACGTGACTCTTTTACAAACTCTAACGTAACATTTTTGAGTTAAGCGATACGTGACTGAAATCCATGCGCAGCGTGGATCATTTCTCCCGGTGTAGTAATTCATTTTACGGTTGACTGTTTGAGTTGAAAGTCTGATTTTATTACAAGAAAAATCTCTTTTTATTATTTTGACAGTTGCTTTTACTTTAAGTAAATTCTCTCGTGAAAACAAAATATCTTGTAATTGATGGCTTCTAATAGCCGAATAAAAATATGGCCTAATATTAAATAAGAAAATTTACAATTTTACCAAAAGAATGAATACGTTGATAGTACTGACATGGTTTTGTAATATAATTTATTTGAATTTCAGTAGCAGAACTTACTTTCCTTGGAAGTCCTCTAAAATGAAAATATAAGTTTTGCAATAATAAATAATTTTTTTTTTATTATGCAACTGGCTGTTTGTAATTTCAGTCTATTTTTTAGGAAAAGATAAATTTGTGTAATTTTTAGCTTCTAATAACAGAATAAAAATCTGTCTGATGAAATTTATTAGCAATTTAAATAATTTTGGCCAGAGACTGAATAAACTGAAAGTATACTGACATGTTCTTTAAATTTTAGTCGTTTTAGGAAAGTTCATAGTAGTACTTTCAAATATCACGTTCTCTTCAAAAATGTTTACAATTACTCCAGTCATTATACGCGGTTGGAGGGGGGGGGGTCACTATAATCACCTACCACCACCAGATTTGGTCTACTGTACGTTTTTTGGGTCGCTGATCAGAAATTTCGGTGTGTTTTCTATGAGAAATTTGGTGAAACACCCTTAAATTTGCCCCTTCGCTATGTATTAATTAATTTATTTTACTGGGGTTGAGTTTATTTAGATCAGAGAAATGATAAAAGATTTATTTAACACTATTTTTGATTGTTATAAGAATTTAATGTATTTTAAAAAAATTATTCATTTTATTATTTTTTTTTTTTTTACTGTATTTTTAAGGTGGTTCACGCAGTTTATAAAAAACGAATAATATGAACTAAAATTTACTGGAGATGAAGATAATTAAAAAACAAACTCATTGAGCCCAAACAATACATAGTTTGCCGATAAAATAAGAAAGAAATAGTTAACTGAATATTGCTTAAATTAACACGCGTTCTTATGGGAGTTGATATTGTTTTACTTCGTACTAATTCAATAACGAATCTTTTTAGATAAAATTGTACAAATATGTTATTTAACATAAATAGAAAATTTTCCAAGAAAAAAAAAATAGTTGCCGATCAAATTATAAGCACATAATTTTAGTCGCGGGTCCCTTTCAATAAAATGTTTCGTATAATTTTAAAATTTTGTTTACACCGCACTCCTTATATGAGAATATGCAGTACTATTAATAGTAACTTCTAAATATTCTTGCATCTATAAAATAAATAGTAAAACTTAATTAATTAGTTATGACCCCCTCTGATGTCACCCTAAAATACAAGGTGATTCCGAGCGGGACGTATTGTTTGCTTTTCGACGGCCAATAGCAGGCATAGATCCAAGCATCGACAAATAACGTCGCCGCTTTGAAAAACAACAACACGTCCCGCTCGGAATCACCGAGTATACGGATTTAAAACCGTGAGACACCTTAAATTAAAAAAGATTCCTACTTTTACTTATGTTTAAAGTAACATTATACAGTTTATTTTAGGGTTATCAGTTATATATTATACTTTGGAGTAGAATTTACCCGTTAAAACAAACCGTTACTTTGACTTTTTCTTAATTCGGAATCAAGTAAGAACGAAATTTAACTAAATTTTATTTCATTTTTTAACAACCAAAATATACAGACTCTCATTCACATATTACAAATAAGTTTACAAATATTACCTTCTTGATTTACAATTTTTTTTCTTTGTACAAAATATTGATGTTTTTTTTTTTTGGAAAATTTATCAGTAAAGAATTTCAGCAATACAGTATTTATTTATAAAATAAAAGTTTAAAATTATTTCATATTTATAAATCAGTATATCTACATTTTATAACTAATAGCGTTATTGAAAAAATTTTCACGTCTTTCACCTGTTATTATGAATTCTTTTTAATTTTAGCCAAGCAGAATTTTTAACTTGTTCTAAATAATTTTAAAATTAATAATTTAAAATTAATTTTTAAAATTTTATAATAAACATAATTTATATTTTAAACTCAAATGTGTACAAAGTAAATTATAATTTTTAATAAATTACAAATTTTTTTTTAAATACTTGTTCTGCGAGTTTGGTATTTATTAAGTAAGCTTTTTAATTTTGAAGTGCTCTTTTTTTCTGGTGTTCTCTGAACATAATTTTCTTCACCATCATCTTCAGAAGACAATTCTGCATCTAAAGTAATTGCAAAGTAAAAATATTTAGTATAAATTTAGTATATATGTTTCTGTCTTAGGCTACAAGAAAATAATACCCTGTATCGATCATTAATCCTCATTGAGCGTTAATCAATCTGGAGCTTTTTTTTTTACTGCCAAGGACAAAACATTTTTTTTTCTGGACATACGACACTTGGCCATAAAAAAATGCTCAAAATCTCAGTTTAACTATAATATCATGTTAACTCTCTCGATTAAGTTACAATTTCGATAAAAATTTGAATCCAAAACAAAATTTAAACAAAATTTAAATTTGTTTTTACTTTTTAACAACAAAATTTAATTTATTGAATAATCAAATGCTTATGCATAATTTTTGCATACAAAAATTCATATTTTGTTTATTATTATAAAAAATTTTTCCTTTATGGGTGATTGCCTTATACAGTAAAGTATTTATACAACAAAGATGCATGGAATTGCATTAATGTTAAGTGTTGATTATAAATCTTGAGGTACATTTTTTGTTTTAACTATACGCAAGAAAAAAAATTATACTATAATCGATACTGTTTCTCCACTCAGATTTTTAACATTTTCATTGATAAATTAATTTTCAAATAATAAATACAAGAACTTTGTTTTAAATTGTAAAAAAGTTATATTTAAGTTTCATAAATTTTCTAAAGGTTTGTTTCCAATGAATTTATTTTCACTCTGTTGTTTTCATATGCGAAAAGGAAAAATAATTAAATATGAATTTCACTTTGGATTCAAATTTAAATAAAATATGTAATTACCTGAATTTACATTAAAACAAGATTGAACTGTTTACTTTCATATTTTACTAGCATAGTTGAGAGGAAAGGCTCCCCCCACCCCTGGTCTGTTTTTGGTGTTTCATAATAAAAACATTTTTCTATTCTAGTAAAGCTAATACATAATCTCGAATTTGTTTTACGTATGCGCAAAATCTACTGTTTTTTTACAATTAGTATTTTCCACCATTTTTTTGGAAAGATTATGGGTGTGTATGGCTCACTTGGTACATGCCTGGTGTTCTTTAGAAAAAATAATGTTCTACTGCAAACAAAGTTCTAAAACAATTTGAAGTTTATTCTACCTATGCGAAATCAATTACTTTTCGTGTAAAATTCGATAAATATTTTTCTGGACAGTAGCAACTTTCGTGGTTACTGAACAGAAATATACTATTTTCTGCATATTGCAAAAAAATACCTTAAAAAAAAAAAATTTTTTTTGTTTACGGAAAAGCTGTATAGATTTTTAAAGATAAGACCGTTTTAAATAAAAAAAAATTAATACATAAAAATTTGTGCCAAAACAAATAATAAAAATAAATAAACAAATTTTGATAAAGATTCAAAAGGATTGAAATTTCAATAATTTAAATAAAAATAAATACTTTTAATACAATGTCTATTAAATATATATTAATTTTACCGCATAAAAAAAATTAAATATTATATAAATTTTCAAATACATAGAGTAGTAAGATATACATTATAATATATGAATATTAAATACACCATTTCCTATATTCTGCTTTTTGTTCAGTAACATTCTTAAATATGTCTTTTTCTGTTCTGGAGTATTTGCTACATAATTTGCATCTCATCCTCGGAAAATAACTTTTCATCTAAAAAGTTTACAAAAAAATGCATTGTTATTGAGTCCGACCCTTCCCAAAAGCAAATTGGAGCTGTGAAACAACGATTTTTATAACTTTAGGTCCGGCTTGAATTAAAAATAAGTAAAAATTTTGCATAAAATATAATGATTAACATTAAAAACCATTTTATAATTCAAATAACCACAAATAACTATTTAAAATATCTATTTTAACAAGTATTTTAACAAATTAAATTTTTAAAACAAAGGATAGATTAATATTTTTTATGTTTTCAATTCAAGCCGGACCTAAAGTTATAAAAATCGCCTTTTTACAGCTTTAATTTTCTTTTGGAGTGGGGGAGGGTCAGACTCAATATGATATACCAGGCAGAAGTCAAAAAAGAATGTTACACGGTACTTTCTAGGACCAATCTAGCTGATTAAGGCCCTAGTTAACGAGTTAGTTTACAGGCAGTATAATTTCTGCTCGGTAATGGGATACGATAAAATTATTATTCTATACTTCTATATTATTTATTACTTCTAACGGCGGTCGCTGCTACTTGAATCAAGTGAAAATGGATCAAAGATATATTGGCCGTATTAGAAAACGAATTTAGTAAATTACTAGATTTATATTTATGTTGGTACTAAAGGGGGGCGGAATAATTTTTCGTATTTATAAACGATTTTAGGCTTCTGATCAAACTTGGGGTTCGCGTCAAACCAAGTCAAACGCAGTGGTTCTCTTTTTATGTTTTTATCATGATTTTCAGTTAAGTTATTTTTTTGTTTAAATATTTTCAGATTATTTTATGTTTAATGTTGAGAAAAAAAGATTAAGGTATTAAAAAGAATAAATAAAGAATAAATAAACAATCGTTAATTTTATTATTAAATAATTGTAAAATGGAAAATCAAATGGAAATTCCAATGGAAGATCTATTGGACAATCTTTTGATCCATCAAGCGATGGAAATAGTTAGAACAATAGATAATTAAAAATGATTGGTCTAACCCTGAAATATGATTTATTAAAGATTTTTTGTTAATTTATTTTTTTTTGTTATATACCTAAAAGTTACCTGAAACTGACGAGCATCCTATTGATTTGCCATATCTTCGGTATAATGGTCAACACTAATTCTAAGAATGCGGTCTAAGCCACAGCGATGCTGGTCAATTAAAAGCATATCATCTACTTCTTCATCACGAGATTCTAAAACTATTTCCATCGCTTGATGGATCAAAAGATTGTTCAATGGATCTTCCATTGGAATTTCCATTTGATTTTCCATTTTACAATTATTTAATAATAAAATAAACGATGGTTTATTTATTCTTTATTTATTCTTTTTAATACCTTAATCTTTTTTTCTTAACACTAAACATAAAATAATCTGAAAATAATTAAACAACAAAATAACTTAACTGAAAATCATGATAAAAACATAAAAAGAGAACCACTGCGTTTGACTTGGTTTGACGCGAACCCCAAGTTTGATCAGAAGCCCAAAATCGTTTATAAATACAAAAAATTATTCCGCCCCCTTTTAGTACCAACATAAATATATATCTAGTAATTTACTAAATTCGTTTTCTAATACGGCCATTATACAGGTATAGGAATTTCTTTTTGTTAAGGAGGTTTATCCGTTAAGAAAAATAATGACAGAATGCTATAAAACTTGAATAGTATTCAAATTTATTTTTGAACTAAAATCGACTTATTTATAGCAATTTTGCCGACTTAATTAATTTTTTATTAATAAAATAAAAGTGGTATTTTAATATTGCGCTTATGGCAAAATTTGTTTCGGCTTTATAAAAAGTAGGGGGCTAATGACACAGATCAATGAAACTTAATAAATTTGATAAATAATTGCTTAAAGATTACATTCCCAATTAGTTTTACATACTTTATCGATTTTATTTTCGTAAACTTAATAAAAAGCACACAATAACACGTAACATAACCAAAAAGGTCATTATTTTAATTAAGTTTTTTTAAATTGTATAATACAATTATACTTTTTTTTGTAATATTCTTGAATTACAAGTTTCATACACAATTTTATTTAAAAAGTGCGTAAAAGTTGTCCAACAACTTTGTAATAGCTATTTGTTAAACAAGGGATAAAAAGTAAATTTTTGCTTTCATGCACGAGTGCAGGCAGCATGGAAATTAAAAAATCTTTGTTTTATCCCGTGATTTAACACAAAGTTTTACATATAATGGGCAAAAAAGCCGTCTCTCTAGGGCCGAAAATAGGCTTTTTTTGCCCTACATATGTTAGTCATTTTTATGCACGCTGTTAAATAAACGTATATTTTACAAATAAGGTAGGTACATTCTACAATCATCCGGTAAACTTTTGCGGTCGTCCGCTAGAAGTCCGCAAGTCAGTGGTGCCAACTTTACATAAATTAAATACACATGTTTATTTAGTCATCATTTAGTTCCGATTGGTGCCACTAGCGGACGACCGCAACAGTTTACCGGATGATTGTAGAATGTGTCGTAAAGACCACAGTCTCTCGTGTAAACCTTCGAATTTAATATTATATATTAATATAATATATTAATATCTAATAATAAAAATTTTTGAAAATTGGATTGCAACGTTCAGATAATTTAAATTTCAATTGAGTTTAAAATGACCTTGCTGGACAAATTATAAGGAAAAATTCAAAAAACTTTGATTTTCACTTTTCTCAAGATTTCATTCAAATTTGATAATATATTAATATAATATATTAAACATTTGTAATACAACTTTATATTAAAAAAATAATCTACGTGTTATTTAATCTAAAACATTTTTCATAATCAACATAAAAAAAAAAATTTAATCAATATAATATTTGATTTCTATTTTATTTAAAACTGATACCTGATATTTCAGCAGTAGGGCTCAAATTCAGTGAGTCCAAGTTAAAAAACTCTTCATCTTTTAGTTTGGAACATTTGAAATTTTTATTTACATCTTGTTTACTGAAATTAATTAAGTACTAGCGGTATCCTCTGTAATGTTCTCTGATTGATCATCCTTAAAAATTAAGTTACTTCATCAAATTTTAAATGTTATATATTAATGAAAATTAATGAGAATTAAAATATTATTTATCAATATATAGTAAATAATATAGTAATCGAAATCTAAAATTGAAGACTCAAATATTCTAATTCAAAAACTTAAAAAAAAATATTCTATACTTTAGTAATAACATAAAATAATAATATTTTAGTGAAATTATATTAAAATGTGTATTTATTAAGTACTCCTAATACACATAAAAAATTAAAATTTTAAGATATAGCGCACTTAGAGGGGCAGATTATATTGACACTAATACCAAAAATTTTTTTTATTTATGAATCAGTTACGACTTATCTAATGGCACGGAAAAAATCGACAGATATTAATATATAGGTAGATTTTAGTGAAATTGTATGAAATTGTGTAATTATTAAGTACTCCTAATACAAATAAAAAATTAAAATTTTAAGATATAGCGCACTTAGAGGGGCAGATTATATTGACACTAATGCCAAAAATTCAATTTATTTATGTATCAGTTAGGACTTATCTAATGGCACGCAAAAAATCAACAGATATTAATATATAGGTAGATTAGTCAAATTATATTAAAATGTGTATTTATTAAGTACTCCTAATACACATAAAAAATTAAAATTTTCAGATATAGCGCACTTAGAGGGGCAGATTATATTGACACTAATACCAAAAATTAAGTTTATTTATGTATCAGTTAGGACTTATCTAATGGCACGGAAAAAATCGACAGATATTAATATATAGGTAGATTTTAGTGAAATTGTATGAAATTGTGTAATTATTAAGTACTCATAATACAAATAAAAAATTAAAATTTTAAGATATAGCGCACTTAGAGGGGCAGATTATATTGACACTAATACCAAAAATTCAATTTATTTATGTATCAGTTAGGACTTATCTAATGGCACGCAAAAAATCAACAGATATTAATATATAGGTAGATTAGTGAAATTATATTAAAATGTGTATTTATTAAGTACTCCTAATACACATAAAAAATTAAAATTTTAAGATATAGCGCACTTAGAGTGGCAGATTATATTGACACTAATACCAAAAATTCAGTTTATTTATGTATCAGTGAGGACTTATCTAATGGCACGCAAAAAATCGACAGATATTAATATATAGGTAGATTTAGTGAAATTATATTAAAATGTGTATTTATTAAGTACTCCTAATACACATAAAAAATTAAAATTTTAAGATATAGCGCACTTAGAGGGGCAGATTATATTGACACTAATACCAAAAATTCAGTTTATTTATGTATCAGTTAGGACTTATCTAATGGCACGGAAAAAATCGACAGATATTAATATATAGGTAGATTTTAGTGAAATTGTATGAAATTGTGTAATTATTAAGTACTCCTAATACAAATAAAAAATTAAAATTTTAAGATATAGCGCACTTAGAGGGGCAGATTATATTGACACTAATACCAAAAATTCAGTTTATTTATGTATCAGTTAGGACTTATCTAATGGCACGGAAAAAATCGACAGATATTAATATATAGGTAGATTTTAGTGAAATTGTATGAAATTGTGTAATTATTAAGTACTCCTAATACAAATAAAAAATTAAAATTTTAAGATATAGCGCACTTAGAGGGGCAGATTATATTGACACTAATGCCAAAAATTCAATTTATTTATGTATCAGTTAGGACTTATCTAATGGCACGCAAAAAATCAACAGATATTAATATATAGGTAGATTAGTCAAATTATATTAAAATGTGTATTTATTAAGTACTCCTAATACACATAAAAAATTAAAATTTTCAGATATAGCGCACTTAGAGGGGCAGATTATATTGACACTAATACCAAAAATTAAGTTTATTTATGTATCAGTTAGGACTTATCTAATGGCACGGAAAAAATCGACAGATATTAATATATAGGTAGATTTTAGTGAAATTGTATGAAATTGTGTAATTATTAAGTACTCATAATACAAATAAAAAATTAAAATTTTAAGATATAGCGCACTTAGAGGGGCAGATTATATTGACACTAATACCAAAAATTCAATTTATTTATGTATCAGTTAGGACTTATCTAATGGCACGCAAAAAATCAACAGATATTAATATATAGGTAGATTAGTGAAATTATATTAAAATGTGTATTTATTAAGTACTCCTAATACACATAAAAAATTAAAATTTTAAGATATAGCGCACTTAGAGTGGCAGATTATATTGACACTAATACCAAAAATTCAGTTTATTTATGTATCAGTGAGGACTTATCTAATGGCACGCAAAAAATCGACAGATATTAATATATAGGTAGATTTAGTGAAATTATATTAAAATGTGTATTTATTAAGTACTCCTAATACACATAAAAAATTAAAATTTTAAGATATAGCGCACTTAGAGGGGCAGATTATATTGACACTAATACCAAAAATTCAGTTTATTTATGTATCAGTTAGGACTTATCTAATGGCACGGAAAAAATCGACAGATATTAATATATAGGTAGATTTTAGTGAAATTGTATGAAATTGTGTAATTATTAAGTACTCCTAATACAAATAAAAAATTAAAATTTTAAGATATAGCGCACTTAGAGGGGCAGATTATATTGACACTAATACCAAAAATTCAGTTTATTTATGTATCAGTTAGGACTTATCTAATGGCACGGAAAAAATCGACAGATATTAATATATAGGTAGATTTTAGTGAAATTGTATGAAATTGTGTAATTATAAAGTACTCCTAATACAAATAAAAAATTAAAATTTTAAGATATAGCGCACTTAGAGGGGCAGATTATATTGACACTAATACCAAAAATTCAATTTATTTATGTATCAGTTAGGACTTATCTAATGGCACGCAAAAAATCAACAGATATTAATATATAGGTAGATTAGTGAAATTATATTAAAATGTGTATTTATTAAGTACTCCTAATACACATAAAAAATTAAAATTTTAAGATATAGCGCACTTAGAGGGGCAGATTATATTGACACTAATACCAAAAATTCAGTTTATTTATGTATCAGTGAGGACTTATCTAATGGCACGCAAAAAATCGACAGATATTAATATATAGGTAGATTTAGTGAAATTATATTAAAATGTGTATTTATTAAGTACTCATAATACACATAAAAAATTAAAATTTTAAGATATAGCGCACTTAGAGGGGCAGATTATATTGACACTAATACCAAAAATTCAGTTTATTTATGTATCAGTTAGGACTTATCTAATGGCACGGAAAAAATCGACAGATATTAATATATAGGTAGATTTTAGTGAAATTGTATGAAATTGTGTAATTATTAAGTACTCCTAATACAAATAAAAAATTAAAATTTTAAGATATAGCGCACTTAGAGGGGCAGATTATATTGACACTAATACCAAAAATTCAATTTATTTATGTATCAGTTAGGACTTATCTAATGGCACGCAAAAAATCAACAGATATTAATATATAGGTAGATTTAGTGAAATTATATTAAAATGTGTATTTATTAAGTACTCCTAATACACATAAAAAATTAAAATTTTAAGATATAGCGCACTTAGAGGGGCAGATTATATTGACACTAATACCAAAAATTTTGTTTATTTATGTATCAGTTAGGACTTATCTAATGGCACGGAAAAAATCGACAGATATTAATATATAGGTAGATTTTAATTTAATTTTAATTTACTTTTTTTTTTTAGTTTTAAATAAAAAATTGGACATATAAAAAAATTTACATTTAAATATAAACTGTTGCTCGTGAGAAATGTTTAGTAGAAAATTCTACTAAAAATAAAACTCCATGCAAATTTTTAACTCCCTAGATTCAGTTCTCAGTTTTTGGCAGCCATTTTCGTTTATTCGTTGTTACATGGAATTTCGTAAAAACAGATACTTAAATTTTCTTATTTTTTCTGTAAAAACACTAATATTAGCATGAATTACTACAAATATATGAAAAATTATTTTCTAGTAGCTCAAGATAGCAAATTTTCCACAGAATTCGATTATGGGGTCCAGAACTAGGCACGCGCGAGAAATGAGCAAAATACGTTTGTTATGATATTGACTTTTCCCAAAGGTATATAGATAAAAAATATTCTAGTTGAACTTGAATTTCTTCTGAATGTCTATATTTTGCCACTAAAAAAATATTTCTACGGATTTTTTGATTTAAAATCACATGATCCAAAAATATAAACAAAAATGACTCATTTTACAAATCTAAAATTTTACACTAAGTCACATGAGTAAATAAAAATCTGACCAAACATACAGCTTCCTCCGAAAATTTTACATGGGGGTGCCAATTTTAGTTTAATTTGTACAGTTTGTGCGACAATGGCAATATTTAAGTAAAAAGTTCTAATTTAACTTTTTTTTTCTTCAATAAAATGCATTGTTGTTAAAAATTTAAATTAGGACTAAAACTAAAATTCTGTTTAGATTTTTATTTGGTCACGTGACATGGCGGGAAATTTTATATTTGCTAAAAAAGTTTTATTTTTGTCATATATTTTTTTATCTAGTTCTATGAAATCCAAAAAGCCTTTGATATTTTATCTTGTATTTTTTTTTAGTGAAAAAATATGTACTTTCAGGAGAAATTCAAGGCCTATTATAATATTTTTTACCTACATACTTTTGGGAAAAGAAAATTTTAAAACAATGAACGTATTCTGCTAATTTCTCGATCGTGCACAGATTCGATTTAATCTTTGATCCAGAATCGAATTCTGCAGAAAATTTTCTTTTGGGGCCTAATAGAAAATAATTGTTTATGCTAATATTATTTTTTTTACAGAAAAAATAAGAAAATTTAAATCTTTTTTTACGACATTCTATGAAATAAAGAAAAAAAGAAAATAGCTACCAGAAAATGAAAATAGAATCATGGGAGCTAAAAATTGTCATGGAGTCTTATTTTTAGTAACATTCTGGGGAAAAAAATAATTAGGAATCGATTTTAAGACTCGAACATCAGTATAAAACTCGATTAATTAAAATTTACCTATATAATAATTAATAATAACATATACTTTAAAGACTTACTGTGATGGATCTTGCTTGATAAGTTCTTTTTTTAATGATTTTATAATGAAATCCTTTTCATCATTTATTTTAGCGAGTTTCTTAATATCTTTTTCCAATTCTTCTACGCGTATTTCTAACATCATATTCGCCTGTAAAATTTCTGAATACATAATATAGCTTATTAGTTTAATTGTTGTTTTCCAGGATCCTTAATTTTTAATGTATTAAATTAAAAAAATTTATTCTAACATCTTATTTTTCAAGATTTCCGTTATTTTTTTAATAAAGAAAATTTATTTTTTAAACTATACTACACTAACAATTCACCAAACTATCACTATTAGATTGTTCTGATTAAAATTAGTATTAGTATTGGTATTTGTTTAAGCTCCATCCTGAATTCCATGCGAATACTGTGACAGAGGTCACCACGCCGGATAAGAGTGCCTTGCAAGCGCTTACGGTTTGAAATTGTAAGCAAATCGAATATTCGCTAATTTTAAAAATTTTAACATGAATTTCATTTTTAATATTAAATCATTTTCCTTGAATTTTAAAGCATTTATTTGAAGATTCAATTTGCTTAAACTTTCAAAAGGCAACTTGAACGCAAATTCTTTAATTAGCTTAATAGATATAATTCGAAAGTATTTAAGTAATTTGCTTTAATTTTTATGCGAAATTAAAAAAAAAATCTTAAATTTGGATGATTTTGCAACATATTAAAGTCATCCGTAACTATAGATTTTAATTTGGCGTCTCAAATGTTCTGTTCTGCCCTTGTTAGTAAAAAGCATTTTTTAATTTACCCAATAACTAACCAATAACAAATTATATCCATAATTAAGAAAATTTTTAAAAGTCCACATGAAACACATTTTTTTATGTCAGTTATTGTTTCACTAATTACAAATTCAAAACTTTTTTATATACTGTATAGGAGCCGGTTTTCGATCAGAAGTCACTTTCTTATACCTAGCTGTATCTTTATTTATTGAAAAATATACTTTAAAATTAATAATTGGAGTTAATTGCATTTGATCAGGGAAATCCTATATTTTATTATCCCACTTAAAAAAATATCAAATATATTGATGGATAATTAATATTTTACATTTATTACAAGTGTGCAAGGTAAGATAATTTCGATAATGCAAATTCTATTTTTGATAATAGTATCATTTTGATCGAATTAATTTTCGATAATTTGAAAATCGCTAAAACTAAGTTTAAATCTCGCGTGTTTTAATAGAATTCTTATAGGTATAACTATACCTATTTCTTAACTCCCTCTTCACTTCTTTTTTCTTGTTTTTTTAATATAAAATACCTACAATAAGAGTAAAATATAGTATATAGTAAACAGCAGATGAACTACACACTTGTATAATCATGTATTTTAAACATTTATTTATTAAAATTTGCTTTTTAATTTTATTAATATTTTTAAAACTTAAGGAAATAAAATAGACCCCGTGTTTAAGCAACCAGCCGGGTCAATGACTTAGTTCGCGCGCAACTTTATTATAAACAAGCGTTTATTTACCTCTTTATTTATTTGTGATTTAAAAGTAAAAAAGACATTCATTTTATGAAATAAATATTAGAATATAATTTTTATACATTTTTAATAATAAAATATAGATTTTTTTCCCATTTTAAAGTGTTTGTACGTATTTTTTATAAAAATCTAAGCGTTTATTGCAAGTTTATGGTGTTGTAATCAAAGTGATACATAAGTATATAAATACTTAAAATTGTGTTTCTATGTGAAAATTTAGTAAATATTTTGTCAATTGTTGTGAAATATAGTATCAACAATGTATTATGACCAATGTAATGTATTATAATTAAAATAATATCTGTAATTATAATGTAAAATAATATCGTTTAAATAAAAAAAATGAGTAATATTATTGAAAATATCGAAAACCTGTTTTGCGTAAAAAAGTTAGGAATCGATTATTGATATACCTATTTAAAATAAATTTGCAATTAATAAGTGAATATAACTCTTTTCCTTCATTTATTAAAGCATCACAACGTTATTAAATGCATTTTTAGTATTCGGCATAGAGTAGGTATTTCTAAAACTCGATTTTAATAACGCACGAGATTTATGATAAAAATCTCCTAAGGTCGTACAAGAGATATTTTTCTTACTTTTTTTAATTAATTTAAATTGTTTTTTAATATCGGTAAGGTAGAAATAAGGGTTCCTTAGGGTTTGTAGATTCAGGGTGAATTTAGATGGGCTTCTTAACTTCCTACTTCTTATGCTTTTTAGCGGAAAAATTTAAAGTAATTTTATTAAATTTTCCAATTTTCCTAATTTTCCTACGGATAAATGTTTATTATTTAATTTTAAGTTAATAATTAATCAAATAAATCATTAAAATTAATTTTTTTATAAGTTTTAATAAATGTAAATAAATGATTTTATTTGTCTTTATTAATAAAAACTTATGCTTTTATTGTTGTTTTAAGGCTACACTTTGCAAAAAAACATTTTTTAACAATATATTTTAATTTTATGATGCAATTTTTGCAAAAAAAGAAATTAAATTCAAATTTTAGCGCGCTAAAATGCATAAGAAGTAAGAAGATAAGAAGCCCATCTAAATTCACCCTCGTAAGAAAATTCGGTTTTCGATAAGATCGAAAGCCTGGCTCCTATATGGTATTTCTTTTTAATTTTATCGTTGATAATACAAAATTAATTTTTGTTAAAGATTGTTTTATTGTTTATTAACATATTCAAATTTTGTAAAAATTTATTAAATATTTTGGAGTTTATTTAATTTATTTAGTTTTCAAATCTTACCTGCATGTCTATCGTACAAAGCTTGCGCAGCATTTTTACACTCTATGTAGTTATTTTTTTTTTTTTTCAATTAATTCTTCATAATTCATAATTTTTAATTCTTAATTTTGTTTCAAAAATAAGAAAAAATGATACACTAATATTAGAGGTTAAGAAACGCGAATAACTGCTCAACGAGTATTTTTTACAAAATTATAAAAAATTTGATAATTCACTAATTTTATAAATAAATTTAGACAACACATACAATATACGCGGCTTGAATGATTGATCTACAGCTGTTCCAGGAGAGACACAAGCTTTTTCTCCAGGTTAACTTTGACGTATATACCTAATTCTAGTTATTTTTAATATTTTTATTAACGATATATCTTTGTTTTCAATTGTTTTATAGGTTTAGGGTCATTGTTCCTCAAACTGATTTGCGTATTCACGTGGTTAACACATTTTTTATTTAATTAAATGTTTATAATTTATCAAATGATAATATTTGAAAACATTATTATTGTTAATTTTTATTTCTATTTAATTTAGTGGCCTCATATACAGCTGCAGTATATCATTTCCATTGCACCCTGATAATAACTTTAATTTCGTATCCAACTCCTTTAATTGCAATTCCATTACCAGCATATTGTTGATGAGCTAAAATTGATGTATAACATACATATTATTCCTGCAAATGAAAACTATTGGATCTGCTTCTTCATCAAAATTTGTCATATCAAATGATATCCTGTCTTGACCTTGACATTCGTACAATATATTATACATCATTTAAGCAAACCATCTTAATATAAATTTTTAATCATGAAGATTCTTTAAATTCTATTGCTTTTTTAGATTCCATAAATTTTGAACATAATATGGTGTGGAATTGCTTTTGAGATGAATTTTCATTATAAAAATTTAAATTATTTGTACTTTGGATTTTTTACTCTGGCATTACTTACATGGAATACCCAAAAATTAAACATAGGGTGCTTTTCATAGAAACAGGATAGTTTTTTTATAACTTATTATCTTTTAGCATAACACATACCTAATTTTCAAATTTTTTTTAAAATGTTTTTCAAGGTCTAAATGCCTAAAATTTTCAATTTTACTGCTACAAATGTATAAGAATTTATTTTACATGTTTTTCTTATGGGATTTTTTATTTATAGGGACGTTTTTGGAATTTTGAGACTAATATTTAAATAGCTCTTTATTGAAGCCACAAAATTTTCTCATACTTTGGGTACCTAATTTTTTCATCAAAACACGTTACTGAACCAGATGCATTTAGTAGAATATTTTATACAAATTGAGAAAACGACATGGACGTTTTTGAAATTTTTATTTTGTTTGAACGTTTAAAAAATTTAAACCTCTTCACGCGGTTCATATATATGAGTAGTTAAAAAAAAATCAGGCAAACCCACCAAGCTTGTAAATATAGACTGCGCTCTTATAAAATGGTGGGGAGCTTAAAAATAGCTAAAATCAAGGAACATACTTTAATACAACGACACGCTAAGAGGAATGCATAAAAATTTGTTACATTGAAAAAAATGTATTTTTGGGACCTAAATACGTCATATGGACCCTACAGAAAAATTGAAATTCAAATTTTAAGCTGTATGTTAAAACTCAAAGTTAATAGTTAAGCAAAACGACAGCGAACGTTTTTGACATTTTGAACAATAGGCTCAAGAAAATTTTTTCGTAAACTTACCAACATGTTAAGTTGGTTTGGAATTTTAACAAATATTATTTATATATTTTTAAATAAATGTGCAAAAGAGCTTTTGTTTCAGATATAAGTTGCGAGGATACTATTGTTCTTGTTAAAAGCACCCATGTATTATAAGATGTACTAGGTATATTCAATCTCTGAGTGTATTTAAAAAAATTTTTTTTCTTATTTATTAAATTATTATTTTTATACTTTTTTCAAAATAAGTAATTCGTTTTTTTAATTCAATATTTAAATAATAAAGGAAGTCAGTTTTAGTAATTTTGAATTCCCACTCAAACTTACCTTAGCTCAGTAGTTCCCTCAACTCTATTTTTTTCAACAATCGGGTCCCATGCTCGGAAACCTGTTTTACCGATAATGATACCAAAAAGTAAAAACATAACTCATCTCCAAAAAGTTAGTATTGTTTAGTTTATTAAAAATTTTTTTAATTTTAAATGTGTTTTCATTCAATCATATATTTAAGTTAATTAGAATAGAGTATAATACGAGTATAATAATAATGATTTGCTTAGAAATAATAAAAGGACGTTTTTTTAATCAAGATTAAGATTTAAGTTGTATTTAAACAAGAAATTACTTAAAATGGATCTACTATATATACTCTGCTTGATTAGATAAGTTTTTTTTATTACAATTGTCTGCAATTGTCTTTCTCTAATCTAATCATTTGAACGGCTGGATGGAATAATCAATTATATACTATGTAATTTAATTGTAAATAACTGATTATTCCAGCCACTACATCATTTATGTTTAATTCGGATATATACTTTGTGAAAAATTTTTTGTATTTTCCAGATTCAAAATAAATTTTGTGTAGTATGTCATGGCCATTTTTTTCAACAGCTTATTAAGATAAAAATCTGCACTTGAATGAACATGAAATATGTTAAATGTGGTACATTCCTATTTATGTTAATGCCAAATTAATACTTAGTGAAAAATTTTTAATTTGTCTTATTGATTTAACAGTAAGGTTCATTTAATAACTTAGTAATTTAATTAATTTTTCAAAATATCAATATTTCTCATTTTGATCTTTCTTACAGTATTTAGTATGTAAATCAAAATTTTATTTACAATATTTCCTCATCGGTACTGATCACACATTTGTTCTCATAATAAACAAAGCCAGATTTAGAACAGAAACGGACGAACAGCTTTGTGAGGTACGGATGAATGGGAATGAGCTCGAGGTGGCTAGTAGGACAGTCCGAGCACTTGATTTTAACAAAGAAAAGGAAGAAAGATCTTTATGCTAGTAGTGCAGCTATAATGAAAGACAATTCATCCATGGGTGATCCATCAGTGGATAGCAGCATGGGTTTTTTATAATCAAATATGGGTGCTTGTAGTGAAATGGAAGAATCATGCTATGATATTGATCAAGAAGTGGCTAAATTACATATTGCTACCAATGTTATTAATGAAGTACAGCAGACAGAGGATGATGGAAGTTTTGAACAAATTATGGGCTTTGATTCATCTGACGCTGTTACGATTTTAATCAAAATGTAGATGAGATTTTACAAGTTATTGAGTGAATAGAAAGTGCAGCAAAACCACCAAACTCTTTTGTACCTGAAGGTGATTCTGAAATACTTTCAGGATTTTTTTTTTCGTATGGGCTTATGCAACGATAACATGGCGTAAACTGGCAGAGCAAGTTTCAAACAATCAAGTGAAAGTAGAAACAAAACAAAAAGGACAGGAAGAGAAGTGTGCTTCTTTGTTAAAAAGATTGCATAAATTGCAAAGCAGGTGGTTAGTGTGCTTCTTTGTTAAAAAGATT
Organism: Anagrus nilaparvatae; assembly: GCA_022575985.1. Lineage (NCBI taxonomy): Eukaryota > Metazoa > Arthropoda > Insecta > Hymenoptera > Mymaridae > Anagrus > Anagrus nilaparvatae. The sequence goes on along the minus strand of JAKSXM010000077.1, from coordinate 87,126 downwards.
GCATAAATTGCAAAGCAGGTGGTTAGAACGACATATGAGAAGATAGTTATGGTTTGAACCGTGAAATGCAAACTTTTAATAATCCTCATCAGCAGCAATTACCAATGTAAGTAAAAAATTTCTTCTGTCAAGTCAGTACCAAAGGAACTAGATTTTACCCACCACAAGAAGCTGAAACTACAGTTCCAAATTCGACTTATTTATTATCAATCGCAGAAAAATATATGCAAAAATATATGCAAATTTATGCAATCATTGCATAAAAATTTTATCAATGCAATTATTGCATACAAATATTTGAAATTCCAACTTTTCTATAAAACTTTTATTTCACAAATAAAAAATACAATTTTCTTATGGGTAGATTTAAATGAAGTGAGTGTGACTTACATGGTCGGGTCTTCAAAACTGCCCCAAAGTGTTTTTTTCTGAAAGTACTACCAAAAATAAGTAACCAGCCCAATTTTTAGCCTCCCAGAGCGAAATCTCGATTTTTGGCAGCCATTTTAGTGTTTTTGACTGTCGTAAAAAAAGTAAGAAAAATGAGTCATAATTTTTTTTATTATTGCTGTAAAAAACTCACATTAGCATGAAAAATTTTTTCTATTTAGGTCCGGATAGGAAATTTCCCTGGCTATCCGATTCCGGGGTCAAAAATTTTTTTTGAGTAGCGCATGCGCGTAGAATCGCTAAGATAGGATGTTTTTTTTCAAAAGTCGATTTCTCAAATGCCTATTAGTAAAAAATCTTGTAACCAGGCTTAAAATTTTCGTTAAACCTTATATTTTTTGGCAAAAAAAAAATTTCGATGGGACACTGCTTTTTGGGAGCTCTAGATAAAAAAATAGCAGCTTTCAAAACCTCATTTTTTACAAATTTCAAATTTCCCGCCAAGTCACGTGACCAATCAAAAATCTGACCAAAAATTTGGATTCCACGGGAAATTTTACATAAGTGTATATCTTTTCATGTTTTTAAGAGCGTTTATGTTAAAGCAGCGAAATTTTAAATTGAAAGATTAAAATATCTCATTTATTAAGGAATTTTTTTATTTTTTAAATTATTCCAAATTATTCAAAATTATTCAGAAAATTCTTTATTATTTCACTGTTTTTCGCCGCTTTAACATAAACGCTCTTAAAAACATGAAAAGATATATCCTTATGTAAAATTTCCCGCGGAATCCAAATTTTTGGTCAGATTTTTGATTGGTCACGTGACTTGGCGGGAAATTTGAAATTTGTAAAAAATGAGGTTTTGAAAGCTGCTATTTTTTTATCTAGAGCTCCCAAAAAGCAGTGTCCCATCGAAATTTTTTTTTTGCCAAAAAATATAAGGTTTAACGAAAATTTTAAGCCTGGTTACAAGATTTTTCACTAATAGGCATTTGAGAAATCGACTTTTGAAAAAAAACATCCTATCTTAGCGATTCTACGCGCATGCGCTACTCAAAAAAAATTTTTGACCCCGGAATCGGATAGCCAGGGAAATTTCCTATCCGGACCTAAAGAGAAAAAATTTTTCATGCTAATGTGAGTTTTTTACAGCAATAATAAAAAAAATTATGACTCATTTTTCTTACTTTTTTTACGACAGTCAAAAACACTAAAATGGCTGCCAAAAATCGAGATTTCGCTCTGGGAGGCTAAAAATTGGGCTGGTTACTTATTTTTGGTAGTGCTTTCAGAAAAAAACACTTTGGGGCAGTTTTGAAGACCCGACCATGTAAGTCGCACTCACTTCATTTAAATCTACCCTTATAAAACAAGACAAATACAAAAAAAATTTTAATGCAATCATTGCATAAAAATTTTTGAAATTAAAAAAATATTTCAATGTTATCATTGCATAAAAATTTTTGAAATTAAAAAAATATTTCAATGCAATCATTGTATAAAAATATTAGAAATTCCAACTTTTCTATTAAACAAGAGACAGTTAGGAAAAAATTTATAATGGCGTATAGTTTCTGGTAAAGTCAATAAAAAAATACAATTTTCTTATAAAACAAGACAAATACAAAAAAAATTTTAATTCAATCATTGCTAAAAAATTTTTTTGAAATTAAAAAAATATTTCAATGCAATGATTGCAAAAAAATTTTTGAAATTAAAAAAATATTTCAATGCAATCATTGCATAAAAATTTTATCAATGCAATTATTGCATACAAATATTTGAAATTCCAACTTTTCTATAAAACAAGAGACTGTGAGAAAAAAATTTATATTAGCATATAGTTTCTGGTAAAGTCAATAAAAGAATACAATTTTCTTATAAAACAAGACAAATACAAAAAAGAATTTAATGCAATCCTTGCATAAAAATTTTTAAATTAAAAAAATATTTCAATGCAATCATTGCATAAAAATTTTTGAAATTAAAAAAATATTTCAATGCAATCATTGCTAAAAAATTTTTGACATTATAAAAATATTTTAATGCAATTATTGCATAAAAATTTTTGAAATTAAAAAAATATTTCAATACAATAATTGCATAAAAATTTTTGAAATTAAAAAAATATTTCAATGCAATTATTGCTAAAAAATTTTTGACATTACAAAAATATTTTAATTCAATTATTGCTAAAAAATTTTTGACATTACAAAAATATTTTAATGCAATTATTGCATAAAAATTTTTGAAATTACTAAAATATTTTAATACAATCATTGCATAAAAATTTTCTCAATGCAATTATTGCATACAAATATATGAAATTCCAACTTTTCTATAAAACAAGAGACTGTTAGAAAAAAATTTATAATAGCATATAGTTTCGGGTAAAGTAAATAAAAAAATACAATTTTCTTATAAAACAAGACAAATACAGAAAAGAATTCAATGCAATCATTGCATAAAAATATTTGAAATTACAACTTTTATATAAAACAGGACGGCTAATCGAAAAAAATTTAGAATGGCGTATAGTTTCTGCTAAAGTCAATAAAAATATTTCAATGCAATAATTGCATAAGAATATTTGAAATTCCAACTTTCATTTAAAAAAGGACACTAATCGAAAAAAATATAGAATAGCGTATAGTGTCTGCTAAAGTCAATAAAAATATTTCAATGCAATCATTGCATAAAAATATTTAAAATTACAATTTTTATATAAAACAGGACGACTAATCGAAAAAAATTTAGAATGGCATATAGTCTCTGCTAAAGTCAATAAAAATATTTCAATGCAATTATTACACAAAAATATTTTAAGTTGTAACTTTTCTATAAAATAGGAGACTATTAAAAAAAATTTAGAATGGCGTATAGTTTCTGCTAAAGTCAATAAAAATTTTTCAATGCTATCATTGCAAAAAAATATTTTAAGTTGCAACTTTTATATAAAACAGGACACTATTAGAAAAAAATATAAAATGATGTATAGTCTCTGCTAAAGACAATAAAAATATTTCAATGCAATCATTCCACAAAAATATTTGAAATTACAACTTTTATATAAAATAGGACGACTAATCGAAAAAAATTTAGAATGGCGTATAGTCTCTGCTAAAGTCAATAAAAATATTTCCAAGCAATCATTGCATAAAAATATTTGAAATTCCAACTTTCATTTAAAAAAGGACACTAATCGAAAAAAATATAGAATAGCGTATGGTGTCTGCTAAAGTCAATAAAAATATTTCAATGCAATCATTGCATAAAAATATTTGAAATTACAACTTTTATATAAAACAGGACGACTAATCGAAAAAAATTTAGAATGGCGTATAGTTTCTGCTAAAGTCAATAACAATTTTTCAATGCTATCACTGCAAAAAAATATTTTAAGTTTCAACTTTAATATAAAACAGGACACTATTAGAAAAAGATTTAGAATGACGTATATAGTTTCTGCTAAAGTCAATAAAAATATTTCAATGCAATCATTGCATAAGAATATTTGAAATTCCAACTTTCATTTAAAAAAGGACACTATTCGAAAAAAATATAGAATAGAGTATAGTTTCTGCTAAAGTCAATAACAATTTTTCAATGCTATCACTGCAAAAAAATATTTTAAGTATCAACTTTAATATAAAACAGGACACTATTAGAAAAAGATTTAGAATGACGTATAGTTTCTGCTAAAGTCTATAAAAATATTTCAATGCAATCATTGCATAAGAATATTTGAAATTCCAACTTTCATTTAAAAAAGGACACTATTCGAAAAAAATATAGAATAGCGTATAGTTTCTGCTATAATACACCCGACAATATATATTAAAATTTTTAGATGTTTTTCAAATTGTGGACCATCAATATGAGTTAATCTTTTTAAGCTGTTAACGAAAAATATATTAAAGAGGGGTTTAATTTCTGTTAAATTCAATACTAATATTTCAATGCTATAATTGCAAAAAAATATTTGAAATTACAAGATTTCTATAAAACAGGACAATATTCGAAAACATTTAAGTTGGGTATATTTTGCTAAATTCAATACTGATATTTCAATGCTTATCATTGCATAAAAACATTTGAAATTACAACATTTCTATAAAACAAGACGGAATTCAAAAACATTTAAGTTGGGTATATTTTGATAAATTTAATACTATAATATATCAATACTATTATTGCATAAAAACGATTGAAATTACAACTTTTCTATAAAAAAGGACACTTTTCGAAATAAAACTAAAGTGAGGTATAGTTTCTGCTAAATTAGTTACTAATATTTCAATGCAATTGAAATTACAACTGTTCTGAAAAACAGGCTATTATTCGAAACAATTGAAAGCGGGGTATATTTTTCTAAATTTAATATATATTTTTCAATGCTATCATCGCATAAAAATATTTGAAATTACAAGATTTCTATAAAACCAGACAATATTCGAAAACATTTATGTTGGGTATATTTTGCTAAGTTCAATACTAAAAATTTAATGCTATTATTGCATAAAAACAATTTAAATTACAACATTTCTATAAAACAGGATTGTTTTAGAAAAAAAAATTAAAGTGAAGTATAGTTTCTGCTAAATTCAATACTATTATTTTAATGAATAAAACCAATAACTTAATAAATCGGACTCTAAGTCTTTTTTTTACTATTTCTTTTTAATGAATACATTTATTACAAAAGCGTTTAATAAAAACAAAGCATTTTGGATTTTATATTTTAATACAAACCATTTTAAGATATGAAGTGATGAAAATGACCAATTTTTGAGTATTTAAATTTTGTACTTCTTAGCTTTAAACAGTTGTAAGTCTGTGTCGTGAGCTAAAATTAAAAAAAAAGCGTCAACTCTATAGCATTTTTTCCAAGGAGTAATTTGCACCGAAGCTCTTTTGTTTTATATATGAAATGACTCAAAAATTTGAATATGAAATAATATAGACATCGGCAGTCCTAAGAATAATAGAAAAAAACAAAAATTTTAAGAATTTAACTATATAGTAAAATTCATATTGACGGCTTACAATATGAAAAAACTACAAAAATTTCAATCTATATTGTCGGCTATTTGATATATGAAAAAACTCAAAAAATTTCACTATGAAATAAGATAGTTATCGGCAGTCTTAAGAATGAAAAAAATAAAAATTTTTTTAATTTAGCTGTATAGTAAAATTCATATTAGCTGTTTACAATATGAAAAAACTACAAAAATTTCAATGTATATTTCTGGCTATTTTATATATGAAAAATTAAAAAAATTTCACGATGTAATAATATAGATATCGGCAGTCCTAAGAATGAAAAAAAAATTAGAAATATTTAACTGTATAGTAAAATTCATATTGGCGGTTTACAATATGAAAAAACTAAAAAATTTACCATCTATATTGTCGGCTATTTATATATGAAAAAACTCAAAAAATTTCATTATGAAATAAGATAGATATCGGCAGTCCTAAGAATAAAAAAAACAAAAATTTAAAAAATTTAATTGTATAGTAAAGTTCATATTGGCTGTTTACAATATAAAAATACTACAAAAATTTACTTGCATAGAAAAAAATGAAATATTACATCCAAATTAAAAAAAAAAAAAAAATACCCTGCCAAGTAATTGGCACTATGGTTCCTCATTAGCAATAACAAAATGTTGTCAATATTCTATTTTACCTAATAAAAAATTAAAATATTAGAATAATTGTGCCAAATATTCTAAATTTAATAAAGAAAGTAGATAAACTTTCTCCTGATACCCAAAAAATTTTCAAACATCAATAAAAAGATATTTTTTTAACTTTTTTATGTGAAAAATTTCAAAAGAAAATTTTGAAAAAAAATTAGGTATCAGATTGTTTATATCCATAGTTAAAAAGATAATTCTACATATTAGTACTTTCATGGAAAAAAATGAGGTACTACGTCCAAAAAGAAAAAAAATTATGGTATTTTTTTAATTATTTTATGTAAAAAATTTAAAAAAAAAAAATTTCGAAAAATTATGTATCAGATGGAGCAATCCTTTACAAACGATAATTCTAGATATTCGTACTTTCATAGGAAAAAATTAAGTATTACGTCCTAAAATAAAAAAAATTTTGGTGGTTTTTGTATTTTTTGGCGACAAAAATTTTGAGAAAAAAATTTTGAAAAAATTAAGTATCAGGTCCAAAAAATTACTATAAATGATATTTCTAAAACTAGTACTTCCACAGAAAAAAATTAAGTACTGCGTCCATAAAGAAAAAAAAAATTAGTATTTTTTGTATTTTTTGGTGAAAAAAATTTTGAGAAAAAAATTTTCAATAAATAAATTATAAGATTCAAGATATCGAGTAAAAACGATACTTCTAGATATCAGTACTTTCATGGAAAAAAATGAGGTACTACGTCCAAAAAGAAAAAAAATTATCGTATTTTTTTAATTATTTTATGTAAAAAATTTAAAAAAAAAAATTTCGAAAAATTATGTATCAGATGGAGAAATCCTTTACAAACGATAATTATAGATATTCGTACTTTCATAGGAAAAAATTAAGTATTACGTCCTAAAATAAAAAAAATTTTGGCGTTTTTGTATTTTTTGGCGACAAAAATTTTGACAAAAAAATTAAAAAAAAATCGCAAAGAATTATAAAAAAGCTAAGGCTTTTTTATTTCAGGCACGATCACATATTTATTGAGTATTTTCTTTTTAATAACCTTGATGGGATCCACACCTTCATAAATGGAAACTATTACATGTTATTCAAAGTATTCATAAATAATTATTCGAAAATTTTTCTCTTATTCGAATTTACATAAAAATATTTAAAATTTATAAAGAAAAATTTTTTATCTGCATTAATTAATATAAATAATAGGGTTTAGATTATTCGTATTTATTTTTCACCATAACAAGATCGTTTGCTGAATATTACTGATCAATAAAACTGGCACCAACTTTTTTTTAATGATAATTTACTAAAATGTGCTGTGAAAATATAAAATATACTTTGAGTTTCTAAATTTTATTAAAATATCTACATCTTCAAGTATATATTTATCTTTCTTAATCCTGAAAAATATTAAAGAAAAATTTTAATTTCCCATATTCTTTAAAAAGAATATATTAACATTTTTTAATTACCTAAATCAAATTCTACCTGTGTGCCTTAAGATATTAGTTTTAATCTGAGAAAAGATAATATCAAATTTGTTAACAGCAATGTATGCTTATTGTAAGGTAATTAAAAGCCAATACTGCTGAAAAACAAGTATTAGTTTAAATTCGAGTACTTAATTTAATAAAACTTACTATATCATCTTTTTAAAAATTTTGCATAAAAATAATAATTAAAAATAATATAAATTTACAAATTTATATAAGATTATTTATTATTTTTATCCACGTTTTTAAAAAAATAGTAGAAAAAGTTTAAAAAGTTGTTTTAAATTACGCGCTTAAATTTAAACTAGAAGACTTTCAGTAGTAGTTAGGTTAGTCTACTTAGTCTACTGCTATAATTTTGCTGAAATGTTGTATTAATGGAAAACTCTGGATGCGGAATAGGTGCGTGTGGGATGCTGAAACTGACATCATGGCATATGACACTTTTATGAATGTAAGAAACATTTTTTTTATTATGTAAATTAATTTTAATTTGTTTGACAGAGTTGTTCGAAATATTTCCTATTTTATTACTATTTTAGTTAATTTTTTTGGTATTTGAAATCAGTTTTTTTTGTGATAACTCAACAACAACTTAATGAAATTTAGCCAAACTGGAGGAGGCAAATCTAGATATCAAATAACAAATTTTGTACCAAATTTTTTTTTGATTCATCGAGTTGTTCCAGATATTTACTATTATTAGTTAATTTTTTTGGTAACGGAAATCAGTATTTTTGTGATTGCTCGACAACAAATAGGTGAAATTTAGTCATATTGGAGGAGGCACAACTAGATACTGTACAAAAAATTATGTACCAATTTTTTTTTTGTTTCATCGAGTTGTGTTTGTAATTTGCTCTGTACAGTTTCTCGAACATACATACTAACACACATACCTTCAGTATAAGCATGTTAGAGGCATCGGAATGACTTGGGGACCAAATTTCTCCACAAATTAGACAATTTTAAGAACTTTTCGTTTTTTGACCTGACAAAATTATAAGGCACGATTTCATCTATATATTACATATATAGTGATCGTGCCTAAAAATAAGTATTAGGTCCAAAAAATTACAATAAACGATATTTCTAAAACTAGTACTTCCATGGAAATAAATTAGGTACTACGTCCAAAAAGAAAAAAAAAATTGGTATTTTTTGTATTTTTTTGTGAAAAAAATTTTAGGAAAAAAATTTTCAGAAAATTAAGTATCCGATTTGAGATATCATGTGAAAACCATACTTTCAAATACAAGTACTTTCATGGGAATAAATGAGGTATTACATCCAAATTAAAAAAAAAAAAGCAGTTTGAGATTTTTTGATAAAAAAATGTTTGGAAAAGAAAATTAGGTCTTAATTCGATAATGGTTTTGAAATATCACTAGTTAAAATATTTTCAGATATTAGTACTTTCACAGAATTAAATGAGGTATTACACCAAAAAAAAAAAAATATTGCAGTTTTTTTTATTTTTCTTTTCTTTAATTTTGACAAAAAAAAATTTGAAAAAATTAAGTATCAGATCCAAAAAATTACAATAAACAAGGTTCTTAAAACTAGTACTTCCATGGAAATAAATTAGGTACTACGTCCAAAAAGAAGAAAAAAAATTGGTATTTTTTGTATTTTTTTGTGAAAAAAATTTTAGAAAATAAAATTTCAGAAAATTAAGTATCCGATTCGAGATATCATGTGAAAACCATACTTTCAAATATAAGTACTTTCATGGAAATAAATGAGGTATTACATCCAAATTAAAAAAAAAAAAAGTACCTCGAGCTTTTTTGGTGAAAAAATTTTTGAAAAAAAAATTAGGTCTTAATTCCATAATGTTTGTGAAATATCAGCGATTACATACGTACGTACGTACACACATACATACACACATACAGACTTTTTTTAAAAACCGGTTTTTTAGCTTCCTGAGGTCTCAAAACGTGCTTATATACCAAAAAATAAAAAAAAAAATTTTGACCGATCACAATGGTTCCTCTATGAGGAACCAATACCTGAAGATTTTTTGGTGAACAAAATTTTATAAAAAAAATAGGTCTAATGTCATACTGGTTGTGAAATATCACCGGTGAAAGTGCTACATACATACATACATACACTCACACACACACATACATAATTTTTTTAAAAACTGGTTTTTTAGAATCCTGAGGTCTCAAAACGTGCGTATATGTCAAAAAATCAGAAATAAAAATTTCACCTAAAACAATGGGTCCTCTATGAGGAACCAAAATCATAAATGTTTCACTCTAGAGTAAAATTAATATTGATTCTCTGCAATATAAAAAAACAGCAAAAATTTCAATCTATAATGTTAGTTGTTTTATATATGAAAAAACTCAAAAATTTAACCATATATAGAGTATAATGGATATCGGCTGTCCTATTTATGAAAACATAAAAATTATAAAAGTTTATAAAAAATATTATAAAAGTTTCACTCGATAGTAAAATTCATATTGATTGTCTACAATTTGAAAAAACTGAAAAAAATTCAATCTATATTGTTGACTGTTTTATATAAGAAAAAACCCAAAAAATTTCACTATAAAGTAAAATGGATATCGGCTGTACTATTAATTGAAAAATAAAAAATTATAAAAATTTCACTCTATAGTAAAATTTATATTGGCTTTCTACATTATGAAAAAAATTCAAAATTTTCAATCTATATTGCTGGCTGTTTTATTTATGAAAAAGCTAAAAAAATTTCACCATAGAGTGAAATGGATATCGCCTCTCCTATTTATGAACAATAAAAAATTATGAAAATTTCATTCTATAGTCATATTCATGTTGATTGTCTACAATATCAGTTGTGATGTATAAATGAAAATTGAAAATATTCAAATATTGATTGTCTACAGTTTGAAAAAAACTGAAAATTTTGTCAAAAAAACTGCACATTACTATATTTTATTTTCAATTATTATTTATTATCAATAATTATTTATGTTATAAAATATACCTCATTAGTTATAAATATTTATAAATAATCATATAACTTTTTCTTAATATGAATTATAAATTTTTTTTGTTAATTTTAGAAGTATAAAATTAATTCTGTTCTCATTCATTTTTAAATAAAATTAAATTGCATTTTAATCACGTATGATTAAATTTATTATTATTAACTACATATGATTAAAATATAAAAAAATTAATGCACAAGAGTTTTTATTTGGTTAAGCCGAGCATCGCGAGGCCAATCAGCTAGTAAGTATATTAATCTGAAATCGTTCCCAAAATAAGATTTTGGATTTATTAATGAAACTTTGCTTAGTTTTGGTGTATTTTAAAAAAATATTATACTTTTAATAAAAATGTAATGTTTCTTTTTAATTTCTTTTAGTAAAAAAAGGTTCAGTTGGTGCTATGCCCAAGAACGAGCAAGTACAGCAGATCGTTGGGCTTGGTTAAGTGAAGATGAAGTTTTTGAAAAAAGCAGAAGATATCAAAGGTGCAATTCTTGTAGAGCTTTTCGAGAATCTGCAATTGGTCAAGAAAAAAGCAAAATAAAACACAAGAAAAAATGTTGCATCAACTTGTAAATAAAAATAAAATGATTAATAAGTACTTCGAGCAAAGACACATCGTTTATAAAAAAGTAATATATCTTGAAAAAAGTTTAATTTAGTTATTAACATAAAAAAATAATAAAATTACAGAAGTGGAAGGTTCTGATACTATCGATACAAGCTGCAATTTAAAGTATGAGTTGAATTAAAAAATAGAAAATGTAACTACTTTGTAAATAATTTACACGTTTATACCTTAATTAATATTTTGTATACTCATCCTACCTTAAAAATATTTTCATTTGTTTTAAGAATTTTTAAATAATTCAGTCATTATTATTCTTTATCTTTTATTTTATAAAAAATTATGAATATTTTTGGTACAGTCTTAGCAAAATACTTTTATAAAATTGCATTTTTTAATAATTGAGTAAACACAAATGTATATTGAATTTTTTAATAAAGAGTAATTTACTAACTTTAAACAATTTAATTGAATATTTAAATTTTGTTTATCTATAGAACAATAAGGAATAAATGTACGAACGAAAAATCAATAGATGAAAAAATAGTTATAATAATCTGGTGGGGGGTCAAATGGGACTGAGAATAATTTCGATTTAGTGACTTAGAATAATTCAGGTTTGGGGACTTAGAATAGTTTGGGTTCAGAATCTTAACGTCTATAGTAAAGTTGATAATTAGATATTATAAAAATAGCGAATTTTATTGTAATGTTGCGTAACATTAGCATTATACCTAGCCCTCAGCTGCAAGTTAACATGTTCCATGCAAATTATCCCTTTTATCTTTATAAAAAAATTTATATTTTATTTATTATCATAATAAATAAATAATTACTATAATAAAATTAATAACTATGAAAAAAGATTTTTTAAATTATATTTATTTTTGAAAACTTCATTACCAACAAATTATATCTTCGATTGTCAATTATTTTTTATTTATGTTATTTTAAAGGGTTATAATATTTTGTTATTAAATAGTGCATCTTGCCATTTGCATAAGGTTAAAACCCTAAAATTATTAAGATTTCTTTATTTATACTTTTAAAATTATTTATTTCAAAATAATGATAAAATGAGGTAAAAAATTTAATTATTAAATATATTTACAAGTAAGAAAAACATGCTCTTAAAGAAATTATCAGACATTATAATTCATATATAAAAGTTTATATATGAATACATTGTAAAAAATTAATGCTTTTAATACACGATTGTTTCAAGAAAATTTTATTAAAATATAAATCTTCAAAAAACATGAGAAAATTGTAGAATAATTAAAATTTAGTTTAGCAAAACTAAATTCATTTCTTGTTACTAAATATAAATTTTTTAGAATTTCCAGTCTTTTATCAAAAAATATTAAACGGGATTTTTTTTTATTATCTGCAAAGAAAATTAAAAATTTTATTTAAAAAATTCTTATTTCAACGAAATATCTAAGCCATGTAATTTATATATCACGCGTTCCATAATGTAATTTCCGTTTTAAAAATTATTATAGCCAAACAAAAAAAAAAAAAGTAACTATAAAAACGTACACGGCCAGGCTGCTTTGCTTGAAGACTCAAGCAGCTATATTTGTTGCTTGAATATTTAAGTAAAATAACACCAAAGCTGTTTTGTATTTCAAAAATTTTAATATTTTAAACGAAAAAAGTAACTTTCTACATTACCCGGGGGTTTGCAAGGTTGAGAAAAACGTTTTCATTGCTGAAAAATTTTATTTTTTACCCTAGCATATTTTTAAATTTTCCAATATGGCGGAACAAAAAATATGAAGAGGAACTTTCTATACTTCGTGGGGATTCTCGAGCTTGAGAAAAACGTTTTGAATTATGAAAATATTTTTACCCTAGCATATTTCATTCATAAAAACGTTTTTCTCGAAATCTCTAAGGTAATAAAAAATAATATAGATATTATTATCTATTTTTCATGTTTTTTGTTCTGTCATATTGGAAAATCTGAAACAATGCTAGGGTAAAAAAATAAAAGTTTTCATCAATGAAAATTTTTTTCTGAATCTCAAAAACCTCCGGGCAATGTAAAAAGCTTATTCTGACATGTTTTTTAGTCTTCTATCTTGGAAAATACTCAAGTCAAATCACGGTGTTGGTGGTATTGTTTGTGGCTGCTACCAGATTTGGTCTACTGTAAGTTTTTTGGGTCACTGTACACAAAAATCGGGGTTATTTCTATGCGCAATTGGGGCTTGACCCTTAAATTAGCCAAAACTACCCCTAAAAGGGTTGTTTTTTCAACTTTTGCTCTATCCCTCCAAGATTCGTCCTAATAGGGTTTTTTGGCTCGCTGATCACAAAAATCGATGTCTTTTCAATTAAAACTTAAATCTACAATCTTAAATTAGCCAAAACTACCCTTGAAAGGGGTGTTTTTTCAAGATTTGCTCTAGCCCTCCAAGATTTGATCTAATAAAGGTTTTTGAGGTCGCTGATCACGAATATTGAAGTTATAACTATGAAAAATTACCCCTTCACCCTTAAATTGGCCAAAACTACCCATAAAAGGGGTGTTTTCGCTACTTTCACTCTAGCCCTTCAAGATTTGGTGTAATAGGGTTTTTTGGGGCGCTGATCACAAAAATCGACGTCTTTTCAATTAGAACATAACTCTTCACCCTTAAATTAGCTAAAACTACCCCTAAAAGGGATGTTTTCGCTACTTTCGTTCTAGCCCTTCAAGATTTGCTGTAATTGGGTTTTTTGGGTCGCTGATCATAAAAAAAAAAATTAAAATTTTCATTCATAAAAACGATTTTCTCAAACTGGAAAACCCCAGGTAATGCAAAAAGTTTCTATTTTCATGTTTTTGGTCCACCATATTGGAAAATCGCAAAATTTTTTTGAATGAAAATTACGCCTTACGAATTAAAAATTACGCCTCCAGGATATCAGCTTCCCCTCGTACGGTTCATTTTCATCCCAAAGGTATTCAAGGAGATGACCGTAATTTCAGGGATTTAACTCTCTAATTTAGGTAGTTAACTCACTGATTTAGGGAGTTATAACTCTCTGAGCATGGGAGTAGTACTACGTGGTTTAGAGAAAATTTAATAAATTTATATTTAAATATATTAACTAAAATTTAACTGCATGTATCCTTTCATCATTATCTTTTCAGTTATCAATTCATCTACGAGTGTGAATTGGATAAAATCAAACTACTTTCTAATTTGAATATTCTGGGCTATTACGAAAACCTTAGAATTGAGGCAAAACAAAATGGTCAAAATCCTGCAAACGATCTCATATTTAATACCATAAGGAAAGATTTATTTGAAATATGGAGTCCACTAGGAATTCCATTATTATCAGAAGAAAGAATAAAGTATTTAAAATGCAGTCTTCACAAACAGTATAAAAAGATAAAAAATACAACCTGGCGTTTAACTGAAAAAGACGAGGAAAATAAAGAAATATTTCTGGAGGTTCATGATAATATCATGTTCAATATAGCACATTGTAAATGTAAATCTCTAGCAACTTGTAATTGCAAAAAAAATAAAAAACAAACCAAAGAAATGTTTCAATTTCTCCAAGATCAAAAAAAAGAACGTAATATGACTATTTTTCAAGGTATTCAAAATATAAATTCTGCAAGAAATAATGTTACCAATAATTTGGTTATGGAAGCAGTAAATGGAAACCAGAACAACGCTGTAAATTTGAATAATAATAATAGAAACAGAAACAATGAAATTGGCAATGGAGGCGAAGATGATGTTGATGGTGGTGATGAAAATTACAATGAATTTGATCAAGAAATGAATTCCGATCATTCTGACTCTGAAAGTGGTGATGATCATGACAGTGACTCAGACTATGTGCCATCAGAAGATGAATCAGAAGAAAATGTCCAAAACAGGCTAAAAATACCTTTATACTCTGTAGTTTGTGATAGGTTTGGGATCCGTGACAGACCTGCTGGTCTCTTAGCTACGTCTCTAATACTTGATTTAATAAATCAAAATGCAAATGTACTTGAAATGCCTTTACAGGCGGTAGTTTTTGATAGATCAAAGATAAGAAGAGCGAGAAATATAGCGCGGAGAAGATTATTTAAAGAATTAAGAAAAGCTCTTGGGAAATTGTGGGGTCTTTACTTCGACGGTAAAAAAGACCCCACTAGAAAAAACTTTAAAAATAAAGAAACAGGATATTATCATCCTAGAATAATAAACACGGAGCATATATCATTGATCAAAGAGCCGAACGGAGACTTTCTTACTCACATTCCAGTGGGAAACAGTGAAGCTGAAACGATAGCACAGGCGATATACAATAGATTACAAGATCACCCAATAATGGGTGGCGATCAATTAGATTTACTAAAGGTACATATCAATAAATAAGTTTAAAATAGACATTTTTATTAAACATGAAGCGTTCAAAGTCAGATTGCTTAAATGACTTCAAGCACTAACTTTAAGTAATATTAAATATTAATTTAATAATAAAATAAATGTTAAGGGGATGTTTAAATATTGCGCAACGATGAACCAGGGTCGATCGCATCATTAAACATGTTTTCAAAAAATAAAATTGTACAGGGTATACATTTGTGTATTTTTTACACATGTATATTTTTTCCTCTTAGGCCCGGATAGGAAATTTCCCGTAGAATCCATTCCTAGTGTAAAAAATTTTTTTGGGTTGCGCACGCGCAAGAAATCTATAAAATACGTCGTTTTTTTTAAAGTTGATTTATCAAAAGTATGTCGATAAAAAATCCTACTGAAAATACTTCTGACACATCAAATTTTTTATGCAACATAGAAACTGCTTGGTTATTGCGTTTTGAGAGCTCTAGATAAAAAATACCATATTTTTAAAGTTCATTTTTTATAAATTTCGAATTTCCTGACAAGTCACGTGGCAAATTAAAAATCTGACCAAAAATTTGGATTTCGCGGGAAATTTTATATAAGGATATATCTTTTTATGTTTTTATAAGATCTTTTATGTTAAAATGAAATGTTAAAGCAAAATTTGGAAGAATTTTCAGGTTAATTACGATTAATGTAGTATAATTTAAAAAATAATAAAATTTTAAAAATAAAATAATAAAAAAAAGATATAATGATGATATTTTAATCTAACAATTTAAAATTTCGCTGTTATAACATAAACGCTCTTAAAAACATAAAAAGATATATCCTTATATTAAATTTTCAAATGAAAAAATTTTACATGTTAATGTGAGTTTTTTACCGAAAAAATAAGAAAAATTATCACCCATTTTTCTTACTTTTTTATAAGAGTCCAAAACTCTAAAATGCCCGCCAAATATTGAAGACTGAACATTATGAGCTAAAAAATAACGCAGAGATTTATTTTTAGTGGCGATTTCGGGAAAAAATACTGGAACCGATTTGGAGACCCGACCATGCATCAGATTTCGGTTTGGTCTTAATATAGCCATATAGAAATGACTATAATTTTAAAAAGTATAGTAGTTTTTTTATGATTACTTTCGTTATTTAAAATTTCGAAGAATAAAAAATTCGTTAAATTAAAGCCTTCTATCCACATAGACTTATTTTTTTAATTCCATATGCTTTGACTGTAACAAAAACTTAAAAATTTTATGTTTTTACAATAGTTAAAGCATATAGAATTTAAAAAATAAGTCTATTTGGAGAGAAGGGGCCAATGGTTACTTGTTGAATATAGTAAATCATGGCGAAAATTTTGCGACATTGGTTTTAAGAAACCAGGAATTCAAGGTGCAGGTAGTATGCGGGTTTATTTAAAAGCCGAAAATTGGTGCAATTGCGTAATTATAACTTTTTTCTAATTTTTACTTCAAAAAATATTAAAATTATTAATATTATATTTAATAATAGATTAATTTAGATTATTATTACTATTTTTTTGAAAAACAAAAACAACTGATTGTCAACTGAATCATAAAAAGGCAGAAGCTAATTTGAAGAAAAAAAATATTTACAGCTGATAATTTAGGAAATACTTATAATCGCAATTATACGTATTCTTAACTTTAAAATAAGGCCACCCACAATAACCTTGGATGCCTGATTTTTTAGAATCAATGGCGCAAAAAATTCTATGATTCCCTTTATTTAAGACTTGACCTTTGGCCCCTTAAATTATTTGGATTACTCTTTTATTATTGGATTTTTATTATTATTTTTTTTTATTGGGATCAATTTTTCTTGTTTTTATGCAAACTTTTTCTGCTTTTGTTTATACACGGAGAAAAATATTTTGTATATTTTACAAGGTTAATTTTAGTAAAACGGGGTTAGTTTTAATTACAAAAAAAATTTGTAAATTTTACAAATATGAAGTCAGAATATTGTTATTCTAACTATAAACATGGTTATATTTACAAAATATATGAACAGAAAATAACAAAACTTTATAAAGTAAACATAACCAGCAATTTGGTTATTTTTAACAGTTATTTTTCTCCGTGTACAGCATTACATACAGAGTTGGGCAAATATGACAGATATGGATTTTTTTCCATATCCATATTTCATATTTTTCATACATGGAACCCATACATGATTAATTTTTTTCCATATAAATTTGAAATTCATATTATGGAATTATTAATATGGAAAAAAAAATGATCATATTTAGATTTCATAATAATATGATATGGATGAAAAATATAGGATATGCATATGAAAAAAAAATCCGTATCTGTCATATTTGCCGAACTCTGGTTACATAAATGATTAAAATTTAAAAATCAATTGTAAAATGTCCCAAGGAATCTAAAATTTGAGTCATAATTTTGATTAGGTGTCAGGAAAATCCGGAAAATGATAATTTTCTTTTTTGAGTAAATATTCAATACTTATAAAGTACACTTTAAAAAAAAAACTTATAATTTGTATAAGTAATACAAAAAAATTAATATAAATACTAAAAATTACTTATAAATATACTTATATTTAGTTCTTATATGACTAAAACCCGTCAAAAACTATTTACAAAAAAAATTTTACAGGAAAAGAAAAGTTTTGAGGCCTATAAAAAAATATCCCGGTTTTTGATACATTCGCATTGAAAATCACTATTTAGTTTATCTGATTTTATGGGTTTCCACTTACTTTTTTCAAAACACTGATGTAAGGATCATCTTCAGCGGTAAAATTAATATACTTCCTACCGTAAAAATTTTTATTTAGATTCATTCAAAAAAATTGAAATCGAAAAAAGTAGCTAAGATTTTCCTAGCGAATATAAAAAAATTTTTTATTCGATAAACAGCTTTGATTTTGAACACCGTTGAAAAAAGTACGTAGCATCCTACTAAGGAACTTCACCGATATTTCCTACGTAGGAATTTTTATTTAAGTAAGAAATTCATTCCTCATTAATATTTTCCAGCTTTTCAACGATTTCCCAATGTTGAAAATTTTTTTTACATTTTTAAATTACACAAGATTTTTCAGGTTTCCAAAGATATTCCAACATCTGCATTTAAAAATGTTTGTAGCGACAAAATTATTAATCGAGTAACAAGATTTTCCAGTTTTTCACCAATTTTCCGACGTAGGAATATCTGTGAAAAACTTTAAAATCTTTTTACTCGATTAATAATTTTTTCGTTACAAAAAATGTTAAATTCCGACGTTGGAAAATCATTAAAAACCTGCAAAATCTACTGTAATTAAAAAATGTAAAAAAAATAATTCTACGATGAAAAAAAAAAATTATTACGTTAGGGAATCTTTAAAAAGCTGGAAAATATCAATGAGAAATGAAGTTATTAAATTTTCTTATTTTAAAATAAAAAATAAAAAACAGGACAAAAAATGGCCTATACGTAGGAAATGTCGGTGAAATTCCTTAGTAGGATTCTACGCTTTTTTTTTAGCCATGAAACCATTGGCCCTATAATCTTAACAATTGGTATCCACTGAAGACTGTTAATCTAATGCCTAATCGACAGTCTTAGGACACTTGAGATTTCCGGCAATAAAAATTGTATATTTTGAAGCTAAAAAACTCACTTGGTGCAAAATCTACGAAATGATATATCAATCCCTAAAATGGAGTAAATTTTAAAATAATTCATAAAGAAAATTAAGGCGTTCCTAAATGCAAAAAACTGTTTATTTAGCATTGAAAATAATTGCTGGGACTCCCAAGAGATGTAAAAAATGAAATGCATGTATATTTGTCGTTACAACCCTCCCTGGGGATGTCTTTATAGTAATCAAGCGGGTGAGTTTTATAAATAAATTAAATACTGAATATTTTGGGCCAAAAAAATCACCTAGTAGGTAATTTTGGTCCTTTTTTTATTTAGGGAGTCCGTTTTCTCCTACAGCCCTACAAAATGAGATATTAACTCCTAAAGTGGGGTAAATTTTTAATAATTCTTAAAGATTTTACCAAATGCAAAAAAATTTTTACCTGCTATCGAAAATTATTATCAGAACTCTTTCCGAGTTTTGTCTCTCTTTTGGGAGCCCTTTTTTGCATTTGGGAAAATCTTAAGCTTTATTAAGAATTATTTGAAAATTTACCCTATTTTAAGTGTTGATATCTCATTTTTTAGGAGTTTCAGGTGAAAGCGGACTCCGTGAATGAAAAGTGCGACACAAATTACCTACCGGATGAGTTTTTCTACATAAAATATAGAGTTTTTATTATCAAAAAATGCAAGTGTCAAAAACTATTGGTTGGGCATTAATAGGTTACATCTTTTTTTTCCAAATCCCAGATTTTCGCTTGTCGCTAAGCTAAGTTATAATATGAGAGACATATATGTGGGTGGTTCCAGTACTTTTCGTTCAGAATAGGGCGCACTCATGTCACCAATTGAGCTCAAATTTTAGGGTATACTTTGGGGTAATAAAAAAGGCTCTCAGCCAAAGTTTTAGCCCTCTAGCACCTTATGGGGTCGAAATATGACCGTTTAAAGGTCCAAAAATAGCCTGATTTGGCCCATTTTCAAAATTACGCCATTCCTGTGAATTTACTTCTAATTTCATCTTATTGGTCGCATTTAAACTGATAAAAAGTCTGCATTATGTGAATAAAATTTTAGCTGATTTCAAGGCGTCAATTTTTTTTGACATTGATAAACGTATAAAATGAATTTTATTAAAAAAGTTGATTTTCAAAATAATACCGTGGCTTAAGATCAACTCTAAAATACTTCTGGTTGGTTGCATTTTTTTTGTCTACTCAAGACATTTTAAATACAACCCTAGAATTTAAAATCGGTGGATTTAAACCGGAGATATTTTGATTTTAGTAGGGGCTGTTTTTGAAAAATGTACCACAAATTGCATAAAAAATTTCTTTGCTTATCTGCCTTCAAAGACCTTTTTTGACTCATCCAATTCAACCTTTCCATTTTCCGGAATTTTCCATTTCCGGCTTTTTTTGTAATCTAATGAAAATTCTTACTCAATTTTTGGATTCCTCAAAAAAAAATTAAAAAATTTTTTTTGTCATTTTTATCAATTTCAGTTTTTTTTTATTTTTATGCAAACTCTTTTTTCTTTTTTTTATACAGTATCACCAAGATGTTCAAAATTACTCAAAAAAGAGGGTCTATAGTAAAATTTCCCGAAGAATCTAAAAATCGAGTCAGAATTTTCATAAGGTGGAAGGGGGCTAAAACTTTGGCTGAGGGCTTTTTTTATTACCCTAAACTATACCCTAAAATTTGAGCTCAATTGGTGACATGAGTGTGCCCTAATCTGTACGAAAAGTACTGGAACCACCTATATTTAAAGGTATTTTCGACTCAAATGGATATGATAACCATATCCATTTCATATTGTAATAAAATTTCATATTGTAATAGACTTAATACATAAACTGTATTCATTTTCTTTCGACTTATTTTATTAATATATTTTATTATATATGGCTTTTTTGTTTCTTTTATAATGAATTGTTGTTTATTTTTTTTTATTTATTTTGATAATATTACTGTGAATTCTTCATTTGTAAGTAAAATTTATCACTTCTTAATAAAGAAAAGTTTTTTCTCCTCAGGTCTTAGGGTGCGATGGTGCACCAGCCAATACTGGTCACGTCGGGGGTGCTATGGCCCTCTTAGAAGAAAAATTGGGAAGACCATTACAAAGAGTAGTGTGCCAGCTACATTTAATTGAGCTGGTTTTAAAACACGTTCTACAAGGTTTATTTGGTAAACCATCTGGTCCGAACGATGTTTGTAGTTCCAAAACCTTGAATAAAGAATTAAAAGAAGCACATGAATATACAATTGAAAACTATGAAAGAGTAGAAGGTGATTTTTCAGATATCGACCCAGAATACAAATTTACACGAGATCAGTTGTATATGCTAAACATTGCTAAAGCTGTTCACAATGGAACAATGGATGCAAGATTTGCCAGAAAAAAGTGCGGAAATATGAAACAGTAGATGGATGAACACGGTGTCTAGAGTTCTAAGGCTGTATGTATCAACTGAAGACCCACCTGATGATATGAAAATATTGGTTAATTTCATTATGACATGTTACATCCCGGCATGGTTCAAAATTAAAAAAAATTCTAACCTTGAAGATGGACCACATAATTTCTTCTAAAAACTTCTGTACCGACATTTAAAATCCGCGTAAATTCAAATTTTTAAATAAGTTTAAAAATTCATCTAATGTCGCCGCTTTGTATGCCTTAATAAAAAAAGAGATGACGATAAGCATCCGCATATAAAAAGCGTGGGCGATGAATTTGTAAATTCATTTAATACTATGTACTCGTAAAAAGGTCGATTATAAATATTATTGTTTATAAAATTTTTTTTTTTTTAAATGTAAGATTTCTTTTTTTTTCGAATTTTTTGTTGTTTTGCTACTGAAAAAGATTTCAAATAATTAAAAACTTATATCAATATGGTTTACCGGGTCAAAGAGCTCAAAAAACCTGATATTAATGGATTAAAGTGTGTTAGAAAATTTTTGGATTTATAAATTTTTGTTTTTTTAGAATAAAACCATTTGAATTGGTAAAAATTCCTTATAAACCAAGTTTTCTAATAAAAAAAGTGCTAATGAAATAAGGGAACTGGTTTTTCTTTACAATTTTTATTTTGCCCAAAATCGAAAAGGTATATGGAAAAATGTCAGGTGTATTTTTTTATCAAATTTTTCATTGTTTTGTACTGAAAAAGATCTAAAAAAGTGAAAAAATTTAATCAATATGGTTCCCCCGGTCAGAGAGTTCAAAAGAATCTGATAAAAATGGATTCAAGGGAATTAAAAATTTTTTTGATTTTTAATAATTTTGTTTTTATTGACATAAAACTATTTGAATTGGTTGAAATTATTTGTAAACCAAGTTTTCTAATAAAGTGCTGATGAAAAGGGCAAACAGGATATTTTTGACAATTTTTATGTAAGCTAAAATCGAAAGAGGTGTATATGGAAAATTGTTAGATTTTTTGATTTTTTAAATTTTTCGTTTTTTTTGTACTGAAAAGGCCTTGGCCTTGAAAGAGCTAAAAACTTAAATCAATGTGGTTTACCGGGTCAGAGAGCTCAAAAAAGTTGATAAATATTTTTTTCTTGAGCTTCATTTTGAATATAAAAATAATAATAGTTTATTAAAATTATGAAAAAAGTTCATTGTTTGCAATCGACATCTTACTGTAGGTACAATTGTTTTTATTTATGAATTAAGCCACAGTTTTATTTCAATTAAACATGAATAATATGATCTCAGTGTGTTGGTGCGGTTCAGCGCGCAGGAGGCTTGCTTCTTAGTTGTTTTCAATTTTAAATTGTTTCGCAACAATTTTTTCAGATTTTTAAACTTTTTAATTATGCCTCCGGTTCGCACTTTAATGCACAATAAATTAGCTTAATCTTTTATTATATTAAATGAAGAATTTTTTATAAAGAAGAACCAAAAATCTATGTATATTATAAATATATTTTAATTAATACTAACCTGAATAAATCTTATCAGAAGTACCCCAAGCTACACAAGTAACAATTTTTTTATGAAGATTAACACTTTGTTGAGATATTTTACAAAAATGTTTTTTAAAATACAACTCAGAAAAAATCTTAAATTTTTTTAGATATCACAATATAAAGCATGCAGTGGATAAAGCCAAGGTATATAGAATTTTAAAATTGTATATATACCTTGCTGGGTAGAGCAATGAAATATCTACTGTGTGGTATCCATAGTAACAGCATGTAAACAATAGAGACTATAATATTTGAACTTTGCAAAGTATAAATGTAAACAAATCAATGACTGCTTTTTTGGATTCGACTGGAAAAAGAACAGTTTTTCAGATTTTATAATCTTTGGAGAGAAAGCAAGATGAATAAAAAAGTCATGAAAAATTAGTTACTTAAAAATTTGCTATATTTATATTTATAAAATTAAATAAATATTTTACATTTTAGAAAAAAAAAAAGATTTTAATGTAGTTTATGGCACTCTAAATATGCAAATTATATCATCATCTGTGAAACCTTTGTGACACAAGAAACGCCCCAACATAAGTTTAAAGCTTGGCTGTGTAAAATAATTGCAATACCATTACGAGCTCCTTTAGGAATTACTCTAAAAGAAACAACGCTTAAATGAACAGGTTCAATTAAAACCAACAGGAGAAAAGCTGGAATTTAATTCAAATGGTAGATTTTTTGGATGTTCAGTTATTATTGGGTGTAATAAATCATCCATTGCAATATGAACCACAACAGAAAGCCAGAAGGATGCTCAATTGGTGGTACTGGAAAAGCACAAGAATCCATCTTTTTCTAAAAGAATCAAATTAAATTGATAAGTTAATAAATTATCAGTTACTCCTTTGGACAGCCCTCTATTATCATCTTGCATTAACCTTCTATCTCGCATAATCTGAAGAAAAAAAAATATATTCAAAATATTATTAGCTTATAATAAACAATTTCAAAACTTACTTAAAATTGTCCTTAAGCCATTGAAGCAGCTCCCAAAGGTTGCCCACTTAAAATTGTCATCCTAACTCTGTCATCTTCAATTTACCCTGCTTATGCAAGTGGATAATAATTATCTTGCAAAGGTATTTTAGAAAATCTTTAACATTTTATCATCCATAAAAAAAATTATATAAATTTTAAAATTATTTTATTTTCTATTTAAAATTTAAATTATGTGAATCAAAAATTTACATTTAATCCATTAAAACCTGTGTAAAAAGTTTCTCTTGATGCAATATCAGTTTCTAGTTTCATTTGTAATTAAATAATAAAATATCAAAAACAAAAAAATTTAAAATATTGAATGAAAGTACCAAGCGATGAATTATTATCACAGCTCTAGCTCTTCTGTTTGCTCAATAAATAGTACACTTGGAATCGCAGATACTGGCTAACAGTACTGAGCATTAAATTTCAGGAGTTATGGATAATAATCAAGTACTTTGCTTATCCTCTATTTGGATTTTAAATTTTAAAAATTAAGTAAATGTATAAAGTTGTATATACTACTTGAGTATAAATGTTATTTATCGATAACTAAATTTATCATTAATATTGGGATAGCAGAAACTAACACTGAAAAAAGTACTAAGCGATTAACTGCTAGAACTGTATTAAATCTTCGATTACTCCATATAATTAAATTTTGTATTTGGATTTAGAATAAATATAATAAATAATAAAATTCTGGAGTCACGGTGATTCATCTGTAACTTTATGTATCTATAATTTGGATTCACAACATAATAATATATTTTTATATAATAAATTTTCACATTTATTAATAAAAAATTTTTCTTACAAAGAAGATAATTAAATTATAATAATATCAGCACATTATTAATTTTTTTTTAATTAATTAATTGTGTACATCAAACCAATAAATACACAAAACAGTCGATTGTTATTGTAATAAATTTTAATGTAATAAATTTTAATAAGGACGTTTTCATTAATTCACTAAATATCTTTTTATTCAAGACAAACTGATAAATTAAAATTGGCTAATTGATCTTTCACAACTGTGATCTCAACCTTGCTATTACTGAATCCATATTTACAATTATTTTGCACATATCTTTAAGCTCAGAAAACAATACTTTGAGCTGATCGGCATCGTAAATATGTATGTTTTTATTTACAGATTGCTTTAACTTATTATATTCAATTTTTAAAATATTACATTTTTCGATTAAAATTTTAATTTCAACTTTTTTTTTTCTTCTTCCTCCATAAGTTTACTACCTTCTTTAGCTAA
Source organism: Anagrus nilaparvatae (assembly GCA_022575985.1). Lineage (NCBI taxonomy): Eukaryota > Metazoa > Arthropoda > Insecta > Hymenoptera > Mymaridae > Anagrus > Anagrus nilaparvatae. Next base: position 61,764 of record JAKSXM010000077.1, on the reverse strand, counting down.
TGCGATCATCATTTGTATCTTAGGATTGTTTGACATCTTCCTGTTTTTGCTACTGTTTTAATAACTCTAAGTAAATTAAGAATAATGATTATATGCTAATAAAAGAGTATGGAGCATTTGTAAAATTTAATTTTATTATTACCTGTTAAATGAAATATTAATTACTAGGTTGCGTCAATAAAATCCACTGAAAATCTCACTTTTCGGCTATGAATGCAAAATATAAATAGGAATCGCGTGTGTGGGCAATGTAGTTATCCATATATCTATTTTTTATTGTTGCCAGTTGTATGTAAGAAATTAACACATAAATTTATACATGTTATCAATAAAAATAAAAAATGAATGATTTTCTTACAAAAAATTTTCATGCATCTATAAGATGATTTTAATTTTTTTTTATAATTTACTGAATATTAATATAGAGGCGCAATTTCATGGAGCAGACTAGAGTTTTTTTACTATAGTTTAGTAATTATTACTAGATTTTTTGGGAAAGATATAGCTAGCGCCACCATGCAGCGCATCCCCATTTTGTGTATTTGTATCTGTATGCAATTTTTATATTTAAGTTGGCGCTTATGCATGTAACTGCACAACTACTGCATATCCTTTTGTTTTAAAAAATATTTCTCTGTCGTTTTGTAACTGTTTTTCTGGATGTGTATGTCGCATAAATTTATTGTACTGAAAATGGAAGATCATAAATTAGAAGTTATTATGCGCTATTTTGATATAATTCAATCTCTAAAAAGAGAAAATTTTTCTCTTCAATCGAAAATAATAGAGATGAATAAAGAGCATATAGAATTAATAAAAAATTATAGTAACTTCGTAGAAAAAGTCTTACTTGATCATATTGAGTTAAACAATAATCAAGATCAAAAAATAAAAGATTTAGAATGTAAAATCATGTCGTTAAATCAAAAAATAAAAAATAAAAAATAAATACATAATAAATACAGGTAAAAATATAAAATTATTTAAATTATGAAAATTAATTTTGTATAATAAAATTCAAACTAATTATATTTGTTTCAGCAAAAAAAAAATCATGTTATAATAAAAAATAAAATAACCAAATGAAAAGTCTTATTGAAATAATTTGTTCCAAAAAATTATTTACGCTTTGTTAAGTTATTTTAAAAATATACTAAAAGAAAATATTATAATGTGCCAATAATGAAGAAAAAGTAAAAAATAATTTATTGATTATTGATTTATATTAAACCGTTTAATGTAGTTGATTATTATAAGTATTTATATATGTTGTATCGTTGTATATTAAATAAAAAGTTTTTTTTAGGTTACTTTTAAACTATATTAATCCAACTTTCAGAATTTTCCTATCTTTAGCAATGATGAGAATAAATGGATGTTAAATGATTTTTTTATTACTAAAAATATTGTTTAAATTTTTTTATCAATATCCCGCAATATTCTCATTTATCGAAATTTTCGTTATTTTATTTTGGACCAACATTGTTTGATAAATGCAATTTGAGTCTTAAATAGTTTTTTCTTTTTTTTTTTATAAAATGTTATCAAAACTTGCGTTCTTTTATTATATTAAAGTGTTTAAAAAGTATTTTAATTCAAAAATATACCAACTTCTTAAAACTTGTTAAAAAAATTTATAAGATATTATGTGAAGAAAAATGTTTGCATATTTAAAAATATAAATGATAGTCAGGCGATAATTTTTTAATTTTTTTTTATTTAAAAAAAAATTTTTCAAATTAATTTAACGAAAAGACCATTAGAAAATAATAATATGACAAGTAGCTGTTCCTAAGATATTATATAAATAAAAAAATTAATTTTACAATATAACTTTAAGCTTATAAAAATATTAAGTTTTACAATTTATTTAAAAATCAAAACCATAAATATTTGCATAATATATAAGATTTAATTTTAATAAGGTACTCATCCATATGCTATATACAAATAAATAATGTCTTATTGGCTGAAACTGTATTTTTAAATAAACAAATTTAACAAAAAATAAGTCAAAATTGAATTTACTACTGTTAGATATAATAAACCAAAGGCTACAACAAAATTTATTGCACATCAGTTACAGATAAAAGATTAAGGCAATTGTACAGCACTGCTGCAGACAATGCCGATGCTTTTTTCTCTTGCTGATTATACAATTATAATAAACGATAATGTATCGAGTTATATACCTAACAGTTGTGCTTAAGCAATATAAACTTAGACTATCCATTTACAGAAACTATGTTCCGTATTGAGATTTTACATACTTTCTGCATGGGAAAATTAAAATAATCATTAATGCTAAAACTCCAAACATAAAGAGCAATTCAACGCCAACCCCCACATTTTTTTAAACACTTGACCTAAACATTTTTAAATTCTAGAGGAGAACTTTCAAATACTTTCCATATGGGTCGAACGAAGAATTCGAATAATCAATACTGCAACACCAAATAACATATCGATTCTTCTATAAAAAATATCAGCTATTTGCTATTTAGTAATGTTAAGTTCGAAGATGAATTTTATGTAGATTCAAGATCATTGGATGACCCACATGGAGAGTATCATAAAGTGAACATATAATTTTTCTTCACTGGCCTGTCTGTTTCAATATTCTGATGGTAAGCCATGCGATACTTACCATAAGGGTCAAGTGATGAATTAGAATCATTATTAATACAACAGTAACAGATTCAAAAAATAATAAACGTTGGCTCAATGCTTCTGCACTGAATATCTGCAACTCTTTGTTTTGTAACGTCAAGTCCTAAGTTTAATAAATAAAGATTCAAGTTCATCAGTTGACCCATATGAAGAGTATCTTAAACTGAACATTAAAATTTTCTTTCGTACTGACCATTCACTATTTTAATAATATTTAAATACACTGTTCTTGAACCAGATCTATTTTTTGTAAAAGAATCCAAATAATATCGTTTTGAAATTTATAAGCCAGTGATGAAGCTTTGTTGGTTTCACATTTGATTGAAATCGGAGCAGGAATCCCAGCAAACTGCAATTGACAATAAAGTTATTTAAAAACCTCAACCATAATTACTATTAGGAGATGTTAAATACGAGTACAACCTAAATGCCTATAACTAAATCAACTAAGTCAGTTACCAAACGACATTTATTTACTGATGCACAAATAGGAGCTGATCCAAAGGCAAAAATTTTCCAATCATCGCATAAAACATTGGCTGAAATGCAGGTAAAATGCTTATCCACAATGCGATAAAGCATTATATGGCTTTCCCAATCAAAATCAATTAGAAATTAGGTATCTAAAACAATTATAGAAATTGAAAACTATAAACACAAACTTATTAAAAATTAATGCTTACGTCCAGATTATTCATCAAATGGTCCATGTCATCATTTTAAGTAACTCATTCCAAATTGTTAAATTTATGTAACATTTTGTTGAATTGAGGTAAACTTTTATTAACTAGACAAATTAGAAACTGGTACGTCACTTGCAATGTTTTGATGTTCTTAAACATAAATTTCGACATAAATATATGTGCTCACTAAACAAATTAATAAATTATTATAATTTTAATTCATTAAATTAACAAAAAGAAAAGTAATAAACTTACTTTTATTTAACCTTTACTCAAACAATTTTTATTAAAATTTACTTTAATAATGAGAATATGCACAGTAACTATTGCATATTTTTTTTAATTTATTGTAAGTTAGTAAATAAATTAATAATTTTAATAATTTTTTTGATTTAACATTTTAGCAATAACATTTGTTTTGCTTATGCTCGTCTAACCTATTTCTTTATTTATTTTTGTAAATAACGTGCGCGAACAGACTAAAGAAGTCATTCATTGTTGACGACCCGAACAAAACAGAATGGTGGCGCGCCCTCTTTTGTGACATGGCTCGGTGGGTGGGCCCGAAGGTGGGAAATCAACGGGCCACGTGACATAAAGGTGACAAGCCACCTACTGTTTTGATCGGGGAGTATTAGAACCTATGTGATATTAGAACAAGTATCGAGAACGCGTACGTGCGCCTTCCAGGTTTTCCTTATACTTCTAGCGCCGATCGCTGTAACTTTATACCCAAGCGGTTTAAGTTTGAAAATTAGTATAAATTAAAATAGCATTTAAAAAATAATTTTTTTACTTTAATTTATTTAAATTAATTTATTAATAAAAGATAAAATTAATTAAAAATATTTTAGAAATTTATTTTTAATAAAATAATTAGATTATTTTTTTTTTTAAATTCTTTAAACTCTACGCGCTTGGGTATAAAAGCCTGTAATGTTTTTAATAATAATAAAAAATCTTTGTAGATAAAAATTAATGATTAATTATTAACAATATTAATAATCTAATAATAATTTTTAACCTTTTCAGGGGTAGTTTCGGCTAATTCAAGGGTGAAGGTCTAATTTTTAATCGAAAGTACCTCAATATTCGCGATTACTCTAAACAAAAAAAAACCACGTAGTTATACTCCCTGGCTCAGAGAGTTTTATAACTCCCTAAATCTGGGAGTAAACTCCCTAAAAACAGGGGAGTTAACCCTCTAAAACTGGGAGTTAACTCTCTGAATCAGGGAGTTTACTCCCTGAATTTTCTGTCATCTCCTGGAATACCTTCGGGATAAAAATGAACCGTACGAGGGAAAGCTGATATCCTGGAGGTGTGATGTTTAATTTCCAAGAGTTTTCCGATTTTCCAATATGGCGGATCAAAAAACATGAAAATAGAAAGTTTCAACATTACCTGGGGGTTTTTCAAGGTCGAGAAAAACGTTTTTATTAATGAAATTTTTCATTTTTTTGACCCCAGCATATTTTTCGGTTTTCCAAGATGGCGGACGAAAAAACATTTTCAGAATAAGCTTTTTACATTACCTGGGGGTTTTCGAGGTCGAGAATAACGTTTTTATTAATGAAAATTTTCATTTTTTGGCCCCAGCATATTTTCCGGTTTTCCAAGATGGCGGAAAAGATGCAGGGGGCCGAGATTTCGAGTAATTCTGTGGAAAAGTTAACACAAATAAATGGGGATTTACATTAGGGATTATAAAGTTTTTTAAGTTTATAAATAAAATTTATGCATAACCAGCTGTAATGTATTAATGTACATTTTTTGGCTTATCTTTTATTTAATTTATTCCGTAAAGCATTTGTAATACAATACAACTATATTTACTGAAATGTTTTTTCATCCGCCATCTTGGAAAACCGGAAATATGCTGGGGTCAAAAAATGAAAAAATTCCATTAATAAAAACGTTTTTCTCGACCTCGAAAACCCCCAGGTAATGTTGAAAGTTTCTATTTTCATGTTTTTTGATCCGCCATATTGGAAAATCGGGAAAACTGAAGGAAAATTAAAAAATTACACCTCCAGGATAGCAGCTTTCCCTTGTACGGTTCATTTTTATCCCGAAGGTATTCCAGGAGATGACAGAAAATTCAGGGAGTAAACTCCCTGATTCAGAGAGTTAACTCCCTGTTTTAGGGAGTTAACTCCCTGTTTTTAGGGAGTTTACTCCCTGATTTAGGGAGTTATAAACTCTCTGAGCCAGGGAGTATAACTACGGTGGTTTTTTTTTGTTAGAGATAGCGATCAAAAAACCCCCCCTTATACCCAATTTCAAAGGCCTATAGTGAATGTAGCAAAAATGCGCTTTTTTAGGGCTACTTTTGGCCAATTTAAGGGTCAAGCCCCAATTTCTCATAGAAAAGATCACGATTTTCGCGTTCAGCGACCGAAAAAACCTCGGAAAAAACCTATAGTAGACCAAATCTGGTGGACCTTCACCATCCCAGCAGAATTTTTTGAGCTAGAATGTCGACCCAGGTACCAAATAATTCCTCGTAAGTGCGCGTTTTTCAAATATCCAAAGCAAATAATTGCACGTTCTTTCCTTTTTTAATTATTTACAAAATAAAATTTGCAATTTTGAAATTGATATTACTCGCTTATTAGGTCACGTGCAATTTATCTTACCTACCCCAAAAAGTGCGCAATAATAAAATTTACCTAATTTTATACTTTTTTTTTTTGCTAATTCATCGGTTATTGCAAAATAAACTATAAAAAATTCCTTTTTTTCGCAAATATGCAGAACGCGAATGCGCATGCGCTAACTAGAGCAGATTACCGTGGGCAGAAATATATACTACACTGAAACTTTCTGTCACTGGCGCTAGCGGTTACTAAAAAAACAGTAACCGTGAATCGTTGTTACAACCCAAAATATTTTATACAGCAGCAGACGACATTTTAGCAAACATTGTAAATAATTAATAAAACCTAGCAAAAAAGCGTTTTAATTAATAAATTAATTGATTAATTAATGAAATATATTTATTTTATATTAAAATTATTAATATTTTAAAGTTATTATAACATAAATCAAGAAATTTTAGTAAATATTAAAATGACTTGTTTTATGTTATAATAGGTTTAAAATATTAATAATTTTAATATAAAATAAATATATTTCATTAATTAATCAATTAATTTATTAATTAAAACGCTTTTTGCTAAGTTTTATCACTTATTTACAATGTTTGCTAAAATGTCGTCTGCTGCTGTATAAAATATTTTGGGTTGTAACATCGATTCACGGTTACTGAATTTTAGTAACCGCTAGCGCCAGTGACAGAAAGTTTCAGTGTATACAGTGCGGCTGCTACTGAGTGCAACAATAACAACAATGGCTGTAATTATTATTTTAAAATCAAAGAAAATATTTATATTTTAATTTGTTACAATGTTATTGTTGCAATTTTATTGTTGCTGGTTCAGTAGCAACCGCAATTAACCAGGGGTCCATCATACAACAAAAGATTTCACCAAGTCCTAGCTCCAGTTTTCATTTTAAATATGATGAGAGTATAACTAGCTCGCAAGAGTCTTATTCAAAAAGGAATTTTAGTGTAATTTTTGAAACCTATAATTAAATTATTTTTTATTTTTATTAGTTTTTATTATTTTTTGGTTTATTGAGGCATGCGCTGGTTTTATAAAATTTCATCCTGGACTTCCTAAACAAGGAGAGTTATTTTTTTGATTCTGATAACATGGTTCAAGCATATGAATTAACAAAAGAACAAAAAGTTAGACAAAGGCATTCGGTTTAAGTATCAACTTACAACGAAGGAAATTACTTAAAGAACCAACCAAGTACCTTGGAAACATTAACTCGGTTAGCTGCTAATGCTAATGCAACAAGAGCTAGAAAGACAAGAACTGAAGCTCCTTTAAATGAAATCTCTAGTAAACTTTCAGCTCTTCCTGAATTCAATACGGTTACAGTCTTATCTTCAAAAAAAAAAAAGATTTAAAATGTCTTGTTTTTTTATGAGAAGAGCTTAGTCGAGGAACTTTGCAGGCTATAGAACAGCAACTTCAATTAGAGCCAATAAAAAAAATAATGCTGAAAGACCATCTAGAAAAGACAGGGAAAAAAATTTATCTCGAGATAAAAAAGAATCAAAGAATCATTTAGCGTTAAAAAATCCTCTTAATAACAGAGATGCAGCAAAAAAAGAAAATATATGTGAACTTTGTGGATTAATGTTTCCACAACCAGTTACTTATCATGTGAAACTTGTGCATCCAGGTTGTCGTTGGCATGCTGACGGTAATGGCTATAACAGCAGTGAAAATTATTGTGTCGGTTGGGCTGAAAACTTTGGCGATGGTGGAAGAGGTTGCAGTTCCTGGTATTTATTGTGTGATACATGACGATGAGAGTCATATGCCATTAACTGTAACTTAATTAGTATGACTTAATGAGGAGACTCGATGGCTCAAGGGCATTATGTGTCTTATGTTTTTAAAGAAAATATTTGCGTTGAATTTAACGATTAAAGAGTTTCAACCAGACCAATATTTAATAACAATGGAAAAATTAAAGAGGAATTAAAAGCTCGCAGCTACAAATTAATTTATGAATTAAAATAATAATATCAAATATTATCAGTATATAGTGTCAATTTAATAATTTTATCTTTAATTGTGACAAATATAACGTACTTCATATTTTAATTGTAAAACCCTAGCTAGTTTTTTTTTCATTTATCATGCAAATTATAAAATTATCTGGAAAAAATAAAGTTGAATTTTAATTTTAATAATTTAATAATTGTCTTTTAATACTTTCACTTATGGCCCACTTTCATAGTTAAATATTATATGGAAATATAATATTCAAGTAAAAATTTTATTTAATAAATTAAGCTAAAGTGTTAACTGCAATTTATGTAGATAAATTTTACATAGTTATTTATAAATTACTTGTTTTTTTTTGATAATTATTTTGATTTTTTATATTACATAAAAATTTGATGAAGGCTTGTTTTGTTTCTGCAAGAAATGAATTAAGTATATAATAATATAAAAAGTATATATATATCATTATTTGAATTCAGATGGGTATTAAAATAATTTTTTCTGAAGAGAAATTTTGAAAATATAAATTAAAAAAAGTGCTGATCAAATAGGGAAACTAGATTTTTTGAAAATTTTTATTTTGCCTAAAATCGAAAGGGGTTTTATAATTATGGAAAAAGGTCAGATTTTTTTTTTCTTTAAAGTTTTCCTGGTTTTGTACTGAAAAAGGCTTGAAACAATTAAAAACTTAAATTAATATGGTTAGCCGCGTTAGACAGCTCAAAAAATCTAATATAAATGGATTTAAGTGAGTTTTAAAATTTTTGGATGTTTTTGGATCTTTGATTGTTTTTTGGATCTTTAGAAATTTTGGCTTTATTCGCATAAAAACCATTTGAATTGCTTAAAATTCCTTATATGCCAAGTTTTCCAGTACAAAAGTGCGGGATGAAATAGGGGAACTGTATTTTTTTGACAATTTTTATTTTGGACAAAATCAAAAGCGAAAATTTATATGGGGAAAATGTCAAAAAAAATTTTTTTTTAATTTTTCGTTCTCATGTACTGAAAATGGCTTCAAACATTTAAAAACTTAAATTAATATTGTTCACTGGGTCAGACAGCTGAAAAAATCTGATATGAATGGATATAATAAAAGTTTTAAAATTTTTGAATCCTTAGAAATTTTGGCTTTATTCACATAAAACCACTTGAATTGGTTAAAATTCCTTATAAACCATGTTTTCTAACAAAAAAAGAGCTGATGAAATAGGGGAACTAGATTTTTTTGACAATTTTTATTTTGGCCAAAATCGAAAGGGGTTTATATGGAAAAATGGATTTTTTTTTCTTTAAAATTTTCATCATTTTGTACTGAAAAATGTCTGAAACAGTGAAAAACTTAAATCAATATGGTTCACGGGGTCAGTGAGCTCAAAAAACTTGGTAAATATTTTTCTCTTGAGATACATTTTGAAAATAAAAATAATAATGTTTAATTAAAATTTTGAAAAAAGTCAATTGTTTGCAATCGACATCTTACTGTATGTACAATTATGTTTTGTTTATGAATTAAGCCGGATTAAGCCACAGTTTTATCAGAAACAATACAACCCCCCCCCCCCCCCACCGTACTTTGACTGGAGTAAGTATCACGTATTGGGTAAATCCCTGTATAAAAAACCATTTATGCAAAAAATAATAAGACTTTACTTAATTTTAATAATAAGATACATTTTTTTTTCTTTAATGGGTTTTAAAAATGTTTTAGATTTCAAATCAATAGTAATCATTGTAATAAAAAAAAGGCATACGTATATTTTTTCAGTGTAGTGATATTTTATATGCAAATCTTGAAAACCTCTTAAGGCTAAACAGTACATTTTTAACCAAGGGAGCAAAAAAAAAGAATGGCCCAGATCGCACGTTAATTAACATTTGAGACGAAGCCGAGCATAGTCAACTGCGATCTGGGTCATTTTTTTGCTCCCATGGATAAAACGAAATTTTTTTTTCTCAGTGGGGTGAAAACGCGTTTTTTTCAAAAATTTTTTATAACTGACCTGAATTCTTACCCTAATATTTATTCTTTTTGTTAATAATTTAAAAAAATATTAATGAAACAAATTCACGTTGTTGAATTTTTTATTAATGTTATTAGATTTACAAAAAAAGTTTACAAAAGATGGCAAAAAAAAAGTGTCAAAAATAGGCTTTTCGACAGCATTTCTAAGTATAATAAACTAATTACTCAATTGCAAATTCATAATTATCCAGTCAAGACGATAAACTACGAAAATGGTAAACTTATTTACCGCAATGTATTTTCAAAAGATACAAATGTATTAGATAAAGATGTTCAACAATTAATGAGTTTCATTACAACACACGATGAGGATATAAAAAATAGCATCAAGTACTTTTTATTATATAAATTATTCATTTTTATATTTTTTTATTTAGCGTAGGCTAGGAGACGTTTTTTGTAGTCACTTTTTCTGTCGATAGGTCGGCGAAATTTTCCAACGATTATTAATATTTATTAATTCGCTGAATACGAATATGAAATCCGTTTTTTACATTTTATATGCTCTAGTTGCTCAAAATTGGAATTGTCAGGTTATGTTTTCCGAGATTTTTAAGATTTTTATCTTTAAATTATGTTTTTTGTATGGAAAGGTCTCAATCCACGCTCAACCTCTTTTGTTTGAGCGTGGATTTAGCCAAAAACATTTAATTTGACTCGATCCACGCCTAAAAAAAATAATAATTAACCTCAAATAAAATTTATTTTATTAAAATATATATTATTTTTTTGCAGTTTCAGTGCATAAAAAAAAAAAAAATAAAATATCATAACAAATAAATATTTGTTGTGCATAATATTCAATTAAGTGTTTTTAGATAAATATCGTAATTTCAAGAAATTTTATCATTAGGCGTGGATGGAGATTTTTCGTTTTTGTATCCCTCAACTAAAATATGACATCCGTTTTTTTCTTACAATTCTTCAGTTGCCCATAATAGGGAACGTCTAAGAAACCACAAAAAATATAACCTAAAATTGCAAGTTACGGACAAGCTAAGCATTTTAGGTAAAAACGAATTTTATATTCCTGAATGACCCCTAAACATATGTAACGTTACAATTTCACTGACCTATTGTCAAAAAAAAGGTGACAACGAAATAGCCTTACACTAATTTCAACAAAATTCCAAATATCCGGCATCCAATAAACCGGAACATTTGATAATCCGGAACTTTTTTCAACCAGGTTGTTATGTATTTTTACAGTTTTTTTTTTTTTATTAATTTGTATTTGAAAAAAAATGTTTCTATAAAATATTTATGCAGTAATAAATAAAATAAAATATACATAAAACAGAAAGTATAGGTAGCGTGACTTTTTTTATAAAGCATAATTCATAGTTGATTGAAACTGTTTTTCTAAAAAAGTAATAACATTTTTTTATTGAATTTCTGAGTCACAGAATTTGAGAAAATAGATCTGCCACGGAAGATTTTTGATATTTACGCATCCAAGCTTAAATTCTCTCCCAAGGCCCATTTTTTTATCTGAAATAAAAAATTTGTCTGCTTTTTTAAGATCAGTAGTTTAAACTAACATCATTCTATAAATTATAAAATTTAATTTCTTGCGAATTAAAATATATTTAAAAATTAATTTCGATTTTGAGATTTGAGAAAATCTTATAACTAAATACTACACATCAGGTTTCAATAAAAAAGGGGACGATTAATTCGCCCACCTATCAGTGTTGACTTAAAAAAATTAAAAATTTCTCGGTTCGATTAATCCTTAAAGTCATAATTAATTTATATAAATAATTATTATTTTAAAAACTAGATCAACAATTTAATGAGAGGTTGTAATATAGTGTTTATGTGTTAGGTTCAATGCTATGTTTAATGACCATTTAATAATCCAGCAACTTTTACGTCCCAACAATTCTGGATATTTGGAATTCTGCTATAACAATAATAAAATTGTAGGATCGGGCTCAGTATTTTCAAATAATTCGCAACACTGCTTGTTTAGATTTAAATATAAAACACATTATATTTATTGATAGGGTAAAATCAAATTTAATTTATTTTTTAGAAATGTGAAAAGCAAATTAAATATACCAATCATGTTAGAATCTAAAAAATTAGAAGTAATAAATCTCATTAAATTATACAAATATAAATGTAAATATAAATGGACTTTTTAAAAAGGATAATATCGAAAGAATATGCAAGAAATCTTTTGGCAATAATCCACCTAAAAAATTAAGTCTCGTTGCCAAAAAAATGCTTCAGAATAAAAAAGAATGTGCTAAAAAAGGATCAAATTTTAATGGGCATGAAAAAATTACACTTTATGATTTACAAGAAGTTAGTTATCCATGACACAATATTTCATAAAAATAGTGATAATAATAATGTACTCATACTTATAACTCTTGTAATTGATAGCCTGAATAGATTAATTAATTTTGTTTAATTATTAAAAATAGGCTGTGCCTATATTTATAAAAAAAAGACGTATAGTAATGATTCTTAAATTGAGAAAGTCATACTCTCTGAATTCAGTTAATAATTAAGTTAAGTCTCTGATTTAGGTAGTTAACTACAGCCAAAATAAGATTTGTTAAAATTCTCAAATTCGTGATGTAGAAATAAACCGCAGGAGTTTAAAATTAAAAATATGGTCTTGTGGATATAATTTTCAAATTTTTCGACCCAAAATGTATTACCAGTTTTCAATATGGCAGACCAAAGAACATAAGATAATGAACTTTTTATGTTAGAGGTGGTTTGAGGGTAAGAAATATGAATTTTATGTGGGAAAAGTTCAATTGTTAACGCTAATATGCTTCCACATTTTCCAATATAACCGATCGTAAAACATAAGAAAATGATTTTTGTATGTTTAAGAGTAAACTAGGTGTGCGCCATAATGTCTTTCAAAAAAATTTATTTATTTTTTATTTCTATGAATTTTGAAAATTTTTTTGGGATCACGGGAAAGTTTTCCCACTTTCTTTATTTAATTAATAATATTTTTGCATACAAACTTATTAAATTTAATAAAAAATAAGGCTGTACGTTGTTGGAGAAAATTGCAAATACTCGAAAATTTTGTCCAACAGCATACGGAATTATTTATTAGTAAATTTAAATAATTTTTATGCCAAAATATTCTTAATTAAATCAAGAAATTGGGAAAACTTTTATCTGCTTCCAAAAAAATTTCCAAAACTCATAAAAATAAAAAATAGGTGTACAAAAAATTGCGTGCATCTAGTACTCTAAGGGGAGGATCTGGAGGGCTAAAAGTACTAATTTATTGTGGAAAATATTCCAATTTTCACCCCAAAAGACTCTACCATTTTCCAAAATGATGGACTCAAAAGCATAAGAGAACGTTTTTAGGGTTAAGACGATTTTGTCTTGTAAAATTTGTCGTGAAAAATAAATTTAAGCCAGAAATACTGTGGGCACAGAAAAAGTTTAATGTTGGAGTGAAGTTGAATATTTTTCATTTTGTGTAAACTTTTTTGGATTTTTTAAATTTCATTTAGAAAACGTAAATTTATTAATTTAAAATGTTAAGAATAATAATGAAGCAGAAAAATCAAAGATTTAAATTTTTTAATAACAAAAATAATATTTTTACTATAGAATGAATTACGTTTCAAAAATATTCCGAATACATCAAATGTTGTAAATGATGAGACAGCAATCGTAGAAAATTATAATGAAAAAATAGGAGTTGCAACAGCAATTATAAGTGAAGGTAATTGGTAATTAGTAATATTAAAAATTTAAGGTTCATTTCAGATAAAAAGAGTTATGCGATTACCAGTCTATAAATTTTGACTATTGTAGCCTACGTAAAATATCACAATTTAATACAATATTATAACTGTTGGGTGCGAGTACTTGAAATAAGAGCTGATCCTGTGTTATTAAGTGTATACGGTTGTTTATGTGATATTGATGATTTTTTTTCTCAAACATATTGACAACTGCAACGTGTAAGCTATTGAGTTGGTTTTGTCCTAATTAAATAGCGTCAATATCACGTATCCAACCCATAGTACTTAAGGAGGTTTATCTGCTGATTCAACATTCTCGCAGGAATTACGATTACCGACATAAAATTTTTTTAAAGTTTATTTTGGAAGCTATTAATTAAAAGGAAACTCTAAAAAACCATTAATAATCCAAGAATATTACAAAAAAAGTCTCATTGTATTATACAATTTAAAAAAACGTAATTAAAATAATGAGCTTTTTGGTTATGTTACGTGTTATTGTGTGCTTTTTATTAAATTTACGAAAATAAAGTCGATAAAGTATGTAAAACTAATTGGGAATGTAATCTTTAAGCAATTATTTATCAAATTTATTAAGTTTCATCGATCTGTGTCATTAGCACCCTACTTTTTATAAAGCCTAAACGAATTTTCCCGTAAGTGCAATATTAAATTACCACTTTTATTCTATTCATAAAAAATTAATTAAGTCGGCGACATAGGTAAAAGTAAGTCGATTTGAACTCAAAAATGTTTAAATTTTAATACTATTGACGTTTTATTACATTGTGTCATTATTTTTGTTAATGGATAAACCTTCTTAAAAGCTTATGGCTAAAAATTTAAATGCGAACCCAAACGTTAAACGTTTTTTTTTGCCGCTGGAAGACATAGACTAGGTCTAGGGTCTAAAGAGACACTAAAGAGTGTGACACTACAGACTAAAGAGCCACTTTTAAAAATAAAAATGTTGTAGATAAGGAATAGCATATAAATTGCACCATGTAAATAAATTATTATTGTCTAAAGTTAAATTTAAAAATCAAAGCCCTGCTACGATATAAGAAAAAACTGAATTAAAAAAAAAAGTAAAAAAATAATCCATTAGGAGGGAAACGGTGAATTTAAAAATTTATTAATTTGGTGCGTAAGAGATGAATGTCAGCCATTTTCTCAGCTCTCAACCAATCAGAATGTAGGTAAAATATTAATTTTGGACACCAAAATACGACTTTAATTTTCAATTAAATTAAAAAGGAAAATTGACAAATTAATCTACATAAAATGAAATATGTGGTTCTACTTTACCTAAATTTGAGAAAATTTCCCTTCTAAAAATTTTAAATGAAATTGCAACCCTAATGTCGTCTGCTTAACTCATTTTTTTTTGTTAGAATGTACTAAAGCTTTACTTTCATTTTTTAACTGAGAAAATAAATTTTCTCAAGTCTATAGGTAAAGCAGAGCCGCATTTTTTATTTTATGCAGATAAATTTGGCGATTTTCTTATTTAATTTAATTGATAATTAAAGCCGTATTTTGGTGACCAAATTAATATTTCACATAGGTTCTGATTGGTCGAGAGCTGAAAAAATTTCTGAAATCCGGCCTTCTTAAGGTTTCTCTAATGCGAATAAAACGATGACGGGTCATAATGAATAATCTTTAATTGACCCTTCTCATTAAATTAATTTTTTTTTTAAATTAAGAAATTAAAATTGAAGCTCTTATATAGAAAATGATGACACAGGAAATTAAAATTAGCATTAAATGATAAATAAACGTTTAAAGATTATATTAACAAATTGATTGTCCCTCCTTATAGGCTTTAATATTAAATAATCATAAAAAAACAATGTGGGTAAATTTAAATGAAGTGAGTGCGATTTGTATGATCGGGTCCTCAAAACTGCTCCAAAGTGTTTTTTTTCGAAAAGTATTATCAAAAATAATTAACCAGCCCAATTTTTAGCCTCCAAGAGCGAAATCTCGATTTTTGGCAGCCATTTTAGTGTTTTTGACTGTCGTAAAAAATGTAAGAAAAATTAGTAATAATTTTTTTTATTATTCCTGTAAAAAACTCACATTAGCATGAAAAATTTTTTCCTTTTAGGTCTGGATAGGAAATTTCCCTGGCTATCCTATTCCGGAGTAAAAAATTTTTTTTGAGTAGCGCACGCGCGAGGAATCGATAACATAGGCTGTTTTTTTTTTCAAAAGTTGATTTCTCAAATGCCTATTAGTGAAAAATCTTGTAGCCAGGCTTAAGATTTTCCTTAAAACTCATATTTTTTGGCGAAAAAAAAATTTAGATGGGATACTGCTTTTTGGGAGATTTAGATAAAAAAATAGCAGCTTTCAAAACCTCATTTTTTACAAATTTCAAATTTCCCGACAAGTCACGTGACCAATAAAAAATGTGACCAAAAATTTGGATTCCGCGGGAAATTTTACATAAGGATATATCTTTTCATATTTTTAAGAGCGTTTATGGTAAAGCGGCGAAATTTTAAACTAAAAGATTAAAATATCTCATTTTTTTAAGGAATTTTTTTATTTTTTAAACTATACCAAATTATTAAAAATTTATCAAAAAATTCTTTATTATTTTACTGTTGTAACATGAAAGCTCTTAAAAACATAAAAAGATATATCCTTATGTAAAATTTCCCGTGGAATCCAAATTTTTGGTCAGATTTTTCATTGGTCACGTGATTTAGCGGGATATTTGATATTTGTAAAAAATGAACTTTCGAAAACTGCTATTTTTTTATCTAAAGCTCTCAAAAATCAATGATCTATCAAATTTTTTTTTCGATGAAAAATATAAAGTTTAAGGAAAGTTTTAAGCCTGGTTACAAGATTTTTCACTAATAGGCATTTGAGAAATCGACTTTTGAAAAAAAAACAGCCTATCTGAACAATTTCTCGCGCATGCGCTACTAAAAAAAAATTTTTTGACCCCGGAATTGGATAGCCAGGGAAATTTCCTATTCGGATCTAAATGGAAAAAGATTTTCATGCTAATGTGAGTTTTTTACAGCAATAATAAAAAAAATTATGACTTATTTTTCTTACATTTTTTACGACAGTCAAAAACACTAAAATGGCTGCCAAAAATCGAGATTTCGCTCTGGGAGGCTAAAAATTGGGCTGGTTACTTATTTTTGATAGTACTTTCAGAAAAAAAAAATTTGGAGCAGTTTTAAAGACCCGACTATACAAATCGTACACACTTCATTTAAATTTACCCATGTAAATAACCTGAAATTATACAAAAATGTATGATTAAACATATCTATTTAAACTAAATTATGCTTTAAGCTAAATTAGCGTCGAGAATTTCGAGTTCTTAAAAAATAATAATTTTTATTTCAATTACCTTTGGGAGACCTTATTTTTATTATTTCAATTATTATCATAATTTTAATTATTGCGTATATTGATAAAATTACAGTTTCCCCGACCGCTTTTGTGAATTAAATTTTAATTTTAATTATAATTTTTTGTCATACAGCCCGTACTCACGATGATTTAAAATTAAAATGAAAATTAAATGTAACAAATTTGACGGGGAAACTGTTCTTTTATTAATAATCAAATAAAATAAAGATAATATATGAATTTGTTAATTTTAATTAACGTTGAATAAATAAATAAATACATTTTGAAAAGCCCGGGTTACCTTTCCACTTACTTTTTTTCAATTTTATTTTTAATTTTAAATTAAATTATAGTTTGGCCAGTGATAAATTATGATAAATGTGGCTGTCAAAGAACGTAAAAGATAGCTAATAAAACTTATTTTTTAATCAGTACTAAAATTAAACCACATTTTATCTTATTTTTACCTAGGTATAAATGTACTTAAACTTTAATTGATAATTTAAATTAAAATTATTTAGAATTCATAACTTTAACAAATTTTTGTAAATACTCGATAGATGTGCAATCATACAACACATTGGGCTTAAATGAAACATATATGAATGATGATTTTAATGAAACGCCCATTAATGAAAATAATATTTCTCGCATAGAAACATTTAATGTAAGTTAGAAAAAAAAAGAATATATGAGTGAAATATTACACAAATGAGTATAATTATATTCTGTATATTATAGAAATCCAAGAGTAATATTGATGTAAGCTTTCAATCTTGGCATGAAATTCATAACTGCTCCAGGAGAAAAGTTAAAAAAAGAAAATGCTTTTGTGAATCAAGTGATACATCTTGTCTATACACAAACTTTGCATCATAATAAAAAAATTAAATTATTAAATCTTAATAAATTATTAAGTCTTAAAAAATTATTAAATCTAAAAAAATTACTCTTCATACTGAAATACTTTAAGAATAAATACTAATTTTAATGAAAATTATAAACCTAGTTTACTTACCTGTACACTATTGGGGTGTTCACCGCAAAGCTGGCCTCATTGGAGGAAACGATAAGGGAAGTCTCTGGCAATATCATATTTGCTGGGGACTTAAATGCCAGGGCCGTGGAATGGGGAATGCCAACCACGAACCGTAGGGGAACGTTGATCCTAGAGATGGCTGCTAGAACTGATCTGGTGGTCATGAACTCTGGGAACAATCCAACCTACGTAAGGCCAGGCTTTGGCGAATCGATCCCTGATGTCACTTTTGCCTCGGCCGGGCTGGCAGGAAGAGTGGGTGGCTGGAGGGTGATGGATGGAGCCAATGGCAGCGATCATAATTACATCACCTTCAAAGTGCGTGATAGGGTTGCTAATCGGCCCCCGTACAAAAAGCGCCCACTAGGCTGGAATGTGTCAAAGATGGACGAGGACAGATTTGTGGATTATCTTCGCGAAGAGTTCTCGTCAATCCCAGCCTGGCATGGAGGACCGACCACCCCGCGAGAGGCAGAGACCCTTGTCAAGAGGGTAACTGCTCTTCTGAGGGGAGCCTGCGATGCCTCTATGCCGCGTAAACGGCCCTGGAAGGGTAAAAGAAGCGTGTACTGGTGGAATGAAGAAATTTCGGAGCTAAGACGGGTCTGTCACGGCGCACGCAGAAGACGTTTTAGTGTTTTTGACTGTCGTAAAAAATGTAAGAAAAATAAGTCATAATTTTTTTTATTATTGCTGTAAAAAACTCACATTAGCATGAAAATCTTTTTCCATTTAGATCCGAATAGGAAATTTCCCTGGCTATCCAATTCCGGGGTCAAAAAATTTTTTTTTAGTAGCGCATGCGCGAGAAATTGTTCAGATAGGCTGTTTTTTTTTCAAAAGTCGATTTCTCAAATGCCTATTAGTGAAAAATCTTGTAACCAGGCTTAAAACTTTCCTTAAACTTTATATTTTTCATCGAAAAAAAAATTTGATAGATCATTGATTTTTGAGAGCTTTAGATAAAAAAATAGCAGTTTTCGAAAGTTCATTTTTTACAAATATCAAATATCCCGCTAAATCACGTGACCAATGAAAAATCTGACCAAAAATTTGGATTCCACGGGAAATTTTACATAAGGATATATCTTTTTATGTTTTTAAGAGCTTTCATGTTACAACAGTAAAATAATAAAGAATTTTTTGATAAATTTTTAATAATTTGGTATAGTTTAAAAAATAAAAAAATTCCTTAAAAAAATGAGATATTTTAATCTTTTAGTTTAAAATTTCGCCGCTTTACCATAAACGCTCTTAAAAATATGAAAAGATATATCCTTATGTAAAATTTCCCGCGGAATCCAAATTTTTGGTCACATTTTTTATTGGTCACGTGACTTGTCGGGAAATTTGAAATTTGTAAAAAATGAGGTTTTGAAAGCTGCTATTTTTTTATCTAAATCTCCCAAAAAGCAGTATCCCATCTAAATTTTTTTTTCGCCAAAAAATATGAGTTTTAAGGAAAATCTTAAGCCTGGCTACAAGATTTTTCACTAATAGGCATTTGAGAAATCAACTTTTGAAAAAAAAACAGCCTATGTTATCGATTCCTCGCGCGTGCGCTACTCAAAAAAAATTTTTTACTCCGGAATAGGATAGCCAGGGAAATTTCCTATCCAGACCTAAAAGGAAAAAATTTTTCATGCTAATGTGAGTTTTTTACAGGAATAATAAAAAAAATTATTACTAATTTTTCTTACATTTTTTACGACAGTCAAAAACACTAAAATGGCTGCCAAAAATCGAGATTTCGCTCTTGGAGGCTAAAAATTGGGCTGGTTAATTATTTTTGATAATACTTTTCGAAAAAAAACACTTTGGAGCAGTTTTGAGGACCCGATCATACAAATCGCACTCACTTCATTTAAATTTACCCACATTGTTTTTTTATGATTATTTAATATTAAAGCCTATAAGGAGGGACAATCAATTTGTTAATATAATCTTTAAACGTTTATTTATCATTTAATGCTAATTTTAATTTCCTGTGTCATCATTTTCTATATAAGAGCTTCAATTTTAATTTCTTAATTTAAAAAAAAAATTAATTTAATGAGAAGGGTCAATTAAAGATTATTCATTATGACCCGTCATCGTTTTATTCGCATTAGAGAAACCTTAAGAAGGCCGGATTTCAGAAATTTTTTCAGCTCTCGACCAATCAGAACCTATGTGAAATATTAATTTGGTCACCAAAATACGGCTTTAATTATCAATTAAATTAAATAAGAAAATCGCCAAATTTATCTGCATAAAATAAAAAATGCGGCTCTGCTTTACCTATAGACTTGAGAAAATTTATTTTCTCAGTTAAAAAATGAAAGTAAAGCTTTAGTACATTCTAACAAAAAAAAATGAGTTAAGCAGACGACATTAGGGTTGCAATTTCATTTAAAATTTTTAGAAGGGAAATTTTCTCAAATTTAGGTAAAGTAGAACCACATATTTCATTTTATGTAGATTAATTTGTCAATTTTCCTTTTTAATTTAATTGAAAATTAAAGTCGTATTTTGGTGTCCAAAATTAATATTTTACGTTAGGTTAGGTTAGGTTAGGTTAGGTTAAAGATATAAGGAGATTGTTGATTCTATTGGATAGCCAAATCCTACCCCCACCAAAATCTAAAAAAAAAAAATTTTTTTTTGGGTAACCTAACCTAACTTTGGAGACTAACCCAACCGGCGTTTAGGTTAGGTCAGCTATCACGGGTCAAATCTGTATTTTTTCTAACCTAACCTAAACGGCGGTTAAGTCAGGTCAGCTACATCGGGTCAGTTTTGTATTTTTTCTAACCTGACCCAACCGGCGGTTTAGTCAGGTCAGCTACCTCGGGTCAGGTTTGTATTTTTCCTAACCTGACTTAGCCGGCGTTTAGGTTAGGTCAGCTATCTTGGGTCAGGTTAGTATTTTTCCTAACTTGACCTATACGGCGTTTAGGTTAGGTCAGCTAAAAGGTAACCCAACCTGAGAATTTATCCTATTCAAATCCTGTTCAAGGTCAAAAAGTAACCCAACCTGAGAATTTTCCTATTCAAATCCTACTCAAGGTCAAAAAGTAACCTAACCTGAGAATAGGATTTGTATAAAAATTCCACGAAAAATTGGCATACAGTAAAATAAAAAAAATTTTTGTAAAAAATGTGAATTTCGAACGAAATTTCGTTAAAAAGCATATATGAAAATATTTTATCTTAACTTAGCGAGTTCTTGTATATTTTTGTATATTTAATGGACATAAAAAATATTCCAGCGATAGAAAATAGTAAATACAGTCAAGTGCTAAAGTGAAATATTTTACAGAAACGTGATACCGAAAAATCATAGAAAAATTTATGATATATGCTTCCATCGTTATTAATTACAGGGCAAAAAAGCTAAAAAAGAAAGTGTTTTTTACTGATCAGCTTTAATTTTTAAAAAATTATTGATGAGTTTTAATTTAGAATATAAAAAACAATAATTATGTACAAACGAAACCAACTAACTGGCTTAAACTTGGGCAAAAATCATTAAATATATAATAATCCCTTATGGTTTCATTAATGTTGTAAAATATTTGCAAAATGTAAGTTGCTAAACTTTAACGAATAATTTATGTTAAAAAATTGACCTTAGAATAACAGAAATTTACAGTAATATATCCTTTAATTATACTTCTAAAAGACTTAGAAATCCTACAGGGTAAAGTAATTTATTTTGAAAAATACGATACACTAACTTTATTTCAATAGGATACCTGTATTTTAACTACTTTTACCATGAGTTTTGAATTAAATAAATAATAATTAAACTAATATCGTTTACCTTTTTTTAGAGAAACTGAAGGGCTGAAAATTAAAAGGTTCAAAATATTTCATTTTTTTAAAACTCTTAAAATATAAAATTTTCAAATTTTTAAATTTTCGCTGAATGCTAACAAAATAAATAAATATAAATTTTAGTATTTTTTGTTTCGAGGATTATGGGGACATTTAAAAGTTTAAATGAAAATTTTCAAATAGCTCTTTTTGTTTCGTAAAAGCAATTAGATAAAAGCAGACTTTTTCATTATAAAATCAAATTCTACTTGTAAGTTTTTTGTTTAGATATTTATAGAATATTTATAGAGCAGCTTTGTTAGCGATCAAAAATAAGAAAATCAATACCTGTTGCAAAACATTTTCCGCCATAGACTGTAAACGCCTTAGGAAATAATAGTTTCGTGAAAATATATTACTTTTTACACTGACTGAAGATTATTTTATGCATTTGTTTATACTACCTGAATATAATTGTACAATATAAATATTCTGATAATTTTATCCTTTTTCTACCAAAACTTGCTGGTTAAAATATTTTAAAAATCTTCATAAAAGGATCAATTAATTTTCAGTCTGACAGAAGAATTGTTTAGATGACTCCAATGAATAATCTTATACAGAGGTAAAGAATACGTATTAGATTTCAGCTGAAAATAAATGAGGCAATAACTGCGACGTGCAACCTCTTTTATTTTTTTTTTTTTATTGAATCTGCATTAGAGTTTACTTTTCTATACATGCGAATCTTTTATTATTTTGATGTCATATTAAGAATTTTTGATTTAATTCTGTGCTTTATTTGTTATGACTTTAACAATTAATTGTCCACCAAAATTTCCTTAGCATACACTATTTTTTTTTAATATATTAGTATTGCTAATAAAAAAAAAATAATCAGGTTCCCAAAGAATTTTTTACAAATAATTATAATAATTTTGAACTTGGAGTAAAATTTTTACCGCATGTAAATAAAAAAAAATATGGCTTGTTTTTAGAGATTATTTAAGAATACACAGTTTACATTTAAAACTCATATCTTCCCAAGTGGACTTGAATAGTCGATCGGATTTTTGGCTCGAAAACTTATAAAAAAAAGAAAAACTATTTTACAAATAAATGTATTCCTATGTAGTAATAAGAGTTGCTATTTCATTTATTATTTGGGGTCAAAATTTCAAGAATTTAGAACAGAAGTTAAAGTTTCTTAGTCTCTCAAAGCTGACCAATTTAAAATATCCAATTTGGCAATAAAGCATTTTATTTTAAAGTCTGTAAAGTGTCTATGGAACTCAAGGAATAGTCATTATAAAAACTTGTTTGTTAGACCTATTCAAGGCAGTAGAAAATAAAAATTTGTAACAGATTTTGCAAAAAATTTTTAGCATTAGTGTAGCAACGGATTTAGTTGAAGCTGAGTAAATAAAAAGGAAGGTGTTTTTAAATTATATAATTATTATAAGAAATAATGAAAAATTTATTTTATTTTTTTATTTTTAGTTTATCTAAATTCACTATAGGATTTCGTTAAATAAAATTTCAAGAATTTATTAATTCAAATATAAATATCATATTCAGCTGACTATTTTATCAGTCAATTACATCAGTAGAAATTTGAAAAATATTATCATTGTTTCCTTAGATTTAAAAAATGCAATATTCAGCCCACGCTTTACGCTGAATGCCTTGCAATGCAGAGTAATTGTAATAGTGTTATACGTATATTTTTGTATCTTAAAATAAATGCTTAAAAATTATATTGAATATTTTATTGTAATAAATTAAGATGATTTAAAAAATGTTTGTTCTCCCGGGCGTGAATTATTAGCTGAATTCAACGCCTAGGCATGCAAAATTTATTTAATTAAAATTATCTTTTAAAATTATTATTAACTTGAATTTTAATGCATTTTTCAATTATATGTTTTGGATAAATATATCAGCTTATATTAGAATTTTTGTTTACAAAATTATTTTTCTCTTGTTAAATACAAATATCTGCCCTTTTATAATCTTCTCGAATTTTATTTTATAATAATAAAATAAGGCTACTTAACGGCTGGCTGGTTTTGCCCATGAATTTTTATTTTTGTAATATAACTCGATAATCGATCGTTTGACACGTAAAGAGTAGACTATAAATATAAGGGCGAGATAGGCGAGTAATAATTCATATAAAGACCCCGGTCTTTAAGGTTACAGCTAATAAAGAATCAGTTAAGTGGCAGTTTATGTATTTAAAACGGCCTTTGGGATCCTTGAAGTTGGGGCATTATTCAGGGTTTCATGAATAGATAGGCTGGAAAAGCTGGTAGCTGTTAAAAATAAGTTAAAAATTTCTTTGAAACTTGAAACATTTTCATAAAATACAACTCACATGAATAATTCAGAATGAAGAGGACAATTATTATAAAATACTTTAGATTTTCATAAAGACGGAATGCTAAAAATTATAATATAGAATAAATTTAAAAAAAAATGTAACGCGTTTATGCTCTGAAGTCTCATCTAATAAAAATTTGAAGGTTGTAAAATAAATTCAAGTGAGGCTTTTCTAAATTTCTCACTTCTGGTGTCTCTCTACCTGGGTATACCTAGCAACTAATCTCAGAACTTTGTCGCCCTCAAAGATATTTGAGTTACAAGGAAAAATAGAAAAATCTACTTTAGAAAATTCAATAATGAAAAGAAAATCATCCATTTTAGATTTTTCTGCGTCACTAAATTGATTAATACACGAGTGTTTAAAATTGAATGTCATATCTTGTAACATTTATAGTTAATAATTTGAGCACTTTAATGTCAAAGGTAATTTTTATTTTATTTACCCTAAGAACGCATAATTATAGTTTAAAATTTTAGTAATTAAATTTTTTTCGTTTAATTTAGTCATATTTCTATTATAGAATTTATTTACAGAACATTATCATATATTCACAAAAATTTCGTTAGCATATAGTGTAGGTATAAGACTAAAGATCTTAACAGCAGCAGCTGTTGTAATTTTTGTGTGTCTGCTATTGCATGAAACTGAAAATTTAGTGAATAATGTAACCTAACCTAACCCAAGAGTGCAGTAATTTAAATATATTCATGTATAGTTTTCGTGTAAAATCACTAAAATAGAATATGCGATAATAGAGAACTCAAGCATTGAAAATTTTTTGGGAATACCGGCTCCATAATTTATTCATACAAAAGATGAATGAATTTTTGAAAAAAATGCAAGTAAGATACAGTGAGAAGCTGGCTTTACTTATTTATTTTTGCACAGACTGTCTTTTTTTGAAACGACGTTGTTTTTAAACTCTTAAAAATAACATAGTCGAAAATTTTATAAAATTTCTTGAATATGGAAAAGTATTCCACACAAACCTTGTGGGATTTATGAATAGGCAAAGTTTTCTAAATTTTTTGTATGCTGTTAATTTTTTCATTTTAAGAAAAAGCTGCTAAATGAATACTTTGAAGTTAACGAAGCATCACAAGCTCTATAGCTCCATAAAAGTAAATCTTACATAACAGTATTATTTTGATTATTATTAATATATTTTCTTGTATTTATCGTAAATATAGCAGGGGCGGATCTAGAAAATTTTTTGGGGGGGTCAGTTGAATCAAATTACAAAAAATTTGCTAAAAAAGGTCCTTAAAATTTTTTTTGGGCGGGTCAAAATAAACTTCTCGTTAGTTATATAACGTAAAATTAGCTAAAAAAAGGTAAAACTGATCGCTGAGGGGGGGTCAATTGACCCCTTTGACCCCCCCCTGTATCCGCCACTGTATAGTAATAGTCAGAAAAACGATATTGACATTTGACAGCTAATTCAAATAGATTAGAAATAAGAAAAATGAATTTAATATATTACTACAAGGGTTTTTGGGAATGCTCAACTAAAATCCAATTTCCAAAACGTAGAGAATAAGTGCTCACATTTTTTTCTAATGAGTTTAAAACCGGGGTTGAAAGGGAAGAGAAAAAGCTGTTCTTAATGTTGTATAGTTTTATATATAAGTAGCCCTTTCTACACTAGTTAATACTGAATGCCCCGTCTGCACTTACGTATTTATCCCTAAAAGACATTTTAGTGAGTTAACAAGCCAAGTGATATAGAGATGTTATTATGGTTAAAACAAATGTATATCAACATGTATATATATAATTCAGACCATACCATATAGTATTATACATACTATATAAACTGAACGTAGAACCTATATTAAGATAGCAAAAAATTTAGTAACAAATAACAAATTTCCTGAATCTAGAACAAAAAAAATAATTGTCAAAGGCATTAAATGTACAAAAAATACTAGTTCAAGGTCACAGGCATAACGTGACACTAAAGTTTACTGGGATGGTCATAATGACCATAATAATTACTATGGCTAAATAGCTATATTAT
The DNA here is from genome assembly GCA_022575985.1 of Anagrus nilaparvatae. Taxonomy (NCBI): domain Eukaryota; kingdom Metazoa; phylum Arthropoda; class Insecta; order Hymenoptera; family Mymaridae; genus Anagrus; species Anagrus nilaparvatae. Next base: position 35,426 of record JAKSXM010000077.1, on the reverse strand, counting down.
AGGGTGTTAGGTGGATGCTTATATGTCAACCCTATAATAATATTGCAAGAGTTGTTTTTAAACAGTGTCGTAGGATCTCACTAGATGGGGAAATTCGTAGAGATTTTAGCTCATCATTTAAAAGGTGTATAAAAGTTATTGGGTAAAAATTTTTTTTTTACCTGAAAATTAATTTCTTTTTTTTTTTTTTTTAGAAATTTATGAAAATTTTGAAAATGTTATCAATTACAGTTGTCAAAAAAGTATTAATAATATTGAAAAAATATTGTTGCTGTAATTTGTTTTGGTTATAGCAATTTTTTGATGTAACATCATACAGATCGCGGCCTTTTTTTTATGAAAAGCTCATTATTTTCTGATTCAATATTAATGAAAAATAAAATATACAAGGTTTTTTAAATTATTTTTAAAAAGTTTTTGGCAGAAAAAATTGCGAAATTTTTAAAGGAAATGCAATGATAATTATTTTTGTACGTTTGAAAAATTTTAAAATTTAATGTTGGGTATACTTTTGGCAAAAAAAAAATATTTTTTACGACAACAATGCTTAGATGGAAGTTTTTTCATTTCAAAAAGTTAACTTAAAGTAAAGTAAAATTATTCCGCATTCACAAAAAAGAATTTAAAGAAAAATCAAAAGAAAAAAAATGACTTAAACAATATTATACGAGCAATAAAATTTTAATTTGAATAATATACGCAAGCAGTATTCTCAAAAGATAATAAATAAATTTTTGATGAATTTCTTAATAAATGGCTTGACTTATGGATATTTCTCTAAAAATTTCTTGCGAATTTGAACCTCGTCGTTTATGAACTTTGAAGAATAGTAGCAGACAATTATAATGAAACTTGTAAAATTTGATACCAATTTTTCTATAAATCTTATAGAAAATAAGGGCTTCTATTTTTCTAATGTGTTAGGAAAGAGTGCAAAAGGATAAAAAATGACTTGAACAATGTTATACAAACAATAATGATAATTTAATAACAATATACTTTTGTAGTAGTAGAAGGAAGAAGAAAAACAACATATTCTCTCAGTTTATAATCAATTAATTATTAATTCTAAGAAAAAGTTTATGTGGGTACAAAGATTCTAAATATATACTTTGAATTTAACGGAGCATCAAAGCTCCATAGGTCAATAAATATTAATCTTACATATCTGTAATTTTTTATCATTACTAAAATAAATTTTTATCATAAAAATAGCCTACTTTAGGTTGCTGAATACTGAAAACTAATGTCAGAAACACCATGTTGATAGACGACAGTCAAATATCTAGAATATATATATTATATTCACAGCTTATATTTATTTTACAAGTATCTAATTTCATGTGTCACTGCGGCTTTTTTTACTAATTAGCTGTCAGCAAAATTCGCAAATTTAACAAAATTTCAAAATTGGCGAAAATTTAAAAATTTTATATTTTGAATTTAAAGTTTTAAACTTAATTTTTTTACTGTTTACTCAACCTTTATATAAGGGATAATTGCGTATATATATATATATATATATATATTTCTGGATAAATTTTTATAGAAAGAGAAAAACATTGGAATTTGAAGTAAAACTAAAATTATTCATGCAATATTTGTGCCAGAATATATATTTAAAATATATATAAAGCAATTATCCCTTATATACAGATTGAGTAAACAGTAAAAAAATTAAGTGTAAAACACTTTAAATTCAAAATATAAAATTTTAAAATTTTTGCTAATTTTGAAATTTTGTTAAATTTGCGCTTTTGGCTGACAGCTAATTATTAAAAAAAAAAAAAAAATCAAAAAAGCCGCAGTGATACATGAACTTAGATACTTCTAGAAGCAGTATAAAACCGGTTTTAGTTTGCCTTACGCATATCGCCAAAACGAAAGCTCTTTTGCACTTTTTTTTTTTAACAGATAAATAATATTTTTTTAAAGCTGTTCTACAGGTAACATAGATTTGAAAATAGTAGCCCTTTATCTACTATAAGCTAATACTGGACGGTACGTCCTGTATGCGCTTATGAATTTATCTCGAAAACTGTACTTGCAACTATTTTTTTGGCTAATCTCGTCCACTTGTATATGCCTTAAAGTCTCCATAAGTTTAAAGTGTAATAAGTCATATGGAAACTGATAATTAGGATCTGCGATGCACATAGGTCGTCGTAACAGCCAAATTGATGCTGTTGGGTTAATTCAAATGAAGCAAACAAGAGTTTAACACGACATATAAATAATTTAGTTGGATTCCTATTGTTTGGTTTTTTTGGCTTGTGAATTCGTAGGTGAACACTTTCAAAACTACTTAGGTTTCGAAAGGGTTTTTTTGGATCATTTTTCGTTACTGTCAGCCTCCGCTTAGTCGTTACGATTGCACGTATTAGCCTTTTGATTTTTTACTTCTCGTTAAGCGCACTGCGGTGACCAGTTTAGGCTGCTAATATTTTATTTATCCTCGTTTCTCGTTAATAAAAAAAGTGAGTTTATATTATATAGGATAATAGGACATACGACTAATTTAGTTGGATTTCTTTTGTTTGGTTTTTTTGGCTTGTTAAGTCATCGGTGAACACCTTCGAAACTACTTAGGTTGCGAAAGGCTTTTTTTGGCTCTTTTTACTTTTGTAGTTAAATGGAGTCTGAATCGGAGTCTCTGAATCTTAAGGATTGTAGCAATTATTTGATCTAATCGAACGGAAAAAACTGTTTAACCCAAAAATTTTAGTTTAGTTTTATACTACATGGCTTTAAAAAGGAGTTCGATCAAGGGTTTAGGAAATGAGAGAAGGTGTTTTTTTATATTATAAGACTTGAAGTTTTTAATATAATATAAGATATAGACAGCCAGCCAGTTTTTGTAATAATCTATCCAGTTACTAGCGGCAAAAAAATATACGTTTCTTCCAAGAAACATGTGTTTGTTTGAATGAAATGAAAATTCAATGAATATGTTTACTTAAACGAAAAACAAATATTTCTTTCAATTAACAATGGTTTTCTTGTTTTTAAATTATATACTTTAGATTCAAAAAAGTTAAAATTCAATGCATATGATGTTCTTAGAGGTCGAGAAAATTTTTTTCTGAATGTAAGATTTAAAGTTTTTGATATTATATAGGATATAGACAGCCAGCCAGTTAGCCAGTCAGTAGTGAATATTATGACAAGCTTACCTTAGACCCTGAAAGCGGAGGATGTACTGTTTTCAAAAATAAAACTTGTATCAGACCCGCTTATATGTATATTGTTTTGTAATTTTTTGCTAACATGTATAAAACATTATTTTAAGATGGAAAGCCGTTGGCAAGAAGAATTGATACTAGCTGGTAGATAGTAAAAATAATACAGGCGCATTAGACCCCGTTTTTTAAGGTTTCAGGGGATTTTTTTAACTGCCTGATTGTCTCTTGGGTTCCCAGTGGGCCGCTGTTGCCGCCGCCACCAAGTGTTAAAGACGTTATGAACATAACGTCTCAGGTAGTCCTCTTTCGTTGGTCTAATGTATGTTAAAAAAAAATATTTCCAAAATAAAAAAAAAATTAAATTGTATAGTTGTATATGTGTAATTGTTCACAAAAATTTCAATCTCAAACGAGATTTAATAAATTCATGAATATCTATATATATCCAATTACGCATCATAATACAGATGTGTGTGCGAGATTGATTTATGCATGTGTAAGTAACCTAACCTAACTTTTTGCCTATTCAGATCCTACTATTCAAGGCCATAAAGTAAGCAGCCAGTCTAATCTGAAAGTAGAAAAAATTATAACTTAAAAAACTATGCGCTTGAACGAACGTATTTATTAACGAAAGAGTATTTAGGGGTTTTTGGAGCTAGTCTCCTCCTTATTGTTCATATCCACGATACGATGATAATTGTTGATAAATTTTTGTTGTAATATAATGATGCAATAAATTATTTATAAGTTTTATTAGAGAGTTTAGTTGTTGAAAACGACCGAAAACCAAAAAAATTTTTTCGAGAATTATTCACGAAAATATGAAAATACGAGAGCTGATATTGTCTCGTCGTCATCATTAACATAACGCTGCTGTACCACTGATCATCTGATACTAGGTACCACGACACAATAACAGGCACAAAAATAATAAAAATTGGCGTAATTGGGTTTTGAATTTGTAAATTAATTATTATAAAAAAAATTAAATAACTATATTATTTACATGCGGGAATGGAACGACTCTACATAACAAGAATTAATTATTTTAAAGTTGTCTAGTGCATTTATTACAGAGAATTTTATCGTAGATAGGTGATTTTTTTTTATTTATTTTGACGGAAAAATGAATAAAAAAAGCTTTTTTAACAAATTTTTGAGAAAAAAGTACTTCAAAGCTCTTAGCTTAAAAATTTAATCAATAATTGGATGAACTTGATAATAAATTTTTACATTATATGTCGAACTATATATTACGGGCTAAAATACCCTTGGAATCTCATTTTTTTTGTGTTTGTTTGTTTAGAAAGACATTATTCAGGGTTTCATGAATAGGCTGACTGGAAAAGCTGGTAGCTGTTAAAAATAAGTTAAAAATTTTACTAAAAATAAATAAAAATTTATTAAATTAGAATGAATTTCTTTAAAACTAGAAACATTTTCATAAAATGTAAACAGACATGAATTATTTAGAATGAAGAGGACAATTATTAAAAAATACTTTGGATTCTCATAAAGATGTTATGCTAAAAATTATAATATAGAATAAATTTTTTAAAAAAACTGGAAAACGTTTATGCTCTGAAGTCTCATCTAATAAAAATTTGAAGCTTGTAAAATAAATTCAAGTGAGGCGTTTCTAAACTTCTCACTTCTGGTGTCTTTACTTGGGTATACCTAGCGACTAATCTCAGAACTTTTTCGCCCTCAAAGAAATTTCAGTTACAGTGAAAAATAAAAAAATCAATTTTAGAGATTTCCGTAAAGAAAAGAAAATCATCTAACGTAGATTTTTCTGCGTCACTTAAGTAGAAAATTTGTATGTTTTAGGCAAAGATGTAGGTAGATGACAGTGCATAATAATATTAATTATAGAGATCCTACTTCATTGGGCTAGATTTTTAATTAATCTGGATTCTTGAGCGCGCAAAATAAATTTTAAACGTACGTATGTTTAGAAACGTGGGTGGTTTTAATAAAATATTAGGTTAGAATGAATTGTTGTAAAAATATGGATAATTTCTGGTAAAGATTTTAGATATTATTGTATAATTAAATAAATGCTGCTGGAAGCAAGAAAGAATTGAAAATTTTAGGGGTTACGAATGCCTTATTTTGCCCTATGTAAAATATTAAAAAAATTTTCAGACTTTATGTTTTAACTTCTCAGGGGCAATACACTACGGTCTTATATTTTTTTTTATGTTGATACTGTTGGACCAGGAAATTTCCAGTTGTATTTCTTGATCCTGACTACTAGTATCCATAGTTCATGGATAATATTGTCTTTTTCATAGATAGTAAAAGTTAACATTATATTTTTCTTTCATTTCAAAAACTATTTTTAAAAAAATGCAAAAAAAATTTACGAACAAAATAATACATCAATATACAAATGAATAAAGAACGTGGTTATTGAAATGCTTGTGATTACACAACTGCCTATACTGTGTGCATCTATTTATGGAAGTCATTTCATAAAGTAAAATTATTACGTTTTCCCAAAAAATATGATATTACGAAATAACATGAGAACATACACATATATTTTTATGAATTGAAAGAAAAATGAAAAGAAAAAAATGACTTAAAGAATATTATACAAACAATAATGTTAATTTAATAATAATACCCGCAAGTAGTAGTAAGAAAAAAAATAATATAGACTTGCAGTCGATTAATTAATGAATTGATGAAATCAAATTATTTACGAAAATATGAGTATATGATATATTGTCTACAGAGGCGGATCTAGAAAATTTTTCGGGGGGTCATTTCAATCAAATTACAAAAAATTTTCTAAAAAAGGTCCTTAAAATTTTTTTGGGGGGGTCAAAATGGTACATCTCGTTAATTATATAACGTAAAATTAGCTAAAAAGGTAAAACTGACCGCTGAGGGGGGTCAATTGACCCCTTTGACCCCCCCTGTATCCGCCACTGGAGTCTAAAGGAAAATATAATAAATCTTTGTACAAACTGTAACACCGCCTGGCAGAAATAATACTTATATCAATTAACAACACTATAAATTCTATAATTTTTTCTGTTGAGTTTGCTTCATTTAATATTATTTTTTCATTTTAACAGGGAGACTTGAATATAATCGCAGATATTATATGGGTTCCTTGAACGTTGAGACATTATCCAAAGCTGATAGCTGCAGTTAAAAATGAGTAAAAAAATTTTACTAAAAGTATATAAAAAATTGTTGAACTAGACAATTTCTTTGAAACTTGAAACATTTTCATAAAATACAACAGACCTGAATAATTCAGAATGAAGAGGATAATTATTATAAATGACTTTGGATTTTCACAAAGACGATGTACTGAAAATTGAATAAATTTTTTAAAAAAACTGGAAAACGTTTATGCTCTGAAGTCTCATCTAATAAAAATTTGAAGCTTGTAAAATAAATTCAAGTGAGGCGTTTCTAAACTTCTCACTTCTGGTGTCTTTACTTGGGTATACCTAGCGACTAATCTCAGAACTTTTTCAGCCTCAAAAAAATTTGACTTACAGTGAAAAATAAAAAAATCAACTTTAGAAATATCCACAAAGAGAAAAGAATTATCCGACGTAGATTTTTCTATGTCACTGAATGAATAAAAATTGCATATATATTCATAAAAACTTCGTTAGCACGCACTGTACATGTATAATAATAAAGAACACAAAGAACAGCAGTAGTTGATTAAATTTTTGTGTGTATGCTATTGAACGACACTGAATATTTAGAGAATCTAACCTAACCTAACCCAAGAGTACAATGACACACATATATGTGAACGGAGTTATGTATTTTTGAAAAAGAATGAGAGGGAGTAAGGCAGAGAAAGTAACCTGACCTAACCTGAAAGTATTATAATATACATCTAAATTATAAATGTATATATGCATACATATAATATATAAACGGAGTTTTTATGTTTTTGCGAAAAAGAATGAGAGGCAGTAAGACAGCGATAGGAGAGAATTACAGAAGCATTGATTCTCAGCTGTTTAATAATATGATTGATAATAAATAAATTTTGTGAAAAATTTCTGAAAATGAGGCTTTGGAAAATTAAATCTCGTCGTTTACGAACAGTGAAGAATAGTAGCAGAGAATTATAATAAAATTTCTCAAAATATACAGTACGAATTTTTTATGCTTACTATAAGGGCTTGAATTTTTCCAAATTATTAAAAAGGACTGAAAAAGGAAAAAAAATGACTAAAATAATATTATACAACCAATAATGTTAATTTAATATTAATATACGCAAGCAGCAATAAGAAAAAAAAATATAATCTGTTAGTAGAAAATTAATTAATTAATTATAAAAAATTATTAACAAATGAAATATTTGATAACATTTAAATGAAGGTGATGATATTTGCTGTTATTATTATACATTGTTATTGTGTATCAGTAGTATACTCCTAATGTTAGAGTATTATTTAATCTAATTTGAGCTTTAAAAAGCAGATGAGTGTAAAATGAAATTTATTTAAGATTATATTGTGATTGAATTGTTGATTGAAATTGTGTTATTATAGTAGCTGGATATAAATAAATAAAAATATAAATGAGAATTGTATATTCACGAAAATATAAGAACATGAGATAATATATTATCATTTTCTATATACCCGCCGACTGTAGACTTGTTCCACCAAACTGCAGAAATCATATTTTTAAAGTAAATTTTGATACTTTTAACTTGATTTTGCTATTCAAAATGTAACAAAAACATCAAAAGCAATCAGATATCATAGCTTACTTTACCTAAAAACTTTAAGTATAGCTGCATACGGATTAAAATTTGAAATTAAATTTTTCTGGTGGAGTCATATGACGTATTTAAACGTTCCAAAAATTTTATTTCAACACGAAACAAATTTTATACGATTCTCATAGCTGATTGTCACGCATTAGTCTGTCACTCGAATTTAGCATTTTTTAATCTTTCCATATGTTATGGGTGTGCACTCTATATTTTTACCTTTGGAAGCACTAATTTATTTTTTTACTCAATTAAGTACTCATGTATGAACCTTGGAAAACTAAAAATCTTGAAAATGAAGGCTTTAATTATATAAAAATGAAAACTATTAAACTTTTGAAATGCCTTAACAAAAAAAATTTCGCCACCGTCAATGTCGTTTTCTCCAATTATATGCCATATTTTACTTAATACAGAGTTTGAGAAAATTTGATGGCTTCAATAAAGAATTATTGAAATAATACACTGAAAATTTCGCGACCGCCAATGTCGCCAACATCAGCACCAATAAAAAATTCCATAAAAATAACAAGTAGATTTTATCTTCATATTTGTAGCAGTACCGCTGAAAATTTTTGGTATTAGGACCTTAATAAACATAAGAAGAGAAAAAAATTAAAAAAAAAAGATACCTAGTTTTTTGACGTAAACACTAAGAAAATATACAGTTTACCTGTAAAAAGCACCCTAATACAGGTTTTTGGGATTGCTTAACTCAAATATAATGTCAAAATTATAATAGAAAAGAAGAAAATTTAATTCTAATAAGTTTATAACTGGGGTATGAAAGAAAAAAAAAGCTGTTCTACATGTAGCATAGTCTTAAAAATAGTAGCCCTTCATTTACTAGCTAATACTAGACGTCCATTGTGCCCTTATGAATTTATCCCTAAAAGTCTACTTTTACCTATTTTTGGGCTAATCTCGTCCACTTGTATAAGCCTTAAATTCTCCATAAGTTTTCAAGTTTAATAAGTCATGCCATTGAAATTTTATATAAGTCCAATAGGTGGAAACTTTGACAATTAGGATCTAAGACGCACATAGGTCAACGTAACAGCCAAACTAATGCTGTTGGGCTAATTCAAAACAAGCAGGCAAAAGTTTAATACGACATATAAATAATTTAGTTGGATTCCTTTAGCTTGGCTTTTTGGCATGTTAAGTCCTCGGTGAACACCTTTGAAACTACTTAGGTCGCGAAAGACTTTTTTTTGTATATATGAGTTAGACTGGGTTATTTTTTTTCTGGAAAATTCATTGAGTAAGTCACAGAAAAAAGACTATGCGCATTAACGATGTATTTATTCCGAAAGAATACTTAGTGGTTTTTGGCGCTAGTCACGTCCATTGTTCATGCCACTTGTTCGTATCCAATTTTTTTTCTTTACGTTCAGCCCCTGCTTAGGTGTTAGGATCGCACGTATTAGCCTTTTGTTTTTTTACTACTCGTCACGCGCGCTGGTGTGAACACTTTAGGTTGCTAATACTTTTTTAGCCTCGTTTCTCGTAAAAAAAAAGTGAGTTTATATTATAAAGAATACTAGGACGTACAAATAATTTAGTTAGATTCCTTTTGCTTGGTTTTTTGGCATGTTAATTCCTTGGTGAACACCTTTATTTATTTTTTTTTTTTTTTGAGAAAAAAGTCTTTTACTAGCTTGAAAATTTAATCAATTGGATGAAACTTGATAATAAATTTTTACGAAATTCTATGGGGCTATCTATATTCTACGGGCTGTATGCTGTTTTTAATTTTATATTCCGATTATGAGCCAAAGGGGGCTGAAGGCCCCGTGCGCAAGCACGCATTCCAGGACTAGACGAGTGCTTTTGTAGCTAAATGTAGTCTATCTTAATCTTAAGGATTGTAGCAATTAGTTGATCTATTCTAACGGGCAAAACTGTTATAAAACAAAAAATTTTAGTTTATATAATACAAGGCTTTGAAAAGGGGTTCGATCAAGGGTTTCGAGAAAGAGAGAAGGGATTTTTTTAATATAAGATTTAAAGTTTTTAATATATATAAGATATAGACAGCCAGCCAGCCAGCTAGTCAGTAGTTAATATTACGACAAGCTTACCATAGACCCTGAAAGTGGAGAATGTACTGTTTTCAAAAATAAAACTTGTATCAGACCCGCTTATATGTATATTGTTTTGTAATTTTTTGCTTACATGTATAAAACATTATTTTAAGATGGAAAGCCGTTGGCAAGAAGAATTGCTACTAGCTGGTAGATAGTAAAAATAATACAGGCGCATTAGACCCCGTTTTTTAAGGTTTCAGGGGATTTTTTTAACTGCCTGATTGTCTCTTGGGTTCCCAGTGGGCCGCCGTTGCCGCCGCCGCCAAGTGTTAAAGACGTTATGAACATAACGTCTCAGGTAGTCCTCTTTCGTTGGTCTAATGTATGCATGGATTCACTATGTATCTATGAATGTATGTTAAAAAAAAATATTTTCAAAATAAAAAAAAAATTAAATTGTACATTTGAAAATGTGTAATTGTTGTAATTGTTTAATAAATTTTCAATCTCAAACGATATTTCATAAATTCATGAATATCTGTATAAATCTAAGTACGCATTGTAGATACAGATGTGTGTGCGTGATTGAGTTATGCATGTGTAAGTAACCTAACCTAACTTTTTGCCTATTCAGATCCTACTATTCAAGGCCATAAAGTAAGCAGCCAGTCTAATCTGAAAGTAGAAAAAATTATAACTTAAAAAACTATGCGCTTGAACGAACGTATTTATTAACGAAAGAGTATTTAAGGGTTTTTGGAGCTAGTCTCGTCCACTTGTTCATATTATCCACGTTACGATGATAATTGTTGATCAATTTTTGTTGTAATATAATGATATAATAAATTATTTATAAGTTTTATTAGAGAATTTAGTTGTTGAAAACGACCGACAACCAGAAAAAAAGATTTGCGAGAATTATTCACGAAAATATGAAAATACGAGAGCTGATATTGTTTTGTCCTCATTATTAACATATCCATGATGTACCACCGGCCATCTGATACTAGGCACCACAACACAATACAACAGGCACAAAAATAATAAAAATTGGCGTAATTGGGTTTTGAATTCGTAAATTAATTATTAAAGAAATTAACTAACTATATTATTTACATGCGGGCGGGAAAGAAATGACTCTACAACAAGACTTGGTTACTTTAAAGTGGTTCCGTGAATATAAGATTGTATAGAGTATAGAATATACTTATATATACAGCTTCAGAAAATAGAAAGATTAGGTGGTATACGACATCCTACCTCAAACCTATACACGGCCCAGTCAGAGGATTTCTAATTCTCCTAGGGGCCTTTACGCATGTTGAACGTAAATCTTAATACAAATTTATAGATTCCGACTGACTATTTTTAGTTGTTTATTTTGTTAGATAAGAAAATAAACGCTGGCTGGACAAGCTGGAAAGAAATTTAGCTTAGTTAGATTGTGAATGCCTTTTTTACTTCTCATTAAGCGGCGGTGAACACATTACTACTTAGGTTTCAAAAGGCCTTTTTTGCCTCTTTTTTCGTTACGCTCAGCTCAGATCTTTCAGGTGTTACGATTGAAGGTTTTTGCATTTTGCATGTAAAACCAGGGTCTATGTATAAGAAAAATATATTGAAAATTATATTGGCTGTTAAAATTGTTTACGTTTCAAACCATTTTCAGAAAATTCTGAGTCATATTTATGAAAAAAATTTTTAGACTAATAATTTGTCTATCTCCAGCTGTATTAGGTGTTATTTTCAAGTTTGAGGAAAATTTTACGTAAGTAGTAGTAGTATTGCAGTAGGAAGAAATATCTCAGTTGATAGTAAATTAATTAATTTAAAAAAAATTATTAACAAATTAAATTATGTTTGTTAATATTTGAATAAAATGATGATATTTGTTGTTATTATTATACATTGTCATTGTGTATCAGTAGCCTACTCCTAATGTTAGATTATTATTTATTATCTTATTCGGGCTTAGAAAAACAGAGTCATAAGACTGGGATGAGTGTAAAAAAAGCTGATTAAAGATTATATTGTGATTGAATTGTTTATTGAAATTGGGTGATTCGCAGCTGGATGTTATACCCACTGTACCGAAGACTGTAGACTCTTTCTACCAAACGGTAGAAATAATATTTTAAAAGTAAAATTTGATAATTTTAAGTTGATTTTTCTGTTCAAAACGTAACAAGAACATAAAAAGGAATATGATATATCAGGCTTAAAATTTGAAATTAAATTTTTCTGTTGGATGCATATGACGTGTATTAAAAATTTCCGAAAACTCATTTTTTTCAACACGAAAGAAATTTTCAAACAATTCTCATCACGCTGATTGTCACGCATTAGTCTGTCCCTCGATTTTAGCATTTTTTAAGCTTCCCACCTGTTATGGGTAGGCACTCTATATTTTTGCACTTGGGAGCACTGTTTTATTTTTTTACATAATTAACATCATACTCATGCATGAATCTTGAAAAACTCAAAATTTTGAATATGAAGGCTTTAGCTATGAAAATGAAAATTATTAGACTTTTAAAAGGCCTTTACAAAAAAAATGAGGCCACTGTCCATGTCGTTTTCTCCAAGTATATGCCATATTTTACTTAATATATTTTTAGTTTAGTTATGTTTTTTGATGAAAAAATAAGGTCCCATAGTTTGAGAAAATTTGATGGCTTCAATACAAAGTTATTTCAATAATACAGTAAGAATTTCGCGATCGCCCAACTGAAAGAATTAATGAATAACCGCAGTGTAGCAGAGAAGCTGCTGCTGAAACAAAAAGTGTTGCTGAAAAAAATTTTTTATTTATCAAGTTAATGACTCAAGTTCAGCAGTAAGATATTCACATGCGGTAATGAGTAGATGATGACTCTACTCAACAAGACTTAGTTATTTTAATGTTGTCCAGTGCACATAAGATAATATTAAATGTAAATATACTAGTATTTAATTCTTATATACACAGCTCAATAAGGTATCCTCCTATACGGCCAAGTCAGAGGATAACATTCTTCCAGGGGCTTTGAAAGTTGAACGTAAATTACATACAAAGTTATATAACAGATTATTTCGAGCTGGTTATTTTTATAAAAAAATAAATGCTGGCTGGCAGCAAGAAAAAAGTTTATGAAATGCGAATGCTTGTTTTTCTTTGGTTACAATCAGAGCATAGGTAACGATTGCTCATTTTTGCCTATTTTGTCGCAACGTTCTCACCTTGGGTTGCGAATGCTTCTTTTTGACACTTTTATCGTAAAGCCCAGCTTCAAGTTGGTTACGCATGGATTTTTTTTGCTTTTTATACGTATCATTACGCGGTGGTGAATACCTTAGGTTGCGAAAGGCGTCGTTTGACTCTTTTCTTATTTGACTATTTTATTATACTAGAGTTTTTTAAACAATTTTTAAATTACTATAAATAGAAATACTATTTTTCACCCCCTTCACTGCCAAGCCAAACTTTTTAAAATACCCCATCCAATGAACATGTTCCATGTTAATATTTGAATCAAGATCAAAATTTCCTGATCTCAAATTACAACTTGAGTTATTGCAAAAATATAAAATTTTCACTAGTTCTGTCACTAGTAATCTAGGTAATTTAAATTATTGCAAATTTATAATATAAAAATTAAACACCTCGAAACTCCCTACTCAAGAAAAAAGTACAAATTGGCAAATTTTTATAAAATTTGTTAAATTTTCATGCAGTTGTTGAAATATTAAAGTTGAAAAAGAAAAATGGAAAAACTTTGCTCAAAAAGCTTAGGCGATCGAATAAGAATAAAAAATTAAAACTCGCAATAATTTATTTTACGGTTATGCTTATTTTACTAAGAAGCTGTAATGAAAGATAGAATGAAAAATATTGTTTGCCACTAGTGATACAAGAAAATTCTAATTTTTTTACTTGATACTAATAAACTTACGCCCATATACTAATAAACTTAACAAAATCTTTAAGTAAATTATAGTGAGAGTGAGAAAGAGATAAAAAGCAAACCATAGATTTTTTACATCACTGCGAAAACAGATATAATTAACTTTTTGAAATATCGAACAGCCATGAATGCTCGTAATTTATAGTTATAGTTAACAAATGACACGCAGTATAATTTCAAATGGCAGTTTTAAAAAAATGTTTTTATCAATTTATTGAATATATTTAAAATTTTAGAAAATAATTTTTTATTTATATAATTTCAGCGCCTGTTCACTAAAATTTCGTTAGCGTACAGTATGGGTGAAAAAATAAGAATTATCGTTTGAATGATAAACTGAAAATTTAGTGAACGTAACCTGACCTAACCCAAGAGTACAATACATAGATAAATATATATACACACATATATATATATATACATATATATTTTTTACAGCGGTAAGAAATGAGAGGAAGAGAAAAAAAAGCAGCTGGAGCCTAGAGAAACTGATAGTGGAGAATTACTGGAGACAGCGCGGCTTGCAGTTTCAAAAGCATAGAAGTATAGATACTTCTATGTTCAAAAGCAATGAAAACTTTTTGAAAATACGGTGCTCGCATATGCTTATAATTAATTTAAAAGATATAAATAAATTTTTGAAAAATTTGTGAGCGAGTAAGAGATTTGACTTGTTATCTTTGTTAATAATTTAATTACTGGTATTTTATATTTGTCAAAAATTTTTGCAGATAATTTTATGGAATTTCTTTATGTTTTTATAAAATAAGTACATTTATCTAATTATCAGGAAAAGGGTTAAAAAAGGAAAAAGAGCTGCTCTAAATATATTAGCCCTTTCTCTACTTGCTAAGACTGGACATTTATAATGCAAGCCTAAATAAATATATAATAAGTTTATAATATTTCAATATATAAAAAATAATTTAGTTATTGAATTTCCAGACTGTCCTGATAGTAAATTTTGATTTTTGTAATATACTATAGAATCGATGTGACTCATAAATTATATTATCAGTCGACTGATAATATAATATACGGGCGTGATTCTCAGTTTATAATCCACATCAAGTGAGACTATCGCGCCTTGAAGCGGCAGTAGTGGTCGTATTGGGACCCAGATTTTTAAGGTTGCAGTTAATAAAATAATAGGGATAGATTTTGCATTTGAAACTCCCTTTAGGGTCCTTGAAATTGGGGAATTATTATAGGTTTCATAAATGGGCTTCAAAAAAGGAAATGTTACATATAAGCAAAAAATTTATTAACGATAAAGGAACCCGTACAACAAAAGGATATGAAATGGCCGTTCGATCAATCCAATTCCAATTTTTCAGTGCCTGAGATTATACACGGAAGTGATTAAAAGAATATTTAAATAAAATAAAAATACATTTTTTTAAAGCCACTTTAAAATATCCTTAAAAATAACGGTTATTGGACCTTAAAAGCCTTGTTTGTTTTATTTTCAAAGAATACTTTTATATACTTGAAGTCGCTGATTTCGAACTTGTTGTCAAATTGACCTAATTAAAATTTGGCAGCTGCTAATTAACCGTCAAATAGGAAAAAAAAACTGAATCGAACTTTAGATTTTAAAAAGATCTAATGCTTTTGACGTCACTAATTATGAATTTTCTATAGAAGTGACAATACTGATAGTTGACAGTCGTCAAGAAGCTGCCAATTGGTAAAATAAAAGCCTTAAAATTTTAAGAAGGGTAAATAATTTTTATAGGTTACTGTATACTTCTGATACCAATTTAAAAAAAAATTGTTAGTTGACAGTTGACAACAGTTGTCAATTACCTGTCAAAAAATAAAATAATAAATAATCAGTTATCCATTATTTTTTGTAAATACAAAACCTTTATACGATACCCTATATTTCTTATTAGTTATTTTAACCTCTATTTGATGGCTCTGAACTGTCAACATAAGCGACATCAAAAATATAGAATTTTTTTGAAATCTAAAGTTTTATTTTTTTTTTTGTTTACTCACAGTTAATTGGCAGCTGCGAACTGTCAATGATGTTACTTTGACATCAGATCCAATATAAACCACCCCAAAAACATAAATTATTTCAGGTAAGCTATAACATGTTTTACTACATTTTAGGGTTTTGACAGCTAATTGCTAGCAGCAAATTAACAATCTTCTCTAGCAGACATCAAAATATTAATAAGTGACCTAAGAAATATAAAAGCATACTTAAAAAAAAAATGAAAGAAAGATGTTTTTTAAGCAATCTTGCTATATGATGGAGTTTTTGAGCTTTCAAGTAGTCAAAGTTGTGAGTTTAAAGCTTTGTTGGGCATGGAGACTTTTTTCAAAATGATTAAATCTATATTATATCAAAAATACAGCTACTTTAACTGATCGGCCATTTCCTATTATTTTGTGCCAAGACCTTTATAAATTAGAGAATTTAAAAAGCATTGAAACTTTTTCATAAAATATACCAGAGGTGAGTTGATTGATAAACTTGTGGCTAATTATTTTATAATAAAACAATTTTGGTTTTTATGCAGCCGGTGTACTAAATATAATATAGTAATTTTGTAGAAAGCTTCAAGTTTTCTAAGGGCTATTGAATAAAAATTTCAAGTTTTTCAAATAAATTAACTGCAGGTAAAACATAAAATTAGTCCTTTCTTGTGCGGTGTCACCTCAGCAACGAACAACCAATGCCTGAACATTTTTGCCTTTAAAATCTTGAAAAGAAATTAAGTTACATCAAGAAATGGAAAAATCCACCAAAGAGATTTTCAAAAAGAAAAGAAAATTCACCGTAAATTTTTCTGCGCACTGATATTCATAGTTAAATAAGTAACGCATTATAATTTCGAAGGTCATTAAATTCGTAATAATTTTGTCTTTATTTAAATTTTTTAAAATTTTAGCATGTAAACTTTTTTTTTATTTTATTTATAAATGAAAAATTAGTGAACATTCGTTTTTTCATTTAAATATAACATTAACGCATGTTCACTAAAATTTCAGTTAATCCCACTGCAGTAATTATATATATATATATAAATATATTATATATTCATAATATAATATGTGAAAAAATGAAGACAATGAGCGGGCATCTGCTGCTTGTATATAATTTTTGTAAAAGGCATAAAACGAAATCTTAGTGAATGAGACCAGAGATTTTTTAACACGGGGCTGGCCTGGGGCTGGCAATCTCTTTAAACTCATCTCTGATGAGACCCAACCTAATCTAACCCAAAAAGCTTTAGTTTTTGAATGAAACGAAATTTTTTTTCTAATTTAATGAAACTTATGACTAATTTTGTTAATTTTCTATTAATAAATTTGAAAATAGTCTAGAATTCTGATTCAAAAACTTGTTTATTCTTTCCTATTTTATCTTGAAAGTATTACTAGCTTTTTTGTGATCGGTAAGTATAATTTCTACGTATTATCAATCGCAAGTCGACAATTTAGGATGAGTAGATAAAAAAGAAAAGCACTAAAAACTTGAGCAAAAAATGAATTTTTTGAAACTAAAAATTTATATTTAATAATTAATAATTTATTTAAATAAATAATGCCTAGATTATATGAAATACATTTAGTCGCATACAGTTTAGAGTAGTTAAGAGTTTTTTTATCTAAGTCTAGTCTGTTAATTGATTTTCTCGGAAAAAGACAAAAAAATACTAAAAAAAAAAAATACTGCAATAAATACGCGTTCGATACTAATTAGTAATACTAATTTCACTAATATAGAATATAATTTGAATGTATTGGACTTTGTAAATGTAATTTGATCTCGTTTTATAACGATGAAAAATTTTTCCTTCAAGTTTATAATTTCTTATAATTAGATGGGAGTCGAATTTCCTAAATGGCTTTAGTTTGGTAATACTGAAAAAATATTTTGCAAAAAGGTACTTGGTAGTTGGGGAGACCAAATATGAAGTGGTACAGATCTTTAAATTTTAGGAAATATTTAATCAAATTTGATGAAATTAGGAATAATGTGCTTGCGTTAGGTTAGATTTGATTTTCTGTAAGTCCTAGCTTGATTAAATACCCGGATCATTAAAATAATACGTAAATTCACCCCTCCTACTGGTTGTAAAAACTTAATTATCTGTATTGCGAAATGTTTTTACAAAAGAGATAATATTAATTTTTTTTTAAAAGAAGCACATTTTTTAAACGTTGAAACGTAGGGCTAAATAAGAGAAAGAAAGTGTTTTAAGTATATTAAGATTTAAAAGAAAAAGTATAATTTACCTAATTATTAAAGACTTTAATAACGATCTTTTTTTATGCAATTGTTTTTCTGGAAATGTAACTAAAATAATTAATCACGCTATATCACGTATACTATTACTAGTTTTACTTAGTTTTGAATTTTTTGTAATAAATATTTTTATCAAAAAGTAAATCAATTTTATTTAGCTTGATATAGCTGGAAAAATTTCTTCCTTCTTGAATGACTGTCAAAAATTTTTGAGAAATTACTGGATATACTAATTGTTACCGGATATTTTAATTTAAAAGTTGCAAATTCAAAACAGTTCTTAACAGATTCTTATTAATTATTATTTGGAATTATAGGCTATGCAAATTAAACTATTTATGTGTAGCATAAAATGTAAAATCTTATTTCGTAATCGTAATGACTTATTCCAATGCCTGAAATAACTTAATTTACAGAATTCAAGATTATAAGAAACACAATTTTCGAACATAAAAAATTAAAATTTTTAAGATAAAATTTCAGAGGCAAGCTGAACGTTTGTGAATCAATCAAGAAATCAACAACAGTATTGCTGAAAAATGTGTACTATTGCTAGTTTTTTGGTGTAATGCGACGCTCATTAATTAAATCTCATCGGAAAATGCTTACATAAAACCTTAAAAATGACTTTAAGAGACCAAAAACACAAATTATTTTAGCCACTTAGCTAAAGCTTTAGCCAGCAAAAAGATTTAAATTTAAGCGAGTACATTAAGTTTTCTAAAGATTCAGTTAAAAATATAATCAAAAATAAATAAGCTTTTATAAATAATTTCCATGAGTATGTTTATTTATAAAAAAATTGTTCTTCAATAATTAAATTTATATCTTAAAAATAATGTAATAAAGTGTACAAGATATAAGAAATTTTACATTTTAAAAATTATCTTAAAAGATTAGATACATTTATTATAGATTTTTATAAATAGAAAATTGTTAGAATTATGGGACAATATGACGTTGAGTTACTTTGCTGTATTATTTCTACTATGATATAATATGCAAATATAGGAACTGCGGAAAGAACGCGCATTGGAAATTTTAATTTTAATTTTTTACTTAAAACCTCTGCTCGATTACAGCAAAATTACTAACAATTAAATTATAAACCAGGGACTTGGGTTACACAGTAAGTATATTATTGCGATAGGGGTCATTAGCGAGATTATTATACGAGTGCTAAATAAAATAATTTTTGAACTGAAAATCCTAAAAAAATAGGTTTTTAAAAATTAAAAGTAATAATTTTTTTGTTTTTACCACTCTAATTAATATTTTTGAATAAAAATAAAATGCAACAGAAAATAAACATTGATTGAAAATTTTATTAATTTTTACATAAGAAAAATATATATATTTATAAATTTAATTTGCAGTCTATTCTTGGTATAGAATGATACCGTCTCTTTCTGATACCAGGTACAAAATACATTGTATTATATTTATTTATTAATTTTATAATATTTCGTATTACTTTTAATATTTATTTATAATATTTATACAGATACAAATATAAATAACCATTAGGCTTAAGAGGTAATGAACAACATTTAATATTAACTACAATAAGTTTTACAACGGACTAAATAAAACTAATTCTAAGGCACTTTCTTTAATAATACTAATCACAATGATTATTATTATACACGTCATGATATAAGCTTTTAAATTTTTATTAAAAAATAAATACGTCAACATACGAGACTAGCAAGGTTGCTTTGCTCAGTTTTTATAAATATTAATTTTTTCACTAATGGTAAAAATTAGAATTTATTTATGATAAATTATTAATTTTGAAATTTAAGCTTACGTCCATCTATCTTAACTATAATAATCAGTCCCTAAATTTTTTTAATTATTTAAATATCATACAAAGCGATTAATCTATTTTTATTTAACTATTCTTAAGGCAAAATTATAAATTAATTGAAGAATATGATTAGTGTGATTTTTATAAAAAAAAAGCCTTAAGAAATAAGAAACGGAAAAAAAATATTTATAGGCAGGCAGTTCCAGTACTTTTCGTACAGATTATGACGCGATCGCGCTCAATTCACCCAGACTAAACTTAAATTTTAGGGTTCAAGTTGGTTCTAGTTATGCAAAAAATTATTCATCCAACATATTAGTCCTGAACTACTACTTCTTAAAATAAGTTTTTCAATATAAAATATGTACTCGATTTTTTACAGCATTTTTCATTGAATAGAAAGGTTGAAAATTTTTCAAAAAAAATCAAAAAAATTTTCGAGAAACAAAAAATGAATTTTTATCCAGTCAGAATTTTTATTAGATTCCAGGAGCAGCCAAAAAATAAAAAATTTTGTAAAATGTCATGTCTACACATGATTCAAGGAATCAAAAAAGTAGTTTTTTAAATGCAAATAAGCACACACAAAAAAAGAAAATTTTCAAAACAGGCCGCTACTTAAATCAAAATATCTCCGCTTTAAATCCATCGATTTTAAACTTGAGGATTGTTTTTGAAAGGGTAGGTTGGGGGAGGGGGGGGGGTTCTAGTTGAAAATTTTCGTCAGATAAATTAGAGCCTTTTTTACTGTTATAAATATTGTGCCAATAAGATGATACCTGGTGTAAATTCAAGAGAATACCGTAATTTTCAAAATAGGCGAAAATTTCGGATCTTTAAACAGCCGCATTTTATCTACATAAAGTACTAAAGAGTACAAAAATTTTAATCTGAATCACTTTTCAATGACACCTAACTATACTATTTTAAAATTTAAGCTCAATTGGTGATTGTAAGTGCGCCCTTATCTTTACGAACAGACTGAATTAACTGACCATTACATATAAAAATTACTAAAAGACTATAGTATACTAATTTGCAGTAAGAAATTATAGAAAATACTTAAAAACTAAAAACAAAAGAGTATTTTTTATGATTAAAAAATATAAAATTTTAATTTAAATGTAGACTTATTTATTTGTTGTTTTCTCTTGCGGTATCTCTTTCTTTTTCGTTCATTTCGTAAAAGAGAATGTAGCATTGTTTCCTTAATAAATATTGATTACTTAATTTACTAATTCTATTATCATCAAGTACTAGCCAACTGTAATTAATTATAAAAAAAAATTTAGAAAAAAGTAGCTTGATTATTATTTAACCAAAAACGTCCAAACATAAAATTAAACAAGTTGGAAATATTACCTCGTATCTAGATTGTGTTTAACAACGGCTTTAAAATGTCCGTTCTCTATCCTATTTCCAACATGGGTAATAATGGATTTTAATTCATAATTACGGTATTGACATTCATAAATTTCTTCCTCCAAAGGAACGTACTCTTCCAATGTGAGTTCTTTATATGGGAAATTGACCTCCGTCATTTTCTTATACTGTCCAGAAAAACGATTAATTTGCAAAGCAAGTACATGAGGAAGTTTCGTTATTAAATTTTGTTGTTCTCCCCTAACTGTTTTTTTGCAAAAGATGCAAATATAATTTTCAACATGATTCTGGTTATTGCAATCTCTTAAGCAGTCCTATTGATAAAAACAAAGAAAAATTATATTTGGTGGAATAATAATAATAGTAATAATAATAATAATAATATTTGTCAAAAAACTCTTACAAGTAAACTGGCAGACTTTCCTTCCGGTAATTGAATGTTGATGCTAGTAAACGGCTCTTCCGTTTTTTTACCGATTTTTTTGCATATTGGACAATTTACAAAATAGTATTTCCTGCCGACAAAACTAGAATTGAGCCATTCATCATTCTTGGGTTTTATAGCAAACAGTGAATAAAGCAATGCCATTTGAGTGTCAATACCATCAAAATATTCATAAAACACAGGAAAAAGAGCATTAGCATACATTTTAAACATTGTAAACAATTTTTTAAAATTTCTTACAGTGTAGGCATAGTCAATAATTATGCCTATAAAAACTATAGCTTAAATCAAAATTATGTTAAAATTATCGAGGGTCTGACTGACATCCCGATTCAAGGTATTTAAAATTTAAAAGCGATTTAAATACTTTAAATACTTTAAGTCGCTTTTAAATAATTATGCCTTAAATTTAGTTTTATGTCGTTAATAAATTATTGCTTAGAAGTCAATTTTTTGGAATACAAAATGTATCCAGTTAGGGCTGGTGTTAAATTTTAATCGAATTAAATGATAGGTTTCAATTTATCGTGACCCCAAAAACTCCTAAAAATAATTTTTTTCCATAAAAATTAATTTTCATACAATAATTTAAAAAAGCGTTAATTTAAAGTAGTCGTCAAATTTTCTCAGGAATTGACTACATTTTGACCAAAAATTAGCCAAGAGATACATTTGGGTTTAAATATAATAAAAAAATATCAATTTTTGCGACCACAAAAATCCCTATATAAACCGTTATTATTGCTATAAATTAAATTTGAAGCAAGCAATTAAAAGCAATTCAATATTTAAGAGGGATTTTAAAGCGATTAAATTAGTTTACATCGCGTCTAATTGAAAATAATATAAATTAGCTAATTGAAAATTATATAAATTAAAAAAAAGCAAAGGAAAGTGACAAAAAATAGTATGATTAATATTAAGCTACCTTTACTTCCATACTGAGCCAATCCAGTATGTAAACATACAACTCATGAGGATCGTGCTGTTCACCAGCCTCGAAATTGTTGGTTTTTTCGAGAATAGTATTATGAAAATCTACCAAGCTTATGCTATTATATTTAACGCTCCTCATTATTTTTAAAGCGAAACTTATCTCATCGTATATGTACTTAAACCTTTTGTCAACAGAAGTCATACTCCGTTTTATGGGTACACATATGTTTATGAAATAATTTTTTGCTGAATCTAACGCCAAAAGAGACTGCATCAAGGCATTGATAAAACATGTATTGCCTAAATTTACGAGACCACAGGTTCCAGCTGACTTGAGCTATTGGTAAAAATTTAAGGAAATTTATTATTTTTTTTTATCTCGTTGTTTCAATGTTAGAAGCTATTGTTAAAATTGTTTGAACAGAATAACCGGAACTCTATATCAGTTTCGTTTCAAAATCGTTTCCAAGAGATTTAACCCACCTTAGCCCACACGCTTTTACTTGATAATAAATTTAAGTTGCCCAGCGTTTGTATGTTGCAAGAAAATTAGAAAAATCGACATTATTTGAAAACATTCATGCACTAATACGAATTATTTTCGTGATTGCACCTGCGCATAATATATATTTCGAAATCTGTAAGCAAATTGGTTCAAATCAAAAATGAAATCATTCTGACAACCGTGTGTCACTCTTTTTTGATTCTATGGATTGCCGCATATATAGACTGAATATAATTTAATATTTACCAATATATCTTGAGCCTTCATCATTTTTACATCCATATTTAGTAGCCTTATTTGATCGGGTAATGATAATTTAGTTGCATAAGAACTACTATCATTGCTTGTGCTCGTATTATTATTCTAAAAATGAAAAAATTTTTTTTACAATACTGTTCAAAAAGAAAAAATTTGTTTACTGTTTTTAAAATGTTTATTTAATAATTTAATTTCTAATTAAATACACGCGCAATTAAATCAGCAAGATAAATTACGATTCTAAGCTTTTTGAAATTACTATTATCTTAAAAAATTATACCAAAAAACATAAGCTACAACAATCAACTTAGTTTAGGTATTAGGTGTCTAGGTTAACGAAAGTCACTTTGAAAATTTACTTACATTTATGCTATCAGAATAGCAGCAGCTGATAGAAGGAATCACTTCTTTTTTAAATTTATCAACGTCAGAGATTTTTTCAATTAAAATGTAAGCGTTGAAAATTTTTGGTTCATAGCTGTTCTTGTAACGCTCCAAAGAAGCCTCCTTTTTTATTTCGTGCTGGTCCTGATGACAACTCTGTAAAAACATGCATAATATAAGGAAAAAATTTCATTGGTCACACGTATTTTACTGTCTAGTTCATTACAATTTTAATAATAAGATAGCTTCCTTTATAAATGAAGGATATTTTATTAATCCTAAGAGACTTGATTCTGAAAGTTTATTTTATTTCACGATATTTGTGTGTAATAATAAAAAGAAAGAAAGAAAGAAAGAAAGAAAGAAAGAAAGAAAGAAAGAAAAAGTTTTTACTTTTTTTTTTTTTAATTTTCTTAAGCTAAATTTTTAGATAAAAATTTTTTAGCTGCCTAAGGCAATGTACCTAGGCAAAAGGTATCTAGATTTCTGTAACGTTACCATGCAAACTAAAAATTATAAACAGAAACGTTCCTATTGTTACAAAAATGAAACTAGGTCAAACAAAATTGAGCTAGAAAAGACCAAATTTTATAAGCTCTTGAGTAAAAGTGCAGAATGAAAAAAAAAAATTAATTATTTTCTGCCTTGTTAAGATTTGTTAACTAATTTGAGTTACAAAATCTGGTTGTTCATAAGCAACGTTCTGCCATTTTTGTTTACCAAATTTCAGTTCAAAATAATTTGTAATTTGATTCGTTTAAAAATTATGCTTATTGCAGATCAATACATAAAAATAATCATAAATTTAATCAACTATTAATTATTAATTTCGATGATTTTTATTTAGGTAATTTACTTACTTTAAAATCTAATCGAAGTAGCTTCTTATTATTTGATTTTTTGGTATTTAAAGTAATAATAAAATTTAAAATTTTTTTAAAAATTTATTTTAAATTTTGCTAAAAAGTATAAAAAATTATTAAATAGAATTATATTTATTTTATTGCTTTGAATTGAATAATTTAAAAGTAAAATTGTCAAAAATTAAAAATTATGAAACAATAGATATAAAAAAAATAAGTTACTAATATACTAATATGTACTTAATATTTTTTTTTATTTTATTGTGATTTTAAAACGTTTCTCTGCAATTTTTAGGTGAGATTTCTGTTAAATCTACAACATATGTTACTTTTTTTCTTTCGATTTACCAAAAAATTGTTATGTTGCAAAAATCTATCGATAAACTATAACTACAAAAATGCACAATAATAATTAAAAAATGCATTTTAGACCCAATGCACAGCCAAACTTCATAGAAAAATTTTCTAATCAACAGGTCGATACGGAATTCGCCAACAGGTATTTATTATTTTTTTTGGGTCTCTGAACACTTGTATGATTTCGTTTATTACAAAACATGCGGTCTAGTTGCCCTCAATAGAAATTCGGGCAAAAATATATTTATCGTGGTTATTGAAAATTTTTATGAAACGTTGTTTTCCTTATTTAGTTCGTTGAATACAAAAATGATACCTATTTTAACCGAGAATTGTGCTATTTCATTGAAATGAAAAAACATGAGTTAGGGTGAAAACCGATATCATTTTAGTGATCAGCGACCCCAAAAAATATAAATCTCGGCTGGTAAATTCGATCGATCTATTAAGGATAAAATACGAAATTTGGCTCTAGGTCAGGTGTAAAGTAGATTTTTCCATTGTAATTTTGTATATTTATAGTCATCTATATATTTTTAATGTATAAATTTTGGATATAATTGTAAGCTTCAAAAAAAAAAAAATTTTTTTGCATATACTCAAAATAAATATTAGCTAAGAATCCTACTATATTACACCTATAAAATTTGATTTTTTCTCAAAAAAATAACAAGAATGAAATTAAAATCTTAAATTTTTAACTTTTTTGTATTGGATGTTAAATTTATGTGGAAAAGGCCATATAGTTACATCCGTGCTTACATGAACACGCCTACTAAATATACTGTACAGATCTTTTGACTTTAATTTTTTTTTTCAGAAACATTAATAAAAATTATTAATTATAAACTTCTTTTTTACTTTAAAATTTAAAAAATAACGTGGAGAAAGTCAGATATGTAAAAAAAAGGAAAAGATCAAAAATTAAATTGGTGTACGAATAACTATTATATATATATATATATTACACATATATCTAATATCGATGAAACTTTAATAAACATTCAATGAGAGTTAAAAAATTTATTTTTTTAATTTTTGCATAAAAATACAAATTTACCGTTGAATTAATAATGTGTAAATCATCATTTGAACATTTAATGTTATTATTATATATCTTTAATTATATTTCTACATGAACTGTAAACAAATATGATAAAAAGGGTTTTTATCAAACTAAATTATTGAAATTTAATTCAATTTCTGAAAATACTGCGAAATACATATTTTGAATTAAAATTTAAAAATGGCGGTTTGTCATAAAAAAATAGCAGATCAAATTTTCCAGTAGGTAATTTCAAAAAAAGGTATGTATTTAATAAAATATATCTTATATTATGATTTTTTCAGTGTTAGTTGGGGATAGGGAGGAAAAGAAAAGCGTTCTTAGAAAAATTTAGTTTACAATTTGTAATTATTATCAGTCAAAAATATTTCTCGTCAGCTGTCTCAAAGCACGTAATCACCTGCCGCTCCGAGACTGTAAAAGACGTATTTTCTCGCTATTGAAGACGAAAAATCTTACAAGACTTTATTGTCTAGAAAAGGAAAATGAATGCCGTAAATCAGCTGCTTCAACTTGGATGGTTATTTACGTGTGTTTCGAGTCTGAGTAATGCATCACTAACAAAAACATGATACAATTTTTTTACTTATAAAAGTATAGCAACTTTTTCAGCGTAGAAAAATTTAATATCTAAATTATAAGAACTTGTAACTGCTACTTATACAAAGACACACATGCGCGCACAAATACACATACAATGGAATATTCGTAAGTTCAAAAAATAATAACTGACAATTATCTAACCTGTACCTTTAAATTCTTTTAAACTATTAATTTCAAAAATATTTTAAAAATAATAATACCTGCATTTTTGATAATGATGATAAGCTGTAAAGATTGAAGAAAAATGAAATTTGAATGTTAATTTTAATGGACAGCTTCCTTGTAATGCTTCTAGAAGTTGTGCGAAATAGCGATGTACCTATAAAAAATATTAAAAAACAATAATGCTTAAAATCAATAATACTAAAATTAATATAATACAAAAATCAATTATATTTATAATCTATTTTAGCAGAAAATTAATGATTTACAAAATTTTATTGATAACTCTAATAAGACAGAAATGTTGTATAGATGATAATTTTTCTTTTTTAGATTAACACGACAATAATTGCTTTTCTTTAAGCTTCTTCATTTCACTTTTTTTTTAATTTAGTGATTTAAATTATCCTGGTTATACTTATAACTTTTATTTAATTATTGAATTTTAATATTAAAGAGCTTTAGTATACAAATGCTAAAAAAAATAATTATAATTACACAAATCAAAAAAATACCTGGATGTTTTGCTTTATTGTTTTTAACACGCGTACTCGAGCGCTCCTCGAATTTTGTTTGTTTATAAAAATAAAGAGGGGAGAGGTGAGAATACAGGCCGACTCACTGCGCGAGTTTACAATACAAAAAAAATAATGAAAGGGATGCATAAAAACAGGGGTCTCACGGTATTAAAAATTTGTTTTAATTAATTTATGATAAAAGAATAATATTTAAATAATATTTGGGTATGTTGATATAAAATTAAAAATTGTGATTTTTTTTATTGTTTTAAATATTTTTTATTAAATTGTTCAATTCGTTAAAGCTTTTTTTTTCGTCTGGAAATTTTTGATAACTGGGAAAGCTCTTTGTTTACAGATTCTTTAATTTTTAGAGTTAGAAAATAACCTTGAGTTTTAATTTATATATAACATAAAATTTACAGTAAAAATAATTATTAATTTACAATTATTACTTGTCCTTTATCCTTAAAAAGGCCTTATTTTGTTGAAAGGTTGAAGACAAAATAATGACACTAAAAAAATATTAAAATGATATTTAAAATACAAAGAAAAAAAATGCAACAATAGAAAAAATATAATAAAAAAATTTATATTCCTGAAAACTGTTCATTTTGCTTGAAAATCTATTTAACCATCAGTTTTACAACCAAAAAAATATAAAAAGGATATTTAAAATCAAACGTAAAAAAAAATAGGTATTCCATAATCACACAAAAATAAAGATTGTAAGCTAAATTTTTTTTTTTAGAAAATTTTAATTGGAGGAAGTTCTATGACATAAGGGTTACCTCTCTAGCGTATATTTGAAACTAAAATTTAGATTAAAGACGTGTAAAAAAAAACTTGTGCAATTTTTTCAACATAAAATTTAGAAAATTTCTAAATTTTAAAAACTATTAAAAGCTGGCTATAAATATAATTTTACTAAAAGTTAGGATCAAAAATTTGTTTTTAATTATTACTTGCGACCACCAGATTTGGTCTAGTAGGTTTTCGGATCGTTGATCACGCCAACGATTTAGGATTCTTTCTTAAAGAGTTTGTGCTTAAAATTGTAGAAAATGGTACATTATTTACAGTTCTGGTCCAGAAAAGTAAAAGATGGCCATTAATTTTCAAGTTTTTGAAGGAACACCCATCCTATAAACAAGTTCTATTTTAAAAATGTGGTAATTTTATTATATACTCGTACTTTGAGTGTCCAGATATGAGTTTTTTTGGTCTCTGATCAAGAATTTTTGTGATTTTTTAAGAAAAAATTCATATTTCACCCTCAGATTAGCTAAAACTATCCCCAATAGGGGGCATTTGTGCTATTTTCCAGATTTGGTCCATACAGGTTTCTTGGGTTGCTGAAAAAGAATTACGTGGGTATTTTCATAAAAAATTAATATTTTACCCTTCAATTACCGTAAAAAACTGTCAGTACAAAGATGTCTTTGCAACTTTGAAAAATTAATATTTAACTTTTAAATTAACTAATAAATAAATATTTATACTGAAAGTAAAAATGAAAATTTTCACAACACTAAAATTGAAATTGAAATTACGAACAAATGCAGCCTTATTAAGGAGTAATTTTTGATAATTCATTAATAAAATATTAATTTTTCATAAAAGTATTCACGTAATTTCTGATCAGCGATCCGAAAAACCTATATGTGCCTAATCTCGACGCTCAAAGTGCGAAAGTAGCACAAATACCCTATTTTGGGTGTAGTTTTTTGATAATTTGAGGTAGAGTGCCAATTTCATTACGAAATGAATCCAAATTTCGTGATCATCGACTCATAAAGCCTACATACATACAAGACCAAATCTGGTGGTTACCATAGTAACAATAGAACCCCACTCCGTATTTTGACTATAGTTATACTTGTATTTTTTAAGTGCGATATTTACGCCTTTTGGATGTGATAGCTCAAAAATTAGCCATTTATGGGAATTTCGCTTGTGAAGAATATTCCTCAGAATGGCATTAGGAATATTATATTTAATTTTTTGCTAATTTGACCGGGACCCAATTTCCATAAGATTTGTGTTGGATCCTTTTATGTTATAAAAATTTTATAAGCAAATGATTTTAATATAAATTTGAGTTTTAAATATATTCTGTTATAAAGGTCATACCTGCCCTGTTTTTTCTGAGTCATGAAGCTGACTCCCTTAAAATTTTCTTTTGTAAAAAAATTAAACATAATTATACAATCAAAATTTTTTTTTTATTATAATACTTGTTTTTTTGTTGGAGCTTGAATATATCTTTTTCATATTTTTTTAGTATTAAACTTTTATTAAAAATTGATTTTCAATTTATAAAACTATTTTACGGTCAGTGGTTAATCTAAAGTATTTTAGTCACCTTTCTATTCTAACGATTTTTGAATAAAAGAGATATAACTTTGCGTAATTTTTTACCAGATAATAATAAGAAGTTAAAAAAGTAGAAAGTCTTGAATTCTACTATTTAAAAAAATAACATTCAATATAGTATGTTTTTATTGAAATTATAAATATATATATGGGTGGTTCCAGTACTTTTCGTACAGATTAGGGCGCACTCATGTCACTGATTGAGCTCAAATTTTAGGGAATAGTTTGGGGTTACAAAAAAGTCACTCAGCCAAAATTTTAGCCCTCTAGCACCTCATGGGGCCAAAATATGGCCGTTTAAGGGTCCAAAAACAGCCTAATTTAGCCCTTTTTTTAAATTACGCCATTCCATTAAATTTACTTCAAATTTCATCTTACTAGTCGCATTTTAACCGCTAAAGAGTCTACATTTTGTAAAAAAATTTTTAGCCAATTCCATGGAGTCAACTTTTTTTGGCATTGATAAACGTAAAATGAATTTTATTAAAAAAGCTGATTTTCAAAATAATACCGTGGCTTAAGATCAACTCCAAAATACTTCTGGTTGGTTGCAATTTTTTCGTCTACTCAAGACCTTTCAAATGCAACCTTAAAATTTAAAATCGGTGGATTTAAACCGGAGATATTTTGATTTTAGTGGCGGCTGTTTTTGAAAAATGCGTTTTTTTGACATTTTTCGCCACCTGGCATTTTTTTCTAAGTGCTTTAAAATGTCTGAAACTTTCAGGAAAATAAGTTCAATATATGTACTACAAATTTCATAAAAAATTTCTTTGCTTATTTGCCTTTAAAGCCCTTTTTTGACTCATCCAAATTCAACCTTTCCATTTTCCGGAATTTTCCATTTTCCGGCTTTTCCTGTAATCTAATGAAAATTCTGACTCGATTTTTGGATTCCTCGGGAAATTTTACTATAGACCCTCTTTTTTAAGTAATTTTGAACATCTCTGTGATGCTGTATAAAAAAAAGAAAAAAGAATTTGCATAAAAATAAAAATAAAATTGAAATTGATAAAATTAAAATTTTTTTTGTTTGTCAATTTTGTAAATTTAAATTTATAAAAATTAAATAAAAATAAATTTAAATTTACAAAATTGACAAACAAAAAAAATTTTAATTTTATCAATTTCAATTTTATTTTTATTTTTATGCAAATTCTTTTTTCTTTTTTTTATACAGCATCACAGAGATGTTCAAAATTACTTAAAAAAGAGGGTCTATAGTAAAATTTCCCGAGGAATCCAAAAATCGAGTCAGAATTTTCATTAGATTACAGGAAAAGCCGGAAAATGGAAAATTCCGGAAAATGGAAAGGTTGAATTTGGATGAGTCAAAAAAGGGCTTTAAAGGCAAATAAGCAAAGAAATTTTTTATGAAATTTGTAGTACATATATTGAACTTATTTTCCTGAAAGTTTCAGACATTTTAAAGCACTTAGAAAAAAATGCCAGGTGGCGAAAAATGTCAAAAAAACGCATTTTTCAAAAACAGCCGCCACTAAAATCAAAATATCTCCGGTTTAAATCCACCGATTTTAAATTTTAAGGTTGCATTTGAAAGGTCTTGAGTAGACGAAAAAATTGCAACCAACCAGAAGTATTTTGGAGTTGATCTTAAGCCACGGTATTATTTTGAAAATCAGCTTTTTTAATAAAATTCATTTTACGTTTATCAATGCCAAAAAAAGTTGACTCCATGGAATTGGCTAAAAATTTTTTTACAAAATGTAGACTCTTTAGCGGTTAAAATGCGACTAGTAAGATGAAATTTGAAGTAAATTTAATGGAATGGCGTAATTTAAAAAAAGGGCTAAATTAGGCTGTTTTTGGACCCTTAAACGGCCATATTTTGGCCCCATGAGGTGCTAGAGGGCTAAAATTTTGGCTGAGTGACTTTTTTGTAACCCCAAACTATTCCCTAAAATTTGAGCTCAATCAGTGACATGAGTGCGCCCTAATCTGTACGAAAAGTACTGGAACCACCCATATATATATTTATAATTTCAATAAAAACATACTATATTGAATGTTATTTTTTTAAATAGTAGAATTCAAGACTTTCTACTTTTTTAACTTCTTATTATTATCTGGTAAAAAATTACGCAAAGTTATATCTCTTTTATTCAAAAATCGTTAGAATAGAAAGGTGACTAAAATACTTTAGATTAACCACTGACCGTAAAATAGTTTTATAAATTGAAAATCAATTTTTAATAAAAGTTTAATACTAAAAAAATATGAAAAAGATATATTCAAGCTCCAACAAAAAAACAAGTATTATAATAAAAAAAAAATTTTGATTGTATAATTATGTTTAATTTTTTTACAAAAGAAAATTTTAAGGGAGTCAGCTTCATGACTCAGAAAAAACAGGGCAGGTATGACCTTTATAACAGAATATATTTAAAACTCAAATTTATATTAAAATCATTTGCTTATAAAATTTTTATAACATAAAAGGATCCAACACAAATCTTATGGAAATTGGGGTCCCGGTCAAATTAGCAAAAAATTAAATATAATATTCCTAATGCCATTCTGAGGAATATTCTTCACAAGCGAAATTCCCATAAATGGCTAATTTTTGAGCTATCACATCCAAAAGGCGTAAATATCGCACTTAAAAAATACAAGTATAACTATAGTCAAAATACGGAGTGGGGTTCTATTGTTACTATGGTAACCACCAGATTTGGTCTTGTATGTATGTAGGCTTTATGAGTCGATGATCACGAAATTTGGATTCATTTCGTAATGAAATTGGCACTCTACCTCAAATTATCAAAAAACTACACCCAAAATAGGGTATTTGTGCTACTTTCGCACTTTGAGCGTCGAGATTAGGCACATATAGGTTTTTCGGATCGCTGATCAGAAATTACGTGAATACTTTTATGAAAAATTAATATTTTATTAATGAATTATCAAAAATTACTCCTTAATAAGGCTGCATTTGTTCGTAATTTCAATTTCAATTTTAGTGTTGTGAAAATTTTCATTTTTACTTTCAGTATAAATATTTATTTATTAGTTAATTTAAAAGTTAAATATTAATTTTTCAAAGTTGCAAAGACATCTTTGTACTGACAGTTTTTTACGGTAATTGAAGGGTAAAATATTAATTTTTTATGAAAATACCCACGTAATTCTTTTTCAGCAACCCAAGAAACCTGTATGGACCAAATCTGGAAAATAGCACAAATGCCCCCTATTGGGGATAGTTTTAGCTAATCTGAGGGTGAAATATGAATTTTTTCTTAAAAAATCACAAAAATTCTTGATCAGAGACCAAAAAAACTCATATCTGGACACTCAAAGTACGAGTATATAATAAAATTACCACATTTTTAAAATAGAACTTGTTTATAGGATGGGTGTTCCTTCAAAAACTTGAAAATTAATGGCCATCTTTTACTTTTCTGGACCAGAACTGTAAATAATGTACCATTTTCTACAATTTTAAGCACAAACTCTTTAAGAAAGAATCCTAAATCGTTGGCGTGATCAACGATCCGAAAACCTACTAGACCAAATCTGGTGGTCGCAAGTAATAATTAAAAACAAATTTTTGATCCTAACTTTTAGTAAAATTATATTTATAGCCAGCTTTTAATAGTTTTTAAAATTTAGAAATTTTCTAAATTTTATGTTGAAAAAATTGCACAAGTTTTTTTTTACACGTCTTTAATCTAAATTTTAGTTTCAAATATACGCTAGAGAGGTAACCCTTATGTCATAGAACTTCCTCCAATTAAAATTTTCTAAAAAAAAAATTTAGCTTACAATCTTTATTTTTGTGTGATTATGGAATACCTATTTTTTTTTACGTTTGATTTTAAATATCCTTTTTATATTTTTTTGGTTGTAAAACTGATGGTTAAATAGATTTTCAAGCAAAATGAACAGTTTTCAGGAATATAAATTTTTTTATTATATTTTTTCTATTGTTGCATTTTTTTTTCTTTGTATTTTAAATATCATTTTAATATTTTTTTTAGTGTCATTATTTTGTCTTCAACCTTTCAACAAAATAAGGCCTTTTTAAGGATAAAGGACAAGTAATAATTGTAAATTAATAATTATTTTTACTGTAAATTTTATGTTATATATAAATTAAAACTCAAGGTTATTTTCTAACTCTAAAAATTAAAGAATCTGTAAACAAAGAGCTTTCCCAGTTATCAAAAATTTCCAGACGAAAAAAAAAGCTTTAACGAATTGAACAATTTAATAAAAAAATATTTAAAACAATAAAAAAAATCACAATTTTTAATTTTATATCAACATACCCAAATATTATTTAAATATTATTCTTTTATCATAAATTAATTAAAACAAATTTTTAATACCGTGAGACCCCTGTTTTTATGCATCCCTTTCATTATTTTTTTTGTATTGTAAACTCGCGCAGTGAGTCGGCCTGTATTCTCACCTCTCCCCTCTTTATTTTTATAAACAAACAAAATTCGAGGAGCGCTCGAGTACGCGTGTTAAAAACAATAAAGCAAAACATCCAGGTATTTTTTTGATTTGTGTAATTATAATTATTTTTTTTAGCATTTGTATACTAAAGCTCTTTAATATTAAAATTCAATAATTAAATAAAAGTTATAAGTATAACCAGGATAATTTAAATCACTAAATTAAAAAAAAAGTGAAATGAAGAAGCTTAAAGAAAAGCAATTATTGTCGTGTTAATCTAAAAAAGAAAAATTATCATCTATACAACATTTCTGTCTTATTAGAGTTATCAATAAAATTTTGTAAATCATTAATTTTCTGCTAAAATAGATTATAAATATAATTGATTTTTGTATTATATTAATTTTAGTATTATTGATTTTAAGCATTATTGTTTTTTAATATTTTTTATAGGTACATCGCTATTTCGCACAACTTCTAGAAGCATTACAAGGAAGCTGTCCATTAAAATTAACATTCAAATTTCATTTTTCTTCAATCTTTACAGCTTATCATCATTATCAAAAATGCAGGTATTATTATTTTT
The DNA here is from genome assembly GCA_022575985.1 of Anagrus nilaparvatae. NCBI lineage: Eukaryota > Metazoa > Arthropoda > Insecta > Hymenoptera > Mymaridae > Anagrus > Anagrus nilaparvatae. Next base: position 555 of record JAKSXM010000077.1, on the reverse strand, counting down.
AAAATATTTTTGAAATTAATAGTTTAAAAGAATTTAAAGGTACAGGTTAGATAATTGTCAGTTATTATTTTTTGAACTTACGAATATTCCATTGTATGTGTATTTGTGCGCGCATGTGTGTCTTTGTATAAAGTAGCAGTTACAAGTTCTTATAATTTAGATATTAAATTTTTCTACGCTGAAAAAGTTGCTATACTTTTATAAGTAAAAAAATTGTATCATGTTTTTGTTAGTGATGCATTACTCAGACTCGAAACACACGTAAATAACCATCCAAGTTGAAGCTGATTTACGGCATTCATTTTCCTTTTCTAGACAATAAAGTCTTGTAAGATTTTTCGTCTTCAATAGCGAGAAAATACGTCTTTTACAGTCTCGGAGCGGCAGGTGATTACGTGCTTTGAGACAGCTGACGAGAAATATTTTTGACTGATAATAATTACAAATTGTAAACTAAATTTTTCTAAGAACGCTTTTCTTTTCCTCCCTATCCCCAACTAACACTGAAAAAATCATAATATAAGATATATTTTATTAAATACATACCTTTTTTTG
>JAKSXM010000365.1:0-35155 GCA_022575985.1 Anagrus nilaparvatae | reverse complement strand
ATTCTGATTATAAAAATTTTGTATAAGTATAGGAAAAACTTTCTTAGGTGACATGAAAGTACAATGACGGTTCTAAACTTGAATGGCAGTCAGTCTTGTGGCTCAGTTATTGTACTCTTGGAGATTTTCAATTTTTACTATTTTTGGGGAATACTAAAAATTTTTTAAAATTTTGTAAAAAAGTGAAATTTCTCAAAAATGTGATAAAATTTTATGATCGCAATCGGTATTACTTGATTTGGCACTAATTTATACGTACTCACTTAAATATTTATTCAAAACGGACCTATCATTAAAAAACTAAAAGGGAATTTTATTCTCGTGATTTTCATTCATTTAGTAGTACATGGATCATATAAAGAATTTTTTTTATATTTTATTAAACTGTTAAACGAACATGATTTACATTAATATTAACATCTAATGTCATGAATTTGACGCTTTGAATGTAATATAGCTTATATAACAATTTAGACACACAGTGGTCTTGTTATATTACATTGATTGCTTGTATATTTTTTCTCGCAAAGGAAATGAAATCGCGAGGGTATATATATAAGGCATCAATGTTCAAAAAAGCTAATCTTGGTATATAAGAAAAATATATTGGGTTTCTTACTGATGATCTCGCCCAGTATATCGGAGTGTCATACCAATATGTACTATGTTGGAAACTAAAAGGGAATTTCATTCTCGTGATTTTCATTCATGTAGTAGTTCAGGGGATCATATAAAGAATTTTTTTTATATTTATTAAAAATGTTTATTTGTTTAAACAAATACGAACTGTAAAATTTTTGAAATTTTTGGATCATAAAAGCCTGAGTTCCCAGATCTGGGCTACTTGGATCAAAATTCTGATTAGCTCATATGAAGATCATTCAATTCTAGGTTGAGGTATAGTAGGAAATTTTTCGCTAAACCTTTTCAGTAATGAATTATACCTATTTGTTTATAAGTTTTAGAGCATTTTTACCTTTTTTTTTATAAACATATAACTCATTACTGAAGAGGTTTTGCGAAAAATTTCCCACGATACCTCCACCTAGAATTGAATGATCTTCAATATGAGCCAAGCAGAATTTTGATCCAAGTAGGCCAGATCTGGGAACTCATGCTTTTATGACCCAAAAATTTCAAAAATTTAAAAGTCGTATTTGTTTAAACAAATAAACATTTTCAATTTTTTTTTTTATATTCTTGTACTAAATACTGAAAAGCATTGATTCTTTCATTAAAAAATTATTATAAATAAATATGTGGTTAAAATATTTTAGTTACAAATATGCTGCGCAAAAAACACCCAGTGGTGGACAGAGCGCCCTTAAATTGTTTCTTAACAGAACCAAAAAAATTTTAAAATCATTTTTTTTTTTTTACTTTTAACAAAATTTATTAATTAAATTTAAAAAAAATGAGTCTCATGCCCTGCACAATAAAAAAACGCATCAAATTAGTCTAAACAAAAATTTTAATATAACCATCGCTTCGAGAATTTTTTTTTAGACTAGTTTGATTTGTTTTTTTATTGCGGAGGGCATGAGACTCATATTTTAAAATTTAATCAATAAATATTCTTAAAAATAAAAAAAACTGATTTACAAATTTTGTTGGTTCTGTGTCCCCTTAGCCGAATTTTTTTTGAATTTATTAGTGTATATTTTATAGTCCGCTGAAAATATTAAAAAATGTGAGAAGCAAGAAATTTTATCTTCATCAGATTTTATTGGCTAGAAAGTTAATTTACGGTACCAAAATTAAGAAATTTAAGACCTACACGCACGAAATTGGCCACGAAATATTTTTTTTTGTTGCTATTTTGGCCAAGAATAGGCGTTTTTTGCTATGTTTTCACGTTTTCAAATTCTTGTACAGGTATAACCTATTTTGATCTATTGAATTTGATGAAATTGTTCAATGTGGATATTAAAAAAATTTCGCAATTCAAAGCGTATAATTTTAGAGTCAGTTTTAGTATGAAAAATGGCAAAATATCAATGAAAAAATGAAAATTTTAATATTTAAACAAAATTGAAAATATCCAAATAAAATGAATACTGGTGGCTTCCTGATCAAGAATTAGTCAGGAAAAGTGAAAAATTCAAAATGGCCGACTGAAAATCAGCACGAAATTCAAATAAAACGAGCCTTTTTTGCGTTTTTTTTTTACTTTAAACGTTAAAAAAAGGACAATTTTTGTATTACTCTATTTTCTACAGAAGTAATTCGCGTAATTTAAAACAAGTAATTTAAAAAATTGCCGTTTAGAGAGAATGAAAGATAAAACTTATACGAAAAAAATTAGACCAAAGGGTAGTATTTTGGTAGAATTGGTAAATGACTGCTTTATTTGGAAAATTGCCTAAAAACCCTATCTTATAACATTGTTATAGAATTGAGCCCTGCGTTTCTCGACCAAGAAGGCGCGTTGGAATAAACATAAGGCACCTTGGGTGTTTTTTGAACATATTTAAGTCATCCATTGTAATTTACGATCTAGATGTTCTGAATATATACGATTCTCGCTATAAAATTCAAAAATTTTTTGGTAAAAAAGGGGGGTGTTTTCGGTGTTTTAAGGGTTTTTAAGGTGTTTTCGGACTCTGAGGACCTCATTTCCGAATTTAGCGACACCAAAAACATGTAAGGAAGTATAAAAAACGTATTTTGAAAAAAAAGTTTGTCGTTCATACCAATTATCGGTGTTAGCCAACCACTTGAGAGCTATCCTGGGCTTGTGCAACCCCTAAAACGTTTTCAAATGAGCTGAAAAACGGTATGGGATCATTTTGTCACCTAAACTTCAACATACTTCAGGAATAATATTTTTGGAGCACTTTTTTATTTCTGTGAACAACCCTAATGGTCATGTATGGTCATGGATAGGAAAAAATATATAAAATTTTTTTTCTAATATATCCGAACACATTTTCATGTACAAGTGAAAAGAAAAGCTTGCATAGGCAAAATTGATAAAAAGCATTTATTAAGGCGGGCGCATACACTCTTAAACCAAAACAACCAAATTTCATTTAGCAAACCACTAAATGGCTAGACGGCGCTTTAAAAAACTTCGAAAGCGACTTCAGCGCTTTCTAATGCTCCATTCTTAAATTTGGTAGTTTACAAATTAAAATAAAAAATTTTTGGTGTATTACAATATACAAAAGGTATATTTGGTGTTTTACAAAAATCTCTGTTATTATCAGGTGGTTTATAAAACTCCAATTTAGTGTTTGGGAAATTAATAACCACCGATATAAATAATTGGAGTATTATTATATAATACGAAAGTAGTTATGATAATACTGTAAACCAATTTTTTTTTTTTTTTTAAATATAAATTGTCTTGTATAAGCTCCGAAATTTTCAACATCTATTAAATTGTTATTTAATTTAAAAAAAAAATATGGGTAATAAGCAGTTAAACAGTAGTACAAACTATAGTCGTTTTGAAACGCGGGGAAAGACGGGGAAGTACTTACGGACTTTATTGGAGAAGAGTTAATCGTAGGCAGCGACAAATGGAGCTTCTCAAAGGACGTATTTAACGGATTTTCTAGGTTATATGGGAAAAAAATGTCCTTCCAGATGAAAAAAAACCTTTGTTGGAAGAAGTAGCAAACTGAAAAATGTAAAAAATGACGTTTTTTTTTGTAATTAAGTTTTGAATGAAATTTTTTATATTTTGTAAACGATTTGTTTTTTTTTTTTTTGAAACTTTTTTTGTAAGATAAAAAAAAAATGTACATTTTTTTGTTTTACATAAATGATACATGATATTATAAATTTTCGAATTGAGTCGTTATCATTTGAAAGCTTATGTGTAATTTTTCGCTAATTGCATTATTTACTTTTTAAACTAAGATATTTAAAAATTTGCTGTCATATTATTTTCATTAAAAAATGATATGCAATCATTTGGCAACAATACATTTTTTATAGAAATAATTCTGACATTTACGTTTTTTTGTAAGAAATGTTTAAGTTGATTTTCAAAAGTTGCAATAGGAACTTCTTCTATTGGGTTTATGTAGCATGTGAAATTTATTGACTCCAGTAAAGTTAAATTTTCATTTTCGCAGAGACTGTGCAATGCTTTTTTGATGATTGTCTCATCTGATGCTTCTATGATTAAATTTTTTACATTTTTCACTGTTTTTAAAAGTAAAAACTCATGATTTTTTTGTCCACAAATAAATTTGAAACTATTCACGACTTTTCTTTCAGTGATCCAGAAAATAAAATTGTACAACCAATCAGGATTTATTATTGTTATTTTTTCGACTATTTTTTGATCAAAAAATATATTTGTCTGTTGTAAATTAACATTTTTTCTTACTATTCCCAATAAGCATAAAAAACTCTTGAAGAGAACTTGACGCACACTTTAAGACTTCTTTTTTTTTTTAAATCTGTTCATCAAGAACTCTTCAGGAATACGCGAATGTCGGTTCTACAAGATTGCGTGAAGAACTCTTAGCGAAATCTTTTCCGCAAAATTATTTAAAAAAAACTTTTTTTAAATTTATTTATTTAATTTTTTTTTTTTATTTTTTTTTTATATTTAATCAATTATATTTTTATTAATAACTTGTTTATTTTTTTTTAAGTTTAAAAATCTGATAAAAAAAACCGAAGAAAAATTTTGACTCCGACTGGGATTGAACCGAGGTCCGTGACTTCCAATGGCAGCGACATTATCCATTGTGCTCGATTTAATAAAAAAATTTTAAGTAGTATATGTTACAGATAATAATTTTCGAAATTATATGCACAGTAAATTATGCATATCCAATAAAATGCATATTTGAAAATAACAATTAATACTAAAATAAATACTTTTCGGGAAATTCCATTTCTTTATTATAATAAGAATGAATAATAATATAAACAAAAACTCGGCGCTGAAAGACTTGTTTTCAATACTGATAAACTTAATAACATTCATTTAACTGATGATGTAAAATTAGTTGACTCAGCTACGCGGAGAGCTGACCATAAGGTTAAAGAAAATAAATAAATATTTTTCATCTAAATTCATTTTTCTTGCCCTAAAAAATCCCGTTGAAAAGCTAAAAAATAATTTTTTTTAATTTTTATTTCCACCATCTTAGAAAAACGGAAAATATTTTAGGTAGAAAAATAAATATTTTCCACCGAAAATTCATTTTTCTTGCCCTAAAAAACCCCCTTGAAAAGCTAAAAGTTCATTTTTCAAGTTTTTCGTTCCGCCATTTTGGAAAATCGGAAAATATTTTGAGTCGAAAAACAAATATTTTCTTCCGGAAATTCGTTTTTCTTGCCTTAAAAAACCCACCTGTAAAGCTAAAAGTTAATTTTTTATTTAATTATCATTTCGATCCTGAAGAGTTCTTCACGTTCACTTGAAGAACCGACATTCACGCACTCTTCAAGAACACTTTAACTTCGAAAAGGTGCTTATTGGGATTGCTTTTGCATTTAGAACGAAATCAACATAGCCCAGTCTTGCCGATGTATCAATCGGTGGCCTTGCGAAATCAATATCAAATTCTTCAATACCCCTCCACCTGTTGATGAATTGGCGGTTTAATGTTATTGCTCTGGTGGATGTTTCTTTAAATGCTATTGATTTCACGCATTGTGTTAAGTTTCACTTTGCATCCAGCAGTGCTTGAAATTTTAAAAACAATTTCAAGTTTGGGAATTCAAGCCCAAAATATCAATTCCATTAGAGGTTCCCGTTTTATTATAATTTTGGCTTCGGGGTGCGGCTGAAATTTTATTCGCAACAGAAAGTCGAAAAAAGTACAATCCGGAATTTTTATTTTTAGATTTGCACATGTATTGCTGGTTAATATCTTAATCAGGAACCACCTTTGTTCGATGTATTCTGCTTCATTTTTTGCATCGGCATTCAGCCGCGCGCGTTCAATTTGCGACATTTTTTGTCTATTGTTGAAAAGTTTTTTATACACTTGTATGAACCTTCTCATGTAAACTAGATTTTTAAATTTTGTGAGCTCAAACCACTGTTCACAAGTTGACGCGTTAATTACTTTTTGTTTCGCACAAGATTTATTCAGTATCATCCCTATCATTTCGGGTGGAAGTATTGTAGTTATTGGGTAAATTCTTTCCTCGCGTACTAATTGATTTAGATTTAAATTGGCGTCTCTTTTGGCTTTTTTTGAACGCGTAAACTTTTTCACGATCACTGGTTGCGTTCTGGACATTTTAGCGATGAAAACTTTGTTCGTTAAGTTTAATTTGCGATTTTGTACTGATGAAGGATGATTTTATTAAATAGTAATAATGTGGAAAGAATGTGGTAGCTGGTAAGCTAATTTTATTGTTGTAAATATATTATGTATTTTTTTTGCTGTGCTAGTAAAGGGAGAAAGAAAGCTTATTTTTTTTGAGATACATATGTACTCTAGTCATACAACATGAGAATTTTTTGTCTATGTAAGATATCGGATGTTTTTTTTTTAAATAAATGTTTCTTTTTTTTTTGTAATAAGAGTGAAATTTTTTGGTATTTTTTTACTCAATTTGTGTAATTATTGTTGAACAAAAATGATCTATTTTAATGTTTTTTTGTTATTTTTGTCGATTTGGGCTTTAAAGAAAAAAAATAAACAGTATTGTAGGATACAGGAACGGGGTACATTCACACTTTCAGATAAAATGAGGAAAATAAATATATATGAGCGGGTAAAAAAGAAGAAGAAAACGATTTTTTGCGAGTGAATGTATTTATTATTTTTCAAAATTTATACATTCACTCGCAAAAAATCGTTTTCTTCTTCTTTTTTATCAATTATACTTTTATCGAGTGTATAAACAAATAATATATATGAGGGGATTTACAGAAATCTCACGCGCGAATTTATAATACAAACTTATTTACCGGCCGAGTAAAATAATTTATTCATGTAGTTCGGAGGTCGCCACCTTCCGCGCCTACAAATCTAAACGATAAGAAAAAGTTAAATTAAGATAAAAATGCAACGATGCATTATCCGGAAAATGCATCGTTGCCAAATGAATCAAAATTAGCAATGATAAGATTCGTTTGAATTGTAAATATTGTAAATAATAGAATTAAGTGTAGAATTAAGCATATTCATATTTTTAGAACATTCTAGATGTAACGATTATTAATTATTACTTAATTATCAAATTAATTAAAAATATTAAAATACATAAAAATACAAATTAAAATGTAACAAGTAAAAAACATAATAAAACAAATGTAATAGAACAGTTAAAATGCATTGTAAAACAAATAATTAGTTATAATTCGCATTTTAACCGTTCTAAGAATCGTCGTGAACTTTCTGGAAGCAATTACGTCATAACTTGCAAATCTGTCTCTCGGGTATAAATACCAGGACAGATTTCGCTACAAGTTGAGACGTTCGTCAGCTTTCATAGGGTTCACTCTATGTAAAGTACATTGAATAAATTAATACCTGTTATGCATTTAACTGTGTAGTTTTATTCTGTCTCAATAATTAAATTATTTTTCTTAAGTTTCACAGATTATTTATATTACTGCACATGATCAGTACTGGTTACTGTTTCATGTGGATTTAAGGGGTGTTCGGCCTAAAAACCGAGCATTGTGATAGCCAGGCATTAGATAAAAAGTGAATAATTTCGTTGTGCAGGACAGGTCCATATCGTGACCTTACAGTATGCATAAAGTTATTTTATTATGATCTTTTAAGAGGTGACTTTTAAACTTTTGCTTTGTTTCTATTTTTTGATAAGTTGAACTTTTATAGGAAAGACAGTATGCATGAAGTAATTTTATTATAACACATATGTTCAGTATCGTCTTATCTTTTATAAGTGACTTTTAAACTTTTTTTCTTGAAATAATTTTATCCAGGAAGTTCAATTTGTTGATAATTGTGAAATTATTGGTGGAAATCGCTTATGGACGCGAAGCAAGTGTGCATGAAATTTGTGATTTCAAATGGAGATCGAAATTAAGAGAATGCTCGATTGAAGTGATTTTAAAAAAAATCAAATTAATTTTTAGTTTGTGCACGCTACCAACGTTACGCGTTATCGCAAAAAACGTGTTACTAGATAACTGTAACGAGAATGATATAATTTTAATTTTTGGGTGACATTTTGAGGAGAAGAGGTCAAGCAGGGCTAGCGTATTTTAAATTTATTCATGAATAAATACAAAACCATTAAATGTAAGTTTTGTTTTTCTTATTTTTAAATACCATTATTTTTAAATATTAAATTTTTATGCAGTTTTTTCTTTTGCAATTAGATTTTGAAGATGGTCTTGACGGTGAATTTTTAGATGTAATTATACCGTCTGACGAAAATTTATTAGGTAATACTGAATTTTTATTTGATATCGCATTCGAAAAATTTTCTTCTGTTGTTTAAAAAAAAAATATTTATAGAAAAAAGAAAATTTTTTAAGTTATTGTTGATTTTGTTTAGCTGATAATAATGTTAGAGGGAAAAGAGATTCAAGTATTGCAGGTAAATTTTTCATGCTAAAAAATATTATGATGTTTTAAGACTGAATTGGTATACTTTTTTCACGAATATTCGTTTTTTTTTTATAGACCAGCTTAAATTAAAATACAAAGGAACTGTTTACAGAAACCCCACTCCTGGATGTAGCAAAGATTTTGTCGATGTTCATCAGCGTTCAAACGCGAGTAAGCAAGTTGAAACTATTAAGAAAAAAAAAATTGCCAATGAAAGAAATTTGAAGGTTGCAGGTAAATTTGAAAATTTTTTGACAGTGAAATGAAATTTTTGTAATGCTTTTCAAATTTTTTTTTTTTTTGTTTTTCATATCATCTTACACTTAAAATATAAAGATACTGTACACATAAATCCGACTCCTGAGTGCAGTGCAGATAATATGGTTGCTAACGACATCGATTCGACTGTGTCTGCGTGGTTAAGGAAATTGTAAAAAGGAAATTGTAAACAGAAAAAATTCGAGCGAAGCAGGTAAATTTAATAAAAGATTTATTATTATGAGAGGAACCATTGTGTTAGGTCAAAATTTTATTTTCTATTTTTTGGCATATAAGCACGTTTTGGGACCCCAGGAAGCTAAAAAACCTGTTTTTAAAAAAAGTATGTATGTGTGTGTGTATGTGTGTGTGTGTGTGTGTGTGTGTGTGTGTGTGTATGTGTGTGTGTGTGTATGTATGTAATTGGTGATATTTCACAAACATTATGGAGTTAAGACCTAACTTTTTTTTCAAAAATTTTTTCACCAAAAAAGCTAGAGGTACTTTTTTTTTTTTTTTGATTTGGATGTAATACCTCATTTATTTCTACGAAAGTACTTATATTTGAAAGTATGGTTTTTACATGATATCTCGAATCGGATACTTAATTTTCTGAAAATTTTTTTTCTAAAATTTTTTTCACAAAAAATGTAAATGTAAAAGTAAATGTAAATGTAAATGTAAATGTAAATGTAAATGTTATTTTATTTGTCCAAAAACAAAATTTGATACTTAATTATAACAATGTAGCATTATAGCAGAATACAAAAAACAAAATACAAAAAATACAAAATTTGTTTTTCTTTTTGGACGTAGTACCTAATTTATTTCCATGGAAGTACTAGTTTTAATAACCTCGTTTATAGTAATTTTTTGGATTTGATACTTAGTTTTTTCAAAATTTTTTTCTCAAGATTAAAAAAAAAGAAAAATAAAAAAAACTACAATATTTTTTTTTTTTTGGTGTAATACCTCATTTAATTCTATGAAAGTACTAGTATCTGAAAATATTGTAAATAGTGATATTTCAAAACCATTATCAAATTAAGACCTAATTTTTTTTCCAAAAATTTTTTTATTAAAAAATCTCAAACCCCCTTTTTTTTTTTAATTTGGATGTAATACTTCATTCATTTCCATGAAAGTACTTATACTTGAAAGTATGGTTTTTACTTGATATCTCGAATCTGATACTTAATTTTTTGAAAATTTTTTTCCTAAAATTTTTTTCACAAAAAAATACAAAAAATACGAAACTTTTTTTTCTTTTTGGACGTAGTGCCTAATTTATTTCCATGGAAGTACTAGTTTTAAGAACCTCGTTTATAGTAATTTTTTGGATCTGATACTTAGTTTTTTCAAAATTTTTTTCTCAAGATTAAAAAAAAGAAAAATAAAAAAAACTGCAATATTTTTTTTTTTTTTTTGGTATAATACGTCATTTAATTCTATGAAAGTACTAATATTTTAAAATATTGTAACCAGTGATATTTCAAAACAATTATCGAATGAATACCTAACTTTTTTTTCCAAAAATTTGTTTATTAAAAAAATCTCAAAATACTTTTTTTTTTTTAATTTCGATGTAATACCTCATTCATTTCCATGAAATTACTTATATTTGAAATTCTGATTTTTACTCGATATCTTGAATCTGATAATTAATTTTTTGAAAATCTTTTTCTCCAAAATCTTCGTCACAAAAAAATACATAAAACACCAAATTTATTTTTCGTTTTGGACATATCTAATTTATTTTAATGAGAGTACAAGTTTTAGAAATTTAGTTTATAGTAATTTTTAGTATCCGATCACAATTTATTTTTTATTTTGATATAAATTATAACACACAAGAAAGAGTGATGGAAATCTTGCCTCTTTTTTACTTCCTTGGATTATTTTGCTCGTTGCTATGTTTATTGATGTATGCAGCTTAATGAAATTATAAACAATAATAAACAGCCTAAAAATATTAAATGGTTATGTTTGCATTTTAAAATTAAGATTTAAAAGTTATATTGGCATTTTTTAAAGAATCAAACAATTTAAAAATCTTGAAGCATTTAATGTGGTTATTTTTTTATTACAAAATATTATTATTATTATTATTATCATTGTTGCGGAAGATTGTTCAAATGCATGATTGTATAAATGCCAAAGATTTTTTTTTTATCAATGTTAAGATTTTTATTTTCATTTTTACTTGACATTAGAAAAGTATTATAAAAGTACACACATATTCATTTTTTTTTTGTCGATAAATAAATAAAAATTTTTTTTGTGTGTTGTACGAGAATGATAAAAATGAAATTCCTCACTTTATAGAATATTAAAAAATAAATAAGACAGAAACGGCAAAATAATAAATTTTAAAAAACCAAATTTTGTATGTATTTCTCATGCGTCGTTTACTATCTTTTTCTTTCTTGCAATCGCAAAAATACATAAAGTATAGGTTTATGGTCATCTTGCACATAACGTTGAATTTAACGCCAAAAACTCGCATCGAAAATTTTTCTTTATTATCATTACCTTGAATAAAATATGCCTTATAATGATGTAAATAAAGCATATTTTATCTATTATATTCAAATGTAAACAAGCATATATTTAGCAAATAAATTAAATTATAAAATAACACTCATAAAATAATATATAGTCTCCAAGCGTTATATTCGCAAACGAACTTATGTGCAAGCGTGCATTTTTTATATGCAATTCTTAAATGCACTTTGATGCTCTTGTATGCAATTTTATGCATTTTTGTAAAAAAATAATTTTTATTGTTTCTAAAAAAGAAAAAAGCTTAATAAATTGAAAATTTTTTATTGTTTCTAAAAAAGAAAAAAAGCTTAATAAATTGAAAATTTTTTATTGTTTCTAAAAAAGAAAAAAGCTTAATAAATTGAAAATTTTTTATTATTTCTAAAAAAGAAAAAAGCTTAATAATTTGAAAATTTTTTATTGTTTCTAAAAAAGAAAAAAGCTTAATAATTTGAAAATTTTTTATTGTTTCTAAAAAAGAAAAAAGCTTAATAATTTGAAAATTTTTTATTGTTTCTAAAAAAGAAAAAAGCTTAATAATCTGAAAATTTTTATTGTTTATAAATTAGAAAAAAGCTTAACAATTTGAAAATTTTTTATTGTTTCTATATCAGGAAAAAGCTTAATAATTTAAACATTTTTATTGTTTCAATATCAGAAAAAAGCTTACTGTTTCGAAAATAGGAAAAAGCTTATTAATTTAAATATTTCATTGCCTCTATAATTTAAATAGTTTGTTTTGTTTATATATAAGACAGAAGCTTGATTTAATCAAAATGTCAAATAAGAAGAGTGTTGCTGATACATTGCTGGCGATACGAGAGAATGCAAAATATATGGTTACGGAATTTAAGAAAGAATATCCTCATATGAACATTGAGTCTGATAAACCAAATGAAAAGGAAATAATTGTTAAAATGATTGCTGACCTAAATGAAGGGTTAACGAACACCTTTTTACTTTTCGATGAAAAGCAAGTTAAAGTAGAAAAAGAACTAATTGAAAAAATTAAATTAATAAATAGCCAAGAAGTAAGAATACAGCAACTAGATAATGAAAAAGAAAATTACGATATTCAGATAGAAACCATGAGCAATCGCATAAAAAGAATCACAGAAGACTACAACAAGCTAGAAAAAGAACTTGAAACCATTAGAGATAAAGCTCAAGAAATTGATAAGATCGAAGAGATGTTCAATCAACTGGATCTAAATAAAGATTACGAAAACAATGCATCAGCCCCAACAAGGAATAAACCAACAAGTGTTAAAATGAAAGCTCCTATTTTCAAAGGAGATCATGGTGAGAAACCTTTGAAATTCTTAGTCGATTTGCAAAAATATGTCGAAAACTACTCTGATAACAAAGGGGAAAATACTAAAATCTTAATTAGTCAATGCTTACAAAAAGGAGCAAAAAATTGGTTTTATCTAGTAGAAAAGGACATCAACAATTATGAAAGTTTCGTTGAACAATTTAAAAAACGATATTGGAACGTAACAATAAAAGATGGCTTAAGAAGAATCTTCAACTCGGGTGCATACTCAGTAAATGGAAAACAAACCAGAGTAGAATACGCACTAAAATTATTTAACATCGCTGAAGACTTGGAAATGTCTCACAATCAAGAAGAAATAATTAATCAGATTATACCACACTTCGATCAAGATACTAGGAGAATAATAAGGTCGTTAAGAACCAAGACAAGAGATGAATTTTTGGACATCCTTGAACAAGCCGATAATGATGACAGATCAACTAGAAACAGACAAGACACAAATTGGTAAAATAAAAAACCATACAACAATAATAATTCATATAGGAATAATAATAACAACAGCTACAATAATCAACCTAATAATGAAAAGGAACAGCCTTGGAAAAGTCAAGAAAGACGAGGTGGTCAATATTCAAACAATTACAATAGAAGAGAAAATTCATACGAAAACCGAAGTAGAGATAATTATAACCAATATTCACAACAAAATAGAAGCAATAATGGCAGAAACAATACAGAAAGTAGTTACCAAGGACGACAGCCAAATTATACACAGCAACAACGTCCAAACCAAACAAACAAAGGGCAACCCAACAAACAAAATCAGAATCAAGGCTTTCAAAACAAGAAACAGGGTCAAAAACCACAACATGAAGTGGATGCAATTGAAGTCGTCACTGAAGCACAAATAGAACAAACTCCAAAAAACTAGTAAGGGTTGTCTCACAACAAAATCTAGCATCATGTGAGACAACCGAAACTTGCAACGTAAATACCCTCTTCTCAAACACTGATAAATACGATCTACTAGAAAAAGATGACATCGATAGCGAAGAAATCAATAAAAAAGCGATAGAAAAATGCCCAGAAATAGAAATTACAATTGAAACATTAAATATTAAAGTTTTGGTGGACACTGGTGCAAATTTCTCAGTAATATCCCAAAAATACTATAACGATAATATCGAAATACTAAAAAAATGTGCTCATCTACCAATAAGTGGCAAGGTAATCATAAGTGCAATCAAAGAAAAAACAGTGGCTCTGAGAGTGCAAATAATGTGTAAAGTGAGAATAGACAAATTTACAGACTATATGGTGTTCATTATCGTTCCTAAGCTTTCAAAAGACTGTATAATAGGATACGACATAATAAAAAATTTAGGTCTAATAATTGATAGTGAAAAAGATAAAATCTATTCAAATAAACATGATATAAGTATATCTTATGACCTAGATAACTCAGAAAATTTTCAATCTTATAAATACCATGTAGAAGAAATTATAGAAATCAATAATAATAACTTAGCTTTTGAAGATTTCGACGAATATGATATAACTCTAAAAGAAATGGAAGAAAAAGTCAATGAGTGTGATGAATTAAGTAAATCCAAGAAGTTTTTATTAAAAAAAATAATATATGATAACAGAAAGGTTTTCAGTAAAAAACCTGGTCTAATAAAAAATTACGAGTATGAACTACAAGTTACAAGCGAAAAACCGTTTTATCAGAGAGTATATCCTATAGCACTACATAAGAAACAAAAAGTGTTAGAATCAATTAACAAAATGTTGGAACTAGGTATAATAAGTCGTGAAAATACGGAGTTCATTAGTCCTATAACTACTAGTGAAAAAAAAGATGGGATTTTGAGAATTGTCATGGACTCGCGTGGTCTAAATACAATTTTACGTAATGACTACGAGAGTCCCATGTCATGTGATGATATTTTTATGAAATGCAAAGCTAAAAAACACCTAAGTTCTCTCGATATGTGCTCTTCCTTTTGGCAAATTGCTCTCGCAGAACATAGTAAAAAATATACAGGGTTCAGCATCGACGGAAAAATATACTGGTGGAATCGTATGGCTTTTGGCATAAAATGTGCAACTGCAGCATTAGTAAGGGCGCTAGATACAGTAATGAGTGATTTAATGGAATTTGTATTGTGTTTCGTGGACGACATGTCTATAATAAGTGATACATATATAAGTCACATTTATCATCTTGAAAAGGTCTTTAAGAGATTAATTGAATACAATATAACTTTAAACTTTGAAAAATGCTCATTCTGCAAGAAAGAAATAAAATTTTTAGGCCACATATTGACATCAGAAGGCATTAAGCAAGATCCCAAAAAATTAGAAAAAATACAAAATTATAAGCGTCCAAAAAACGTAAAACAACTTCAAAATTTCCTAGGATTTTTATATTATTTTTCACGCTTTGCGGAAAACTACGCACAAGAAATCCTACCACTATTAAATTTATTAAGGAAAGAAGTAAAATACAAGTGGACTGATGAACATGAAGAAGCCTTTATAAGAATAAAAAAGCTTTTTCTTGAACAAAAAACATTAGTTTTTCCTAACTTAAAAAAACCTTATATCTTAACAACCGATAGTAGTCAATATGCGATAGGCTCTGTTTTATCACAGCTCGACGATAACAACGAAGAAAAAATCATCACATGCATCAGTAGAACACTAAAATTTGCTGAAATTAATTATTTTATATGCGAAAAAGAATTACTTAGTGTTATATACGCATTAAAAAAATTAAACACATATGTAGCTGGTGCTAGAATTTTAGTTAAAGTAGATCACAAAGCAATCACCTTTATGCAAAAATGCAAATTTTCTAATGACAGATTAAAAAGGTGGATACTTTTTACACAAGATTACGACATAGAATACAAATTTATACCAGGAAAAGAAAACGTCGCAGCTGATGTGTTAAGTAGATGTTATGGTGAAGATTATGAACCATTAGAATCCAAAGAAATTTCTATCTACGCAGTTATGATGCAAAAGCCTAGCAATAGAATATTAGAAATGTTAAAAAATATCGAGAAATTACAGGATGAAGATAGGAAAATCATGATACTAAAAAACAAGGTAAAATATGAAACTGATGAAAAAATTATGAAAAAATATATAATCGATGAAAATTTATTAAAGAAAAAATTTAAAAACGGTAAAAAATGCATAGTTACACCTGAAGATTTACTAGAAGGACTAATAAAAGAATTGCATCTAATATACGTACACATAGGTAAATTGAAAATTCAAAAGATGCTGGAAGAAGAATTTTATTTTCCCGGGATAAGAAGGAAAATTGCTAATATCTTAAAAACATGCGATTTATGTCAGAAAACCAAGTACTACCCGGTGTTAACTAAAATGCAAATGAAAAATATAATTGTCGAACGCAAAAATCAAATAGTTTCAATTGATACAGTAGGCCCCTTACCTCAAGGCCAAGGTGGAGTAAAATACATACTCACTACAATAGATCTACTAACCAAATATGTTAAGTTATATACCATAAAAAGCTGCAAAACAGAAGCGGTTATAAATAAAATCTTTAAAGTACATATCCCAGAATGTGGAAAAATGGAAAATCTACAATGCGACAATGCATCAATTTTCAAATCTGATAAATGGATAAACGAATTCAAGAAAAATGGATAAAAAATCAATTTAATTTTCACTTCAGTAAGACATAGCTGTGCAAACATTGTCGAAAGGGTCCATAAAGAATTGCATAGATTTTTTCGTGTGCTAACTAAAAATAAGCATTCTACATGGTGCAATAATATTAAACTCGTTGAAGAGATAATAAACGAAACTCATCACTCAACAACCAGTTTCACACCCGCTGAATTATATTTAAATAAAAAACCAGATCGACCTTGGAAAAACATTATAAAATCGAATAATTTCAATTCTCAAACACATGAAGAAAAATTATATTGGGCATTCGAAAATACAAATAATAAAAGATCAAAACAAAACAAGAAACTAAACGAAACTAGAAATAATATCATATATAGAGTTAATGATTTTGTATTATTGAAAGCAAATAATAAATCTGACAAAGAAAACAAAATATTTGCCAAATTTCTAGATATTTATCATGGCCCATTTATTATTTCCAAAGTTGTAGATTTAAACACATACATCCTTAATTACATAGACTCTAATGAAGAGAGAGGGATGTTTCACGGTGAACACTTAAAATTATATGAAAAATAAACTAGTGTCTCTAAGACAAATGACCACAATAGTCATAAAATTTTATAAAATCTAAAAATCAGTGTTATTAAAATGAGCAATCTAATTACAAGTCAGTTAAATAAAAAAACGCAAGTGAAGTGGCACCTGGATAAATACAAAGAAAAATATATAGAAAAAACAGACAAAATGGTTCAGGCTACTAAATTCCAATATGCGCACGAAGGGGAATACGAAGTTATCCCTTTTACAAAAATAATGCATGCATCTACCAACTACAATCTAAAATTCTTAGAAAATAAATCCATTATAAGTAAAGGCGTAGAAATTTCAACTCAAACTGATGAAAGAAAGATAGTTGAAAGGAACGGATCAGCACAATGCAACATAGAAGAATTTACGGTTGAAATTGATAAGTATGATAAGAGAAATCTAAAAAATATTATTAAATACAAAAATGTTAATGACAAATATGAAAAAACATATATGTATGAACCAATCACAAAAATTGGAAAACGAGTGATAACCGTCGATATTCAAGCACCGAATTATCAAAAGACTATTAAATCTGAAAAAAGCATCACCAAAACATCACGGAAATTGAACAATATAATCAAAATTTATAAAGGAAGTGATTTCCACATGTACATGAACAGGAGTCTTAGAAAAACAACACAAGAAATAGAAACGGAACCTATAAAAGGTTACTTCACTTCGCAATACTTAAAAAATAATGAAGTCAAAGCAGATCTAAACGACATGCTCAAGTTCAGCGAAGATCTAAAAAAACTCAACATTATTGAAGCTCAAGAATCCGCAAATAGTGAACCAAAAATAAATGTATTGAAAAGACCAGCTGAAAAAACGCTACAAGGCTCAATACCAAAAATAAAAAAAGTAGAAGTGTTAGATGGCGATAAGAAGATATTACTGAATAACAATACAAGAAAAATATAAAAAAAAAAAAAAAAAAAAAAAAAATATGTTTAGTTTTTTAATAAAAGCTTTTTTTTTCAAAAATTTTTTTTATTATTATTATTATTATTTTTTGTAAATATGGATTGAAAAAATAATCATTCCTAAAAATTAAACAAAAATATGAATTTATAAAATTATGTTCATTAAAATAAAAATTCTTTTTTCTAATAAACTCTATCTATTTAATTCCCATGTAAATAAAGAAACATTAAAATAAAATAAGAAAAAAAAAAAAAATCAATAAAATAAAATCAAAACATACACATAAATTGAAGATTTCGTTTGATAAATCAATAATATTGAATGACCGTTCCTTTTATCCAGTGCACATACACAAACTCTCTATCACATCCTTTGTAATACAGAGTTTGGGGAGGGGTTGTTGTAGGATACAGGAACGGGGTACATTCACACATTCAGATAAAATGAGGAAAATAAATATATATGAGGGGATTTACAGAAATCTCACGCGCGAATTTATAATACAAACTTATTTACCGGCCGAGTAAAATAATTTATTCATGTAGTTCGGAGGTCGCCACCTTCCGCGCCTACAAATCTAAACGATAAGAAAAAGTTAAATTAAGATAAAAATGCAACGATGCATTATCCGGAAAATGCATCGTTGCCAAATGAATCAAAATTAGCAATGATAAGATTCGTTTGAATGTAAATATTGTAAATAATAGAATTAAGTGTAGAATTAAGCATATTCATATTTTTAGAACATTCTAGATGTAACGATTATTAATTATTACTTAATTATCAAATTAATTAAAAATATTAAAATACATAAAAATACAAATTAAAATGTAACAAGTAAAAAACATAATAAAACAAATGTAATAGAACAGTTAAAATGCATTGTAAAACAAATAATTAGTTATAATTCGCATTTTAACCGTTCTAAGAATCGTCGTGAACTTTCTGGAAGCAATTACGTCATAACTTGCAAATCTGTCTCTCGGGTATAAATACCAGGACAGATTTCGCTACAAGTTGAGACGTTCGTCAGCTTTCATAGGGTTCACTCTATGTAAAGTACATTGAATAAATTAATACCTGTTATGCATTTAACTGTGTAGTTTTATTCTGTCTCAATAATTAAATTATTTTTCTTAAGTTTCACAGATTATTTATATTACTGCACATGATCAGTACTGGTTACTGTTTCATGTGGATTTAAGGGTGTTCGGCCTAAAAACCGAGCATTGTGATAGCCAGGCATTAGATAAAAAGTGAATAATTTCGTTGTGCAGGACAGGTCCATATCGTGACCTTACAGTATGCATAAAGTTATTTTATTATGATCTTTAAGAGGTGACTTTTAAACTTTTGCTTTGTTTCTATTTTTTGATAAGTTGAACTTTTATAGGAAAGACAGTATGCATGAAGTAATTTTATTATAACACATATGTTCAGTATCGTCTTATCTTTTATAAGTGACTTTTAAACTTTTTTTCTTGAAATAATTTTATCCAGGAAGTTCAATTTGTTGATAATTGTGAAATTATTGGTGGAAATCGCTTATGGACGCGAAGCAAGTGTGCATGAAATTTGTGATTTCAAATGGAGATCGAAATTAAGAGAATGCTCGATTGAAGTGATTTTAAAAAAAATCAAATTAATTTTTAGTTTGTGCACGCTACCAACGTTACGCGTTATCGCAAAAAACGTGTTACTAGATAACTGTAACGAGAATGATATAATTTTAATTTTTGGTGACATTTTGAGGAGAAGAGGTCAAGCAGGGCTAGCGTATTTTAATTTATTCATGAATAAATACAAAACCATTAAATGTAAGTTTTGTTTTTCTTATTTTTAAATACCATTATTTTTAAATATTAAATTTTTATGCAGTTTTTTCTTTTGCAATTAGATTTTGAAGATGGTCTTGACGGTGAATTTTTAGATGTAATTATACCGTCTGACGAAAATTTATTAGGTAATACTGAATTTTTATTTGATATCGCATTCGAAAAATTTTCTTCTGTTGTTTAAAAAAAAAATATTTATAGAAAAAAGAAAATTTTTTAAGTTATTGTTGATTTTGTTTAGCTGATAATAATGTTTTTTTTTTTTTTTTTTTTTTTTTTTTTTTTTTTTTTTTTTTTTTTTTTTTTTGCACAGTGGCAGAGAGGTGAGAATGCGTTACGCACGAACAGAACCCGGTGTTCTGAACAGTGTCGGACTCCATGATGGCAAGGCACTCTACAAAGAATGCATTGCCCCATGTTTACCGACTAAACTCACCCCTCATCATACCTTATACAAGTCAGCCCGGAACCGTTTATCACATTACATCGGGTTGACTTAAGGCCATGTATCTTCTTTGGTTGAAGATCCTTCCATCCATTGATCCTTTCTTTCTCCTTCTTGTTATTTCACCGTGTCGTCAACTAGATAAATAAGTAACTTTATTAATAAATAAATATATATATAAATAAATAAATAAATAAATAAATAAATAAATATCCTTGTACGTCCTCCATTTTCCCCCCATTGGTGCCGCGTGCAAGAACCGTCTAATTTGACTGCTCCTACACGCGGCTCCTAGTTAGGGTGTCGTCAATAACTTTTTTGTACGCAAAATCTCCTCCACGTACCTTGCCACGACGCTCCATGATTCCTCGTTCTGGAGCATTTTTCCGACTATGTTATCGGGTGTGACTTCTTCAACCTCTGCTTCCAGCGCTCTCCTTTTAGTTATCCAGCGGTCACACTCGAAAAACGTGTGACGCGCGTCATCTCGTTTGTCGGGACAGAATACACATTCAGGGCTCACGACCTTTCCCATCCTAAAGAGATAAGATTGGAAAAGCCCATGGCCACTGAGGAACTGTGTCAAGAAGTAGTTTACCTCTCCGTGCCCTCTCTGAGTCCAGGGCGCGACCTCTTTTATGAGGCGCCTGGTCCATGCGCTGTCTGTGCCATCCCTCCAGAGCGTCTGCCACTCCAGCATCACATCCCTCCTAGCTTCCGCTCTGATACGGTCGACGTCGCCTTCATTTTTTCTATCATAAATAAGTTTACGCTCTTTGGCAAGTAGCTGAATAGGAATAATTCCTGCGATGACAAGAACTGCCGCTTCCGAGACAGTCCTGTATGCGCAAGAAACCCTCAGAGCACCCTGCCTCTGCACTCTTTTCATACCTTTCGAATATATATCCTTATCCAGTGCCTCACTCCAAATCTCCGCTCCGTACAATAGGATGGAGTGAGTTACGGACATTAGCAGCTTTCTCCTGCTGGACTTTGGTCCATTCATGTTCGACATCAGCCTGCTCAGGGCTAGCGTCGTGGTACCCGCCTTCTTGACCCTTTGAGAAATATGTTCGAAATAGGTCCGCTTCGTATCCAAAACTATTCCAAGATATTTGGCGAACCTTTTCGTCTCTATAATGGTATCCTCGTCAACCCGTATTGGGATAACGGTATTGATTTGCTTCCCCGTGAACATCACGATCTCGGTCTTAGCGACTGCCAGACTTAATCCGTGCTCTTCCATCCATGCATTTGTCTTTAACATGCAGACGCTCAAGCTATCCTGTGCTTGTTGCACGTTCCTTGCTATGATCACGAGGGCAATATCATCCGCATAGCCTATCATAAAGCAGCCATCCGCTAACTCCATCCTCAGGATACCATCATAAGAGATGTTCCATAGGTCAGGTCCCAATATGGAGCCCTGAGCTGCACCAGCTGTCACTTTCCTACTTCTCTTCCCTTGAAGAGTCTCGTACAATAGTACTCTGTCACTTAGGTAACTCTTCATTACCCGCATCAAATAATTTGGTACTGCAAAGTCATTTAGTCCTTGAAGGAACTTTGTCCACTTTGCAGAATTGAATGCGTTCTTGACGTCCAGGGTGACCAAAAGAGTAATTTTACGTGAGTAATGATTACCCGTTTGGGCCCTGGTTATCGCGTCAACGACCTCCTTCACAGCCCCGATCGTGGACCTCCCCCGTCTAAATCCGTATTGCCGAGGAGATAAATCCCCTGCTGCTTCTACTGCGTTTAAGATACGCGGTTGTAGCATTTTTTCGAAGCCCTTTCCAGCTGTATCCAGCAGTCCTAGTGGTCGCCAGTAGGACGGGAGTGTGGGATCTCCCTTTCCTTTACTGATAAGGACCAACAGTGCCTTTTTCCATCGCCTACTGAAAACTCCAGCTCGTAGGCACGAGTTGTACATCATTAACATCAATGACGGACACTCGTGCGCAGCGATTCTTATAATTTCGGCTGGTATGCCGTCTGGGCCGGGGGCTTTCTTATTTCTGAGAGAGTCTACGGCAGCGAACAGCTCTTCTTGCGTGAAGTCCGGGATTTCGGTTACCCTAATGTCCTCCTCTTGGTCTATTCTCGTCGGGTGCATCGGAAACAGAGCATCAACTACTGTCCTTGCTTAGCTGATAATAATGTTAGAGGGAAAAGAGATTCAAGTATTGCAGGTAAATTTTTCATGCTAAAAAATATTATGATGTTTTAAGACTGAATTGGTATACTTTTTTCACGAATATTCGTTTTTTTTTTATAGACCAGCTTAAATTAAAATACAAAGGAACTGTTTACAGAAACCCCACTCCTGGATGTAGCAAAGATTTTGTCGATGTTCATCAGCGTTCAAACGCGAGTAAGCAAGTTGAAACTATTAAGAAAAAAAAAATTGCCAATGAAAGAAATTTGAAGGTTGCAGGTAAATTTGAAAATTTTTTGACAGTGAAATGAAATTTTTGTAATGCTTTTCAAATTTTTTTTTTTTTGTTTTTCATATCATCTTACACTTAAAATATAAAGATACTGTACACATAAATCCGACTCCTGAGTGCAGTGCAGATAATATGGTTGCTAACGACATCGATTCGACTGTGTCTGCGTGGTTAAGGAAATTGTAAAAAGGAAATTGTAAACAGAAAAAATTCGAGCGAAGCAGGTAAATTTAATAAAAGATTTATTATTATGAGAGGAACCATTGTGTTAGGTCAAAATTTTATTTTCTATTTTTTGGCATATAAGCACGTTTTGGGACCCCAGGAAGCTAAAAAACCTGTTTTTAAAAAAAGTATGTATGTGTGTGTGTATGTGTGTGTGTGTGTGTGTGTGTGTGTGTGTGTATGTGTGTGTGTGTGTATGTATGTAATTGGTGATATTTCACAAACATTATGGAGTTAAGACCTAACTTTTTTTTCAAAAATTTTTTCACCAAAAAAGCTAGAGGTACTTTTTTTTTTTTTGATTTGGATGTAATACCTCATTTATTTCTACGAAAGTACTTATATTTGAAAGTGATGATGAAAAACACACAAGAAAGAGTGATGGAAATCTTGCCTCTTTTTTACTTCCTTGGATTATTTTGCTCGTTGCTATGTTTATTGATGTATGCAGCTTAATGAAATTATAAACAATAATAAACAGCCTAAAAATATTAAATGGTTATGTTTGCATTTTAAAATTAAGATTTAAAAGTTATATTAGCATTTTTTAAAGAATCAAACAATTTAAAAATCTTGAAGCAATTAATGTGGTTATTTTTTTATTACAAAATATTATTATTATTATTATTATCATTGTTGCGGAAGATTGTTCAAATGCAAGAAGTGCACTGAGAAAATAAATTATAAGAAATTATTCTAAAATCTGGTAAAAACTCCTATCTTTTTATAATAATTGAGCGAATATTTGTAATTTTCGCATCGTTACCAACCATTTCTTTGACAAAACAAAAAAATCATGTTACCCAATATTTTAATTATTAAGGGATAATTACATCCTATATATATATTAAAATGAAATAATCGAAAAAATTGATTATTTTTAATATTATTCAGCACTCATTTAGGAAGAGCTGTATGGACGAAAATACATGAAAGTTGTTTCAAATTAATCTATAAAGAAATATCCCCATCCGATTTTTTTATTTTTAAAAAATATTCAATAGATTTTGAGATATCAATCTCAGAAGTTAGTGGTCGAAAACATAAAAAAATAATATAATTTTTTTTTACTAAAACTGATTTTTCTCAGAATCTAAGGGGTTTTTCGAAATAAGCTTTAGTGCATATTATTCCTTGGAAAAAATTCTATCGATTTGATCTCTTTATTTTTTTTAATTTGAGTTCTCAGTTTGGAGTTACAACGGTTTGAAGCTAAGTACTTTAAATTTAAAAACTCAAAAAGTTGTCATTTTCGCCACTTGATAACTTAAAATGGATTGTATCAAAATGTAAAAACCCAGTTACATTCTATTTAGTAAAAGATTTTCTAAAGGAACTTTGTTTTGTTTTTTATTTAATGCATTCATTGAAGAGAAATAGCAAAAAAACTATTCAGAACCATTATTTTTTTTTTTTTAATTTTCTCATAACTAGGACTGCCGACATCTAAAAAAATTTTTTTTTTTATTTTTTCATAACTAGGACTGCCGACATCTAAAAAAATTTTTTTTTAATTTATTCATAACTAGGACTGCCGACATCTAAAAATTTTTTTTTTTTATTTTCTCATAACTAGGACTGCCGAAGTCTAAAAATTTATTTTGTTTTTTTATTTTTTCATAACTAAGACTGCCAAAATCTAAAAATTTTTTTTTTTTTTTATTTTTTCATAACTAGGACTGCCGACATCTTAAAAAACTTTTTTTTTATTTATTCATAACTAGGACTGCCGACATCTAAAAATGTTTTTTTTTTATTTTCTCATAACTAGGACTGCCGACGTCTAAAAATTTATTTTGTTTTTTTATTTTTTCATAACTAAGACTGCCGACATCTAAAAATTTTTTTTTTTATTTTTTCATAACTAGGACTGCCGACATCTTAAAAAATTTTTTTTTTATTTATTCTTAACTAGGACTGCCGACGTCTAAAAATTTATTTTGTTTTTTTATTTTTTCATAACTAAGACTGCCGACATCTAAAAATTTTTTTTTTTTATTTTTTCATAACTAGGACTGCCGACATCTTAAAAAATTTTTTTTTTATTTATTCTTAACTAGGACTGCCGACATCTAAAAAAGTTTTTTTGTATTTTCTCATAACTAGGACTGCCGACGTCTAAAAATTTATTTTTTTTTTTTATTTTTTCATATCTAGGACTGCCGACATCTTAAAAATTTTTTTTTTTATTTTTTCATAACGAGGACTGCCGACATCTAAAAAATGTATTTTTTTTATTTTCTCATAACTAGGACTGCCGACATCTGAAAAAATTTTTTTTCTTATTTTCTCATAACTGGGACTGTCGACATCCAAATTATTTTTTTTTTATTTTTTAGACTTCAAATATTTTTATGTAATGTTAACATTGAAATATTTTTTTATAATATCGATATCAAATTCCTTATTCGATGAAATTTTTTGAATTTTTTCATATATTATTTTTTAAAAATATATTTCAACATTAACATTGCATAAAAATATTTGAAATACCAATTTTTATATATAACAGAGCGTTATTCAAAAAAATTTAGAATGACGTATAGTTTCTGTCAAAGTGAATAAAAATATTTCAATATTAACATTGCATAAAAATATTTGAAATACAAATTTTAATATATAACAAACCATTATTCAAAAAAATTTAGAATGGTGTACAATTTCTGCCAAAATCAATAAAAATATTTCATTGTTAACATTGCATAAAAATATTTGAAATTCCAGCATTTGTATAAAGCATGACACTATTATAAAAAAATGTAAAATGACGTATAGTTTCTGCTAAAGTCAATAATAATATTTCAATGCAATCATTGCATAAAAAATATTTGAAATTACAAAAATATTTCAATGCAATCATTGCATAAAAATATTTGAAATCCCAACTTTTCTATAAAAAAGGAGACTATTAGAAAAAAATTTACAATGGCGTATAGTTTCTGCTAAAGTCAATAAAAAAATTTAAATGCTCTCATTGCATAAAAATATTTAAAATTACAACTTTTAAATAAAACTGGATACTATTAGAAAAAAATTTTAAATGATGTACAGTTTCAGCTAAAATCAAAAAAAAAAATTAAATGCTAACATTGCATAAAAATATTTATAATTACAAATTTCGTATAAAACTCGAGACTATTTAAAAAAATTTAGAATAGCGTATAATTTCTGCTAAAGTCAAAAAAAAAATTTAAATGCTATCATTGCATAAAAATATTTGAAATTCCAACTTTTCTATAAAACAGGAGACTATTAAAAAAAAATTCAGAATGGCGTATAATTTCTGCTAAAGTCAATAAAAAAATTTCAATGCTATCATTGCATAAAAATATTTGAAATTACAAAAATATTTCAATTCAATCATTGCATAAAAATATTTGAAATTCCAACTTTTCTATAAAAAAGGAGACTATTAGAAAAAAATTTATAATGGCGTATAGTTTCTGCTAAAGTCAATAAAAAAATTTCGATGCTCTCATTGCATAAAAATATTTAAAATTACAACTTTTAAATAAACAGAATACTATTAGAAAAAAATTTTAAATGATGTACAATTTCAGCTAAAATCAAAAAAAAAATTTAAATGCTAACATTGCAAAAAAATATTTATAATTACAAATTTTGTATAAAACAGGAGACTATTTAAAAAAATTTAGAATGACGTATAATTTCTGCTAAAGTAAAAAAAAAAATTTAAATGCTATCATTGCATAAAAATATTTGAAATTCCAACTTTTCTATAAAACAGGAGACTATTAGAAAAAAATTTATAATGGCGTATAGTTTCTGCTTAAGTCAATAAAAATATTTCAATACAATCATTGCATAAAAATGTATGACTATTAAAAAAAAATTTATAAAGGCGTATAGTTTCTGCTAAAGTCAATAAAAAAATTTCAATGTTATCATTGCATAAAAAAATTTTAAAATTCAATTTTCATATAAAACAAGACACAATTATAAAAAAATTTTAAATGAAATATAGTTTCTGCTAAAGTCAATAAAAAAATTTCAATGCTCTCATTGCATAAAAATATTTAAAATTACAATTTTTAAATAAAACAGGATACTATTAGAAAAAAATTTTAAATGATGTACAGTTACAGTGTGAAAAAACTGAAAAAATTTCAATCTATATTGTTGACTGTTTATGAAAAAAAAAAATAACAAATATTTCACTTCAGAGTAAAGTTCATATTGATTGCCTAAAATATAAAAAAACAGCAAAAATTTCAATCTATATTGTTTTTTTTTTTTTTTTTATATATGGAAAATCCCAAAAATGTCACCATAGAGTAAAATGGATATCGGCTGTACTATCAATTGAAAAATAAAAAATTATAAAAATTTCACTCGATAGTAAAATTTATATTGGCTGTCTACATTATGAAAAAAATTCAACATTTTCAATCTATATTGCTGGCTGCAAATTTTGTTAAAAAAACTGCATATCACTATATTTTATTTTCTATTACTATTTATTATCTATTTTTCGAAGAACCTACCGAATAATTCAAATTGGTCTGGTGTTACGTATCCTGAGGTTTAATCAGGATACTTAATATAAAATAAATATAAAATAAGATTTATCCTGGGGATATTTAGTGCCCCAGGTATTTATTCTAGTTATATAGGTTATAGTTGTTGATGTTGACCTCGGATTCTGAAGCTGGAGAACTTAAATAGTTTAAGTTCAGGATTTATGAAGGATTAGTCACTTTAAATGAATGAACTTAGTACTTTGATATAGAACACTGAATTTATTATAAGTTAATATAAAAAACTGTCTAAGTCAATAAGTCTGAGTGGTTAATTAAACTGTAAGATAGTTATACTGAGAAGTCTGTTCTAATCGAATCTCCTAAACTGGACCTGATGTTAATAGGCCAGTTATCATGGGAGGATGTAAGAGTAACTGAGTGGAACTGTTCTAATTAAGAGTCGAACTGGCAGGAGGGCAGTTGCGGGTATATTATATAAACTAATTAGTAACTGCCCAGGTACTTGAATTTAGGTGGGATTGTCCAATACGCGGAAGCGTCGGTCTCGTCACGTCCAATTAACGAAAGCGTCGTTGATTATTTCGGGGGAAATCGTGAGGGGATTTATGCAACTCTTCGTTGCCTAAAATATTTATAAATACGTCATTAATGACCTTCGATTTTATATTTCTGTCAATTTATTAGGAACCGGATCTGAATTGGTGAAATAGGATATTAAAGAATGTATGAAAGAGGAAATGCAGGTATGTTAGCTCGATTTACGAGCTAACATAAGCAGGAATAATTATATATAAATATTAATATAATTAAATATATAAATATTAAAGAATGCGGATGCGATAGCTCAAATTATGACCTATCATACGTAACACTGGGGCTATTTTTCGAAGAACCTACCGAATAATTCAAATTGGTCTGTGGCTATTTTTCGAAGAACCTACCGAATAATTCAAATTGGTCTGTGGCTATTTTTCGAAGAACCTACCGAATAATTAAAATTGGTCTGGGGCTATTTTTCGAAGAACCTACCGAATAATTCAAATTGGTCTGGGGCTATTTTTCGAAGAACCTACCGAATAATTCAAATTGGTCTGGGGCTATTTTTCGAAGAACCTAACGAATAATTCAAATTGGTCTGGGGCTATTTTTCGAAGAACCTAACGAATAATTCAAATTGGTCTGGGGCTATTTTTTGAAGAACCTACCGAATAATTCAAATTGGTCTGGGGCTATTTTTCGAAGAACCTACCGAATAATTGAAATTGGTCTGGGGCTATTTTTCGAAGAAAATCCGAATAATTGAAATTGGTCTGGGGCTATTTTTCGAAGAACCTACCGAATAATTCAAATTGGTCTGGGGCTATTTTTCGAAGACCCTACCGAATAATTCAAATTGGTCTGGTGCTATAAGCTAATATATCAAAATAGAAAATATTTAAATATTAATTGTCTACAATATGAAATACCCTGCCAACTAGTTGGCACTGAAGTTCCTCAAACATTGGGCTTTAATCTTAATTTACAACAAATATTATTGATTGTAACCATGCAATTATACATACATTTTTCGTTTTTAGTAGCTGGTAATGTAGATTATTAAGATCATTTTGTTATTGAAGTTAAAATTCTAGCGTCCATGGATTGGTCGCGCCGGCGTTAATAGATTTTAAATCATTTTTGCATAATTAAAAAGAGACAAATATAAAAAAAGCTAATTTTATTTTTTTTTATAAAATTTTATTTTATTAGAATATATAATTATCCCTTAATATTTAAAATATTGGGTAACATGATTTTTTTGTTTTGTCAAAGAAATGGTTGGTAACGATGCGAAAATTACAAATATTCGCTCAATTATTATGAAAAGACAGAAGTTTTTACCAGAATTTATAATAATTTCTTATAATTTATTTTCTCAGTGTACTTCTTGCATTTGACCAATCTTCCGCAACAATGATAATAATAATAATAATAATAATATTTTGTAATAAAAAAATAACCACATTAATTGTGTAATGTACCGGAAATTAGCTAGTTTTAGCTTAGATTGTTCGCGTAAGAGCGCGAAGTTCAATTCGCGATTAGTTTTGAAACTACAATCAAGCGTATGCAAATAGTAGGCTTAACATATAAATAATCAATGACAAACGATTTATACTATCAACGTACTTAGCGCTTTATTTGTTAAGAGTGCAAGTTAATAAAATGATATACAAAATGATTGATTACAATAATAACTATCTTGCTTCGAAGTCAAAATAGATCTGCCTGTTGCACCCTTGTGTCCGCTTCCTCTTCCTCTTTTTCATCTTTCTTCTGGTCCCCTTCTTGAAGTTTTCCTTTATCTGTTTTTGTTTTAATTGGTGAAGCTCGTAGAGTTGGGCCAATCGGGACCAAAAGTAGGTTGTCCTTTTTGAGGAAGATGGAGATGGTATGGAATGCACGATGCGTTAACGTCATCGAGCATTCCATGCTGAGACAAACTCGTTTTCTTTTAATAACTATTTTAAAATTTAGAACAAAGGTTTTTTAATACTATTTCTGATTATGACTTGCTGAGTCATCTGGAAGCAATAAAATTTAATGGGATGCAGCGATCCTTAACTATTATTCTATTTCTTATTTTTATAATATTTATTTAAGATATTTTATCATCTTAATAACTACCTTCTGACGTCATTGCCTATTATATAATTTTAAAGTTCTCACGCTTATTATTAAAAATACAAAATTGAAATTTGAATAATTCGTACTAAACATATACATCGATATTTATACATTACATATTCATACATATATATATCATACATTACAATTGCTTCAAGATTTTTAAATTGTTTGATTCTTTAAAAAATGCCAATATAACTTTTAAATCTTAATTTTAAAATGCAAACATAACCATTTAATATTTTTAGGATGTTTATTGTTGTTTATAATTTCATTAAGCTGCATACATAAATAAACATAGCAACGAGCAAAATAATCCAAGGAAGTCAGAAAGAGGCAAGATTTCCATCACTCTTTCTTGTGTGTTATAATTTATATCAAAAAAAAAAAAAAATTGTGATCGGATACAAAAAATTACTATAAACGAACTTTCTAAAACTAGTACCCTCGTAGAAAAAAATTAGGTACTACGTCCAATACGAAAAATAAATTTGATGTTTTATGTATTTTTTTGTAACGAAGATTTTGGAGAAAAAGATTTTCAAAAAATTAATTATCAGATTCAAGATATCGAGTAAAAATCATAATTTCAAATATAAGTAATTTCATGGAAATGAATGAGGTATTACATCCAATTTAAAAAAAAAAAAAGTATTTTGAGATTTTTTTAATAAACAAATTTTTGGAAAAAAAAGTTAGGTATTCATTCGAAAATTATTTTGTAATATCACAGGTTACAATATTTTAAAATATTAGTACTTTCATAGAATTAAATGAAGTATTACACCAAAAAAAAAAAATAACTATTGCAATTTTTTTTATTTTTCTTTTTTTTTAATTTTGAGAAAAAAATTTTGAAAAAATTCAGTATCAGTTCCAAAAAATTACTGTAAACGAGGTTCTTAAAACTAGTACTTCCATAGAAATAAAATAGGTACTACGTCCAAAAAGAAAAAAAAGTTTCGTATTTTTTGTATTTTTTTGTGAAAAAAATTTTAGGAAAAAAATTTTCAAAAAATTAAGTATCAGATTCGAGATATCAAGTAAAAACCATACTTTCAAGTATAAGTACTTTCATGGAAATGAATGAAGTATTACATCCAAATTAAAAAAAAAAAGGGGGTTTGAGATTTTTTAATAAAAAAATTTTTGGAAAAAAAATTAGGTCTTAATTTGATAATGGTTTTGAAATATCACTATTTACAATATTTTCAGATACTAGTACTTTCATAGAATTAAATGAGGTATTACACCAAAAAAAAAAAAATATTGTAGTTTTTTTTATTTTTCTTTTTTTTTAATCTTGAGAAAAAAATTTTGAAAAAACTAAGTATCAAATCCAAAAAATTACTATAAACGAGGTTCTTAAAACTAGTACTTCCATGGAAATAAATTAGGTACTTCGTCCAAAAAGAAAAAAAAATGGGTATTTTTTGTATTTTTTTGTGAAAAAAATTTTAGAAAAAAAATTTTCAAAAAATTAAGTATCAGATTCGAGATATCAAGTAAAAACCATACTTTCAAGTATAAGTACTTTCATGGAAATAAATGAGGTATTACATCCAAATTAAAAGAAAAAAAGTACCTCGAGCTTTTTTGGTGAAAAAATTTTTGAAAAAAAAATTAGGTCTTAATTCCATAATGTTTGTGAAATATCACCGATTACATACATACGTACGTACGTACACACACACACACACACACACACATACAAACATACAGACTTTTTTTAAAAACCGGTTTTTTAGCTTGCTGGGGTCCCAAAACGTGCTTATATGCCAAAAAATAGAAAATCAAATTTTGACCTAAGACAATGGTTCCTATTTGAGGAACCAAAAAACTGCAAATTTTGTTTAAAAAACTGCATATTACTGTATTCTATTTTCAATTATTATTTATTATTGTATTTATAAATATTTATAAATAATGATATAACTTTTTCTTGATATGTATTATAAAATTATTTTGTTAAAAAATTTAGAGGTATAAAATTTATTCTGTTCTCATTAATTTTTAAATAAAATTAAATTGCTTCTTAATCGCGAATGATTAAATAGTATTTTAAGTATCAAGGGCGTAAAAGTTTCGGCACTAGCGTGAGCACTAGCACGAGTGCTCGGCGAAGCCGGGCACGAGTGATTTGTGTTCACGCTCGTGTCTAAAGTATTTTGTCCATGGTGCTTACACTATTTTTTGCCCCCCTAGGCGTAGAACGAGTTCAGAAAATTCTTTACTCACGAGTTTTACGCCCGGGAGGGCAAAATATATTATAATTAACCAGATATGATTAAAATATAAAAAATTAATGCACAAAGTTTTTTATTTGGTTAAGCCGAGCATCGCGAGGCCAATCAGCTGGTATTCTAATAAAATAAAATTTTACAAAAAAAATAAAATTTTTATATTTGTCTCTTTTTAATTATGCAAAAATGATTTAAAATCCATTAACGCCGGCGCGACCAATCCATGGACGCTATAATTTTCACTTTAATAACAAAATGATCTTAATAATCTACTTTACCAGCTACTAAAAACGAAAAATGTATGTATAATTGCATGGTTGTAATTATATTTGTTGTAAATTAAGATTACAGCCCATTGTTTGAGGAACCTCAGTGCCAGCTAGTTGGCAGGGTATTTTTATTACAGAGCAGCTTAAATCGAAAAATAAAAAAAAAAATAGAAACAGGAACTGCGTTTGAAAAACCGATCCCTGATTGTGATGTTGATGTTATCGAGCATCTGGATATTGAGAGTGATATTGAGAGTGTACCTATAGAAATTTTCGATGACTATCCATTTTAAAGGCTTTTTTAGAGAACCCTTTTGGTCAGGATGAAAACGGGCTTACCTTAGAAGGTAATGTGGATGTTTTCTGTTCTGTACATAAATGTGCGTATGCTTTTCTTGCGGTAAAATAATATACATTTTTTCATTTTTTTTTGTAGCACAGATTGGTCTTGGTTATGGAAACAGTAAACCTGATAGTCCAGAGACAAGTATCAGCAGTAATGAAAATAATAATAATAGTGATGCTGTTGATGATAATAATGAGACTGATAATAGTAATTTTGATTCTAATTATTTAATTATTTTAAGTAAGCAAACTCGTAGGTATAATAGATTTAGGGTGACTGGTAGTGAGATTTGCGTGAAGTTTAAACAGCCAACCGAGACGGACAATATTGATGCACAAGCGTGGATCGAAAATTGCATTAGAGAGTTGACAGATTTAGTGTTGGGATCCGCGTTACCGAGTGATTACATCGGACTTGAATTACGTTCTGCAAAATTTCACAAACCTCTTTGGCTGAGTTTTAGACCGGTTGAAAAATTTAATCATGGAGACGTTTTGACATTGATTGCTCGCGCGGCTCAGAGCGGTGCCGTTTTTGACGTTTGCGATGATACGCTAAATGCCGTTTCATCGATCGTAAGGGTTCCTGTTGGCAGGGGGCGCGTATCTTTATCATCTTTGAGTCTATATGATGTACGCAAAAGGTCGCTTTTGGAAATTACACGAGACAAATTATGTCTGGCACGATCTCTTTGTGTTGCACATGTGCATGCAAAAAGAGGTGAATGGCGAAGCGGGGTTTTGCATCTAGACTGGCGTAAAATAAGGAGAAAGAGAAGGCAAATTTCAGCGGCCAAAGAGCTGGTGCGTCAAGCCGGCGTTCGGCTCCCGCAGCTGGGGTGTGGAATAAACGAGATTCATCAATTTCAAATATATTACGCTAATTTTGGAGTATGTATAGTGGTATACGATGACGAAAATTTCGGTAAAGGTGAGGCCCCGATGTTTGACGGTTCGAGATTTGTGTTAACTTCCGGTAACGAGATTCGCTACACACTAAGAATAATGTATTTTACGCGCACTAATTATTACAGACCGATTTTAAACCTTAATGCCGCAGCGGGGTCTAGATACTACTGCATTCCGTGTAACAAAAATTATTCAAACGACAAGTATCACAGATGTTCAAGTAGGTGTTACAAATGTTTCCAAATTCCACGCTGCGATCAGTTGCACGTGGGGTTTCAGCAGTTTGTGTTTTGCGATTTGTGTCAGAGATATTTTTTGGGTGATAGCTGTTTTGAAAAACACAGAGCGCATGGGTCTTATAAAAATAATGCCTCGGTTTGCCTAGGCGTAAGACACTGTGCGTTGTGTCTTAAAATGATAAAGATATACGATGCCGTAAAACACAACTGCAACGATATTTTTTGCAACACGTGCTTAAAACGCGCGAACGTGAATCATTTATGTTATATGCAGCCAGTGTCTCAAAGAGACAATGAGTCGAAAGTAATTTTTATATTTTTCAACTTTGAAACCACGCAATGCGAGACTTTAGTCGGTGATTGTACGGTTAAGTTACACAAACCAAATTTATGCGTTGCGCAACAAGTTTGTACATTTTGCATGCGAGACGAGGACTTGCAATTCTGTGTCAAATGCGGGCGTCGGGAATACATTTTCCGCGAGAAGCCTGTGAAAAATTTTTTGACATTATCGCTCACACCAAAAAAGGATTTTTCAAAAGTTATTTGTAATAACTGTTATAAACGGTAAGCTCTTGTTTGGCCTGTGTCGTACTTGTTGCGAGGAAATGAGACAAGAGGCGTGCCGCCACGAGGACCAAAATTTAACAGTCTTTGTGGGTACGTGGGTTTCGATGGAATTGAAAAAAGCAGTCGAACGGGGTTACGTAATTAAAGAGATATATGAAATTTGGCAGTACAAGACAACAGAATACTTTCCAGTGACGAGAGAGCGTGGATTATTTGCAGAATACATAGACACTTTTTTCAAATTAAAGACGCAAGCTAGCGGTTTACCCGAGCAGTATTCGACCATTGATGAATACATTTTAGATATTTCACGTAACGAGGGTATCGAGTTAGACCGTGAAAAGATTAAAAGTAATCCATCGTTCAGAGGTTTAGCTAAATTATGTTTGAATTCGCTGTGGGGTTTTTTTGGCCAGCAGGAAAATAAAATAAACACTTATGTGGTAGACGACCCAGCCGAGCTGCACGCGACTTTAACCTGCCCGATGACCGAGGTGACCGGTTTGCTACCCGTTGACGACAATATTTTATATCTGAGTACGCGCTACAAAGAATGCAATCCGGAATCTTTGAATACGGCGAATGTCGTGATCGCAGCTTACGTGACAGCTCAAGCTCGAATCAAATTGTACAATTATCTTGAGCATTTAGGTAAAGCAGCTTACT